>VXAB01011897.1:25811-153357 GCA_013399175.1 Odontophorus gujanensis
CTCCCCCCGGCGGCGGCCCCGCGGCGCCGCGGCTGGGCCGGAGGACGGGCTGCCCCGCTCATTAAGCCGCTCGAGGGGCTGGACCGAGGCAGTCCCTGCCGCCTCAGCCCCCGCCCCTCTCCTCGTCCCATTCATCCCAACCCCTTCCTCTGCGCTCCTTCCCGGGCGCTGCTCGGCCCGGCCGCCCGCCCCGGTTTTCTCCGCCGCCAGCCCCGGCAGCGGGGTGGGCCCTTCCCGCCGCAGCCATGGCTGCCAAGGGGGCGGACGAGCGCTCCCCGCTGCTCTCCGCGCCGAGCTCCGGCAATGTCACCCCCACCGCGCCGCCCTATCTGCCGGACAGCAGCCCCCGAGGTAAGGGGAAGGCGGGCGGGGGCCCCGAGGCGCTTTGTCGCTGTGCGGAGCCGGTAGGCCGTGCTCGGCGCCATGGGCCGCCTCGGCAGGAATGGGGGGTATGGTCGGGTCGGAGCCGCTCTGCGGTCTGCCTCTGAAGCGTCGGGCGGGGGAAGCGAGGAGCGCGGATCTATGCCCTGTCTGCGGCGGCGGTTTGGGGGCATCCCGAGGTGCCGGGAACGCTGTGCAGCCGGAGCTGGGCCGGGCAGCGGCGCGGAGACGGGAGAGGAGGGGGCTGCCGCTGCGCTAACCTTGCCGGCGCGTCAAGGCCGTGCCTGACTGCTCCGCGTTCCTACAGCCAGCCCCGCACCCCTGAGCCGTGATGCTGCGGGGTTCGCTTTCTCCTGCCGGCTTACGGAAATTGCCTTGTTGATCGATATCGAGTCACCGGGCGGACGTTATCGGGAGGCTTAGGAAGGCGCGTTAATAATAGGCGTTTTGTTTGTTTGTTTCTTCTTTTGAATCGCAGCAGAAATCAAGGAAGGGGGGAAAATGAAGAAGCTGGGAATTAAGGCTAAATGAGATTAGCGTAGCTTTTCTAGCAGCAGCCTTTAAAATTGGTTGTGGCCTGGCTCTCAGTGGCCCTGCTGTGTTGGCCGTTTCCTGCGGGTTTTCACAGCGCTGTGCAGGTGTAGTGTGCGTGCACAAGAAGACTACAGGTGAACATCTGAGTGCTTCTCAACCAGTGGATGAGCTGGGTCCCTTTGCCTTGATACAAAAATATCTTTTTGCTAGTGCTGTGGCCCTTGTGTCCCTTTGCACAGACTAACAGCAGACCAAAAATCAGAAAGGCTTCATAATATTCTTACAATCAGATCATATAGGATTGCTGTCAGCACTGAAGCTTTACTGTGTGAAAATTCCAGAAATCCACCTTTTTCTAAAATCAGTTCTGCACTTTTACTCTTCAGAGTCCATGCTCTGTATCTGTTACTTTCAAATACATTTCAGTCTATTAGAAACACACAAAAAGAAACCAAAGCACCAAAACCCAACAAGTCTTTATATACTTCAAAGGTAAGGAAAGTGCATCAGGTCAGTGATTCCTGCTTGATCCCCAGATAGAACACAGAGCTGGGCCTCATGAGCTGCGTGCTGCTGCAACTGCAGCTCACGCTGACCAATTTGGCAGCAGTGGGAGGGTGTGGCACTGGAGATAAGCAGCTTCTTTTCAGAAGTGGGGTGGGATCAAATACATTTGATATTTAGAGAATGCTCTGCAAAGAAGTGTATAATATCTTGTTTAATGGCTCTATGAGCAACTGAACGTGGTAGCACTTCACATACATATGTACTTCTCTATAAAACTTAACCAAAAAATGTTGGGAAAACATTTTGCAGAGATGGCACTCTAGCTTCCTTACTCTGTACCTGTGTGTTGGCTGTCCTTAGAGAAAACAGCTCCCGTGTGTGGCTGCTGAAAGGCCCTTGTAGCTACTGGGCAGCCTTCATCTCTTTCTCTAGCACAAACAGAAGGAAGAGACATTCTTGGGGGGGGGGAAAAGTTTACTTTTAAACCCTTTTTCTGCAGTGCTTTGTTACTTGACATTACCTGAATGTGGGGCTGGAGAGGTAGAGGAAGGAAGGAAAAGCCCTCAGTGCTCAATACTGCTGCCTGAATTACACTAACAGATTTATCCCCCTGCTTCTAATTGTTGTGCCCCATATGTAATCCTGAGCTTTGAGTGAGGCTGTGGTTTGGAAGTATTCTCTTCCGTTGCTGGGCTGCAGCTGAGCCCCAGCTGACCCTTTTCAGCATAAGCTGGTGGGCAGCTGTGTGCTCCAGGGTCTTGATCATGCTTTGCTCCCTGTGATGGAAGCAAGGGAGAGTCTTTGGGATGTGGAGTCAGGGCACAGTTAAGAAAGTTTTTGTGTGGATGAAGGCTGGGACCATCATCTCTGCTCCCTGTAGTACAGTGATTATTCTGCTTTTCCATCCTTGACTACCAGTCCATTATATAGTTCATTAACTTTCCCCTTCTCCTTTCCAAGGCCAGAATAAAGAATCTGTGTTTAGAAAATGGCTCCTCAAAACTCAGCAAACTCATTTCTTTTTTTACTAAGGCAAGCTGCGGGCAGTTCCCTGTGGTTTCTGCTTTTTGGAACATTGAAAGAAGAAATGCACAAGCACAAGAATCTTCTAAGGTTGTTTTTTCTTCTGCTGCATCTCCTGTGAGGATGATGGGGGTATGCATTGTAGGTTAGTCATGCCCTGCAATGGCAGGGCACTGTGCTGCTCTTGCTGACCTCATTACTGCTGGGTTATTATTATTATTTAGAAGAAAAGCTGATAAACTATGAACTGGAATGTCAGTAGCAGAATACTGACGTGCATTATAAATATATCCTGAAGCCTTTGGTGAGTGCATGAAATCTGTCTACCAACTATTCATACCTACCATGGTGGACCTTTTTGAGCTGTTATTTTAGATATTAGCCTGAAATTCAAGCTATCAAAAAGAAAAAAGGTCATATCAAGTACATATGTTAATGTGCTTTGAAAGTGTCTGGCATTTTTGTTAAGGGATATTGAGCAGCAAACTCATAGGCAATTCCTGTATTTCCCTTTATAGCTTTCTTTCTGAATATATTTCTCTTTATGCTTGATTCTGGAGGGCCTTGCTGGTTGTTTTTCTGGGGGAGTCATTCTAAATGCACTTCTTTAAACACGAATATTGCAGTGCCAAGATACCTCTGGCTTTCTGCTCTATAGCAAATGCTGTTTGCTGCAGCACCACTCTGAGAAGCAGCCATTATTGCCTGCTATTGTAAATCTGCTGAGACAGTGGCTTGGGAATGGAGAGGCTGCTTACCTGGAAGCCAAGCAGCTCCAGCGTGAGGCTGGAGAATTGGCTGTCTGTGTACTTGCATGCCTTATCTGACCAGCTTTCAAGATCTGGAGCTGTTGCTTACAAAGAAGATACAGTCTTAAGTTCTTCCAGGATCGTGGAAGGCTGAAAGTCTTTATTATTATTATTTCTGCTCTCTATTACCCTTGTTTGCCTTTCTTTAATAACAGCTGCCCTGTGTGCAGCTGATAGGGGTGAAGTCTCTCTGTAAATGGAAGGAGCCAAGACAAGAAGGTCTGCAATCTGGTTGTTGCTTTTCAGAAGTAACCTGAGAGCTGGGATTGAGCTGTAGTTTCTCAACAGGGGAGCTTGGTATTCAGCATGCTGGGCATGCGTTTTGTTCTGTGGCTCTTTTTCCTGGTAACCAGGGAGTGTATCAGTTGCTGGCTGCAGAAGCAGTTCAGCAGCCTGCTTACGGCCAGGAAACCCCCTGCAGCAACCTTAGCTTGGACTCTCACAGCCAAGTTGTCCACACTTCAAACTTGTTTTCTGCTAGTATGGTGATCTGCTGGGCTTGAGGTTGTTTGTGGTTGGCAAAGTGTGACATTTTTTTATGTTCTGTGGGTGGATGAGTTTTTGTTTGTTTTCCTGTTTTTTGTTGCTGTTGCTTTTCATTTGTATCTCTTCCTCTGTGTGTGGTAGTCTTGTACTGAAAATACAGCATGAGGGTGCCACAAAATTTGGCTATCCCTGGAAATTTTCAACTGGGCGCTGTAAGTCCTCAGAAACAGAGAAGAAATCAGAACAGAACGGAAAGTTACCTGGTTTTCCTTAAGGATGGTGGTTTCTGCAACCAAAGTGTCAAAGCTGTAGGTGTGAAGATCTCTTCCTGAAGTTTTAGAGCATTGGTCTGTGTGATTACTTCGGGACTGCATTGCTGCACATAAGTGATTTTTGCCTCTCATTTGAAATAGCGAGTGTGTTGGGTTCTATTCTGAGACCCTCAAGATGTCAGCTGGTCTTCTGCTGCCTGTCAGTTGTAGTCAGGTATCGACTGGAGTGTTTGGGGATCATGTAGCTGAGTGCTGAGCTGTGATGATGCTTAGAACTTTTCTATTGATACTTTGGGTCTTAAGATTTCTTAAATCCCTCCCACTTACTGTGCTCACCAATAGAGTGAAGGAATGATCTGTGTATCCTTACAGGCTTAAATGTATTGCTTGGGCTTGTCAGCCTTTGATAGTAACTAGAGATTTTTCCCCACTTCAGCAGGTAATGCTGTGTTTGTAAACTGGAAGAAAGCTGATATCTTGTTGCTTCTCTGTGGACTTTGTTGACCACTTGGACGTAATCGTGATACAATTTCTTGTTGTTCAAGTCTGAAGAGTACTTTAAATCTTTAGAAAAAGCTAACTGAACTACTAAGTGTGCCCATTCCTTATTTGTTACCTGAAGAATTTGATGAAGTAAAACCAAGTGGTATTACATGCCAAATAATTGCAGTAATAAGCTTGTGAGAGTTTATGTGGAATTGTTTTCATTCCTTGAATTCTTAAACTGAGAAGGATCTGAAGTGTTTCCTCTCTTCTTTGTTGTGTGTTTAGGGCTGGCAAAGCTGAAATTAGCCATGCCACAGGAGCACAGGGCTGTTATGTTCTCTTGTACTGGTCTACAAATGAAAACCTTGTGTGTCCATGTATCAGTTTTTGCTCAGCAAAAATATCTGGAACCTTTAAAAACAGAAGTTCTGAAGGTTTAAATCATTTCAAGGCCAGGTCAGAGGGGGCCCTGGGCAACTTGTTCTAGCAGTTGGTACCCATGGCAGAGAGTTGGAACTGAACGGTATTTAAGGTCCCTCCCAACCCAAGGCACTCTGATTCTTTTGGTATACTCAGGAATACTTTTGTTGTGCCTGGAAAAGAAAGAAGCATTTCCCCTCTAAGATCTTGTCTGGGCTCCTGCAGGATCTGTTACCTGTTCCCTCACCTTTGCTTCTGTAAATGCTCGGAGTCCTGGCCTCTGAATTGTGCCAGGCACGCGCAGAGTATTGCACTAGTCAGGGCTGAATACCTTCATCTTTACAGCACATAATTTCTATACGTTTTGTTTTTAATAGAATTTATTTTTACCTGTAGCATATTTGGTACTTTACTATAAATATTCATGAATGTTTCAGCCTCTCTGTATGTTTACAGATGCTGGATATGACACTTCTATTTACTTGGACTGTGTCTATTCTTCTGTTTCTCTTCAGAAGCCACTCTTGGATTCTACTAATCCATGTTTCTCCCTTGCCCTCTTCTTTACTCCTAAAAGGTTGATTTGAAGACACAATGAAGTTGCATGGATGAGCCTTTCATCTGACCCACCTTTCTAGGGTGATATATAGTGTTTTTGTGCTGTTGATATGCTATGTTTAGGACTCTGATTGAAGAAGGGGTATGAGGTAAACTTAGATTGATCTTATGTTGATATTAATAATTAACGTCAACATTTTTTCCCCTTCACTTTTCTTTCTTTGAGGCTGTGACTCTTGGTGGCTATGCTTGCTCACTGTTTTAGGATGTTGTGTTTGCTTTTCCATCTGAGGTTTCATGATCTCTTGCAGCAGAGCTCCCACCTCCATATACTGCCATTGCGAGTCCAGATGCCAGTAATGTTCCTGTCATAAACTGCCGTGTGTGCCAGTCACTAATCAATTTGGATGGCAAGCTACACCAGCATGTTGTTAAGTGCACAGTTTGCAATGAAGCTACGGTAAAAATGGGTTTTTAGCATTTTCCTTCTATGGGGGGAATTGGTGGGAGGTTGAACTGTGCTGTCGGTGGAATTCATATTTTCTCCTACCAAGTGATGCTGCTGATGGACATTCCTATTGAGAGGCTGTCACTGCAAAGCTGCTAGTGCACCTAGTGTGCAAGTTCAAGGGTCACTGGCACAAGGATGGCCTTATGCAGCCAGAGCAAATCTTCCCATTCTGTCCAGCCAGCTCTGTGGGGTTTCATTCCAAGGCCGAGAGCAAAAAGCAAAGGTTTTGTTTAAGTAATGACTCCTCTCTAAAGGAGAGTATAATGTTTTCTGAAACAATTTTTAGTGGGATGAGAAAGAATGATTTAATTGTTTAATCACTGGAAGAATCAAAGTAACCAACCCACACCGTTCCCTAGCTGTATGCTTTCTGTATGAAATGCTTCTCGGTCAATCTGTTAACATGCTCTCAAACCACTACACAACAGTTCTGAAGCACAGGAGCTGTAGGTCCTGTCCAACACTGTATAGAATCACCAAGGTTGAAAAAGACCTACGAGATCATTCAGTCCAACCGTCCACCTATCACGTTTCCTCTAAACGTGTAGTCTAGTGATCACACACCTTTTTGCTCCTCCTCTCCATTTTCTTAATTCAAGTGTTCAGCTTTTGAGATTCTATTTTTTTCTTTCTGAAGTATTGGGGGGCCCAATACTTCAGCACTCTGCAGCTACTGAGATCATTTGCTTGGAAAATACCAAATCGTATTTACTTTATAAAATGAACTGTCCAAAGAATACATGAATCTGTAGGAATAATTTTTTTTTCCTTTCTCACTTAAAGAAAAAATGAGAGTAGAGAAACTACCACTAATATTCACCTTCCCTACTGATACCTAATATTGCAGGTCACAGTGTTGTTCAGCTTCTTAAACTTGTGACTTTCTGTACGAAAGGGCTCCAGAAACTTGCCTGTCAGGTTCAAGGAAGATGATTTCAATACATTTTAAAATAAGATGGCAGTTCAGCTAAGTCTGCATATTCTGTTACTGATGGAGAACCAGACTTTGATTCTTTCTCTTCTGAATAAAGCCATTATACCAGGCAAGGAGACTTAACACATTGACAGGTTTTTAAAAAATATACCACAAATTAATCTCATATTTAAAAAATAACTAAACTGAAGACTTGAATTCTTCATTGCTAAAATATGAAAGCTTTTTTTCCCATTAGTTTGCAGAATTTCTTGTTACTGAAAATGTTTTTGTGAAGAATTTTCACTTCCTCATTTTTGTTTTCTTTTTTGGAGGGGAGAAGAAACTTTCGTTTTTTTTTTCTTGACTTGCAAGTTTCTTTCTGTAAGAGGAAGTGTATTTCTTTAAGAAGAACTTGTCAGTCATGTTGCTCTGTTTTGTCATCTTCCTCTGAGGAAGAAAGTGAATTGTTATGATTTCTGATGCGTGTTCTGTGCTTTCTTTTTCTTTGTTTAGCCAATCAAAAACCCTCCTTCAGGGAAGAAGTATGTTAGATGTCAGTGTAATTGTCTGCTTATCTGTAAGGATACGTCTCGGAAAATAGGCTGCCCAAGACCAAACTGGTAAGAGTAACATCCATAACTTCCTGCATTAAAGTGCACAGGTTGCTCACTTTGCCTGATTCAGAGTGGGAACTTCTGAAGGAAACAGGAGAGGAGGCAGCAGATGGGCTTCAGTCTGGTGCTCCCTTTTTCTGGTTTGCTGAGTTTTCAGTTTCTTAACTTTAACTTACACATCGCTTCAAGTGGAAGCAAATGTGATTGCCACAATGAACATTCTGTGCACAGAGGTGCACAGCCCTAATAAGGAGGAAACTGAATAAGGAGGTAGACTCCACCACACTGAGTGCTGTAGTGACCCATCTGTCGGCTCTTCTGGTTTTGAGTCATAGTTTGTGACTTTGATTTTTCTGGGATTATTTTTTTCCTCCTAGCTACTATGGTACTGGGGAAAGTTTCAGGGAAGTCACGCAGCTTTTTGTAGAGTTCATGGGATACTTCAGCTGTTATGTGTTTAGCAACCAGGCTAAATCAGAAGGTCTCTAGTTTTGCTGAACTGCTTCCTGAGAGCATGTCTCAGCAGTTTTGCTAAGATAGTCTGTGTACTTGTCTTATTAGAGGATGAGCAAAACTGGAGTAATCTGTAGCAGAGAGTTGAGGAGTACGCCCTAAATGGAAGGCTTGCAGTTTGAAGAGAGGCCATCCAGCCTGCAATTTTGGTTGCATAAGGGAAGACATGCATTACACATCTTTCTCTCATGTTAGGAAATCTGATTCTTGTTCAGCCTTTTGTTGGTTAATTTGGATACTGTCATTTTGAATGGACACATTGTATAATAAATTGGAAATAGACTGAATGTAAAAGCAAATACAGACTTTTTTCTTTGTTAAAGTAAATTGATGGTGTTTAGTCAGACTAGGGTGTTTTCCTCTGATTCTCTGTATTTGAATAGTATTTCTACTACAGAAATGCAGAGATGCTGCTTATGTTGACTTGTTTTCTTGGTAGTGTGGGAAGAAGCAGAATCTGACTTGGAAAGAAGAATTAGATTATGAAAGAGTAAAGACTCTTTCAACATGTTTCACGTAG
Source organism: Odontophorus gujanensis (assembly GCA_013399175.1). Classification (NCBI taxonomy): domain Eukaryota; kingdom Metazoa; phylum Chordata; class Aves; order Galliformes; family Odontophoridae; genus Odontophorus; species Odontophorus gujanensis. Next base: position 34,362 of record VXAB01011897.1, read on the forward strand.
TACATTCCAATTCACAGGCTTGCTCAGCCCAGTTATTAAGATTTCTTTTTCCTGAGGAGTGTTTCTACCATACGATAGCAGGTCTTTGATCTCTGCAGGGTTCTGGCTTGCGTGCCAGATGTTTTCAAGATTGAGAGGGACAGCACTTCAGAAAAAGTCCAAAATTGTGTGAATCATCTGTTTATATACATATAAATTTATATGTAGTTTGAAGGGGCAACAGTTTTGGTAGTGACTGACTGAACTAATTGCTTCAGTGCATCACCCTTTTCTTTTGCGAGCTTAATTACATATACGTCTTAATGTTCTTTATACAGTAGACGCATCATTACTCTTGGTCCAGTAATGCTGATCCCAGAAGAGCAGCCAGCTCAGCCTGCCTTGCCAGTTCAACCAGATGGAACTAGAGTGGTGTGTGGGCACTGTGGAAATACTTTCCTTGTAAGTAAAGCAACAGATTCTCCTCCTCACCAGAATGTGCTATTGGTCAGGCTATTGAAAGCTTTTCTAAGAGCATATTGCCTCGCTCTGTGGCATCTTGGAGGAAGTAAAGCTGCTTCTGTGCTCATATTGCTGTGGATATATGTGGTTATTCCTACATGCATTTCAATAAAATGTTTATTGGTCTTTTTCTGCACGCTTGAATGAAGCCTGAAGCCACTGTTACTGCTCAGCTGTGAGAGCAGATAGTGCTGGGAAAGGAAGTTACATATCTGTGTTCTGTTTGGACTTAGCGTGATGATTGTTGCATTCTGCAGCGATTAAGGTGGCTTAGTTTCTGCTGTTGTGGGATCACATAGGATCCTGAATAGTGTTCATTGTAGCACTTTACCATCAGGTTGTCTGTCGGTTGTCTCCTGTTGATCTGGAGATTGGTTTATGTCTGAGGTTGAAAATTTTTCCCACTTGATGAAAGGATGCTGAATAATCTTTTGCTGCCAAAGCATCTTTTCGTTTATATGAATAAGGTTCTAGTGTACTTTTAATTCGAGAACAGTTTCTGCTGTAAACAATCTTTAGCTCTGTTATGTAGCAGTGCTAAAATGTTTATCAAATTTCTTAATTGTGGCAGATGGCTAAGATCAGTGATGAAGCTGAATGACTGTATCAGCACCAGAGTATGATGTTCCTGAAACAAAGGCCTCTGAGGTACATAAGGGCCAGAGAATCCTCAAATGAATTTCATGGAAGCAAAAAGGAAGCTCAGAAGATGGAGCTTTGTGTGGGTTGTTATCTGCAGTGGAGTAAACTTGTTCCCTAACTTAGATCAAATAAGTGTATAATAGCTTAACTACTATGGTGGGTGAGGAATGCAAAGAGCATCTCTCTTCCAATTTCTGTTATTAAAAGGAGAGTTAAGGATTCGATTGTACATTTGCAAAAGTTGGAACCTGTGAGAAACCATTCTTTTTGTTAATTTTGCCTATGTAGTTAAAAAATGCTTTAAATACTATTATAAACCCTGCTGAATAACAGCAGTCTGTAACTAGACATAGAAAACCCACTCCAGCTGTTGGTTTTTTTTTTTGCTTTTTTTTTTAATACAGGTCTGAATGTGAGCTTAATTAGTAAGAATAGTTTATGCAGTATACATTTTTACCAATAGAAAACGACCAGGTATGTGGAAGGAAAAAGGCTGCTTCAAGTATGTATTTTAAAGTAGAAGTATTGCACTGAAGGATACCTTTTCTTCTAGTTGATTTTTTAGCATAGCAGCATGTTAACAAACTTAGGTTCCTGTGTGGACATTGCAGTCTGATATAGAGCCATGATTTCATTTTTAAAATGCAGTTAGGTAGTTTAGCACTGCTGTTTTAAAGTCCTACAGGTGAAAGTAATGCTTTAGAAGAGTTAACACTTCTAAATTTTGTTTTCTTAACAGAAACAGAAAAGCAATCTCTACTACATAATTCAATCTTTTTTTTTTTTAGTTATTGTTAGGGAGAGTCAACATTATGAAATAGGAACTATTACTGCATTGTTGGCCTAACTTTGAATGCTCTCATCAGCATTTATTAGTCCTCTGTTTTCTTTTTTAAGTGCTAGCTGAGTTAATTCTGTAGTTTACACTCTGAACTCCTTAAGGTTAAATTCAGCTGTGAAAAGGTAGGAAAACATAGGGAGAAAAACATAGAGCAGACTGGTTTTGCCCATAATGACCAGTTTATGTTTTACAAAGCTCAGATTTCTGATTCAGACTTTGTGCATGTGACTTCATGTCTGATGGTTGCATTACTGAACTGCATCATTCAGTACTTTGTAGTTGTATCTACCAGGAAGACTGATTTGCACAGTCCATTTAAAAGAAAAACCTCAAAATGTATAATTTATATTCTCTTAATGATGAGTTATCAGGAAACTGAACTTTTTTGTTGCTGTATGTAGCTTTCCTAGGACTCTTTGCTTCTTTTTTCTCTTAAGTTGAAGGTTCTGTGCAAATTTTTTTTTAGGTAGGAAAACTCAGTAAATAGTTCTGTGTTTATTCTCAAACCCAAGCAAAAAATTGTAGCTGTGCTATAGTGGTCTGGAAACCACATGTGTCAAGTGATCCTTTTAACTTCTTAGAAGCCTGCTTGACACTCTGCAGCACTGTTGAGTTTCTCAGCTGGGAGAGGAACTTAGTGAGTGTTACTATAGCTGAACTGCAGTACTTACTTGCGTTTTGCTCATCAGATTTTCTTAATTTTTTTTTTTACCCTAGGATAAGGTGGTAGGAGCTATTTCTGTGTTAGGGTTTCTACTGTTTCTGGTAGATTTGAAATTCAGACAAATGTGGTAAGATTGAAACAGAGGGAAGGATAAGAGTTTAGCCATCCAACTAAAGAAGTCTAATCTTGTTTTGCGTCTTGTTCAAGAGCATCTGGACTTGGTCTGTTGGCCGAGTTAAAACTCAAGCTGGCAGTAAGCCATTTCTGCACCCCTCTGCCAGAAGCTGTGCTGCTGTTGGTGTCTGTCAGATCAGGATGAGTTGCCTTTGGAAATTAGGCCACATCTGGAGTACTATCGTCAGTTCTGGGCTCCTCAGGAGAAGAAAGACAGGGAACTACTGGAGAGAGTCCAGTGGAGGACCACAAAGATGATTAAGGGCTTGCAGCATCTCCTGTATGAGGAAAGGCTGAGAGACCTGAGGCTGCTAACCTGGCGAACACAGAGGGTATCAGCTCAATGCTTATAAATATCTAAAGTCTGGGAGGCAACTGGATGATGAGGCCAGACTCTTTTCAGTGCTGTGTGTTTCTCAGAAATACAAAACCCACTTGGATGCTTTCCTCTGTCGCTTACTGCAGGGATCCTGCTTAGCATGAGGGTTGGATTTGACCTCCAGAGGTTCCTTCAAACCCTTATGATTCTGTGAAATGACAGTGGGCAGGAGGGGTCACCCCCATCCTCTGACCTGCTTTCAGAGACCTTCAAGGTTGAAGAGCCAGGAGCAAGCTATGGAAGGCATGGGCAGGAAGCTAAGAGCTGTGCTTTGTCCCTTGGGCTCTGTTAGTTTTATTTGGTAAAACAAATCAAATAATAAGAGTATTTTGAAACAATTTAGGAAACAATAACAACAACAACAAAAAATCCATTCCTTAGTTTACTAAAAAAATTATATTTGTGGAAGTGTCTTGCTTTCCCAAAATACTTGGGGTGGGAATGGGGTTGTTTTTGTTTGGTTTTTTTTCTGACAAGAAGCAGCTGTACATAGCTGTGTAAATCAATTAGAAGAACATACTCTATCTTGTACAGGATGTCCTGAGAATGGTTCTAAGCTCAGAAGGTAGGTTTGTGATATTCTTCTGGTAATTCCCCTGGCTGCTGTCTCATTTTTGTCTTCAGTTGAAACAAGTAAGAGCTGTCTGTAACTCTGAACAATTGGTGATTTGGGTTATTGTTTGTGTTGCCTCATGTGAGGGATGGAAAAGACAGTTCTGTATTTATGAAATTTTGTTTTAGATTTAAATCTGTTTTTCATTGTGGTATTGTTTTGCAGTGTCTGTGGAAGGCTAATTCTCATGTAACGAACTGGAAGTATTATTAAGAACATGAGCAGGTACTTGCAGTGAAAACAGATCATCAGTGCTTTTGTTATTGCCACCCAAATCTGACACTCAAATGCATTTGAGTTTGTATCAGTTAATGACTATGGTTAATAATTAAGCAGGAATCTTTAATAAAGCCATAGAAAGATCATTAATGAGTAACTTTGGAAGTGGAATTGCCTACCGTGGGATAAAACCAGTGATGTTGAATTAATGTAAGTCCTGGATTTAGACTTGCTTCTATTTGTGGAATTGCAGTGTAAGTAGCTGAAAGAACATCTCTGAAGAGGCCTGTCTCCACCTCTGGCACTGACAGATGACACTTATCCCACATTTAGTGTGTACAACCAAAGGAAATAAAGTAGTTTTTTGTACTGTGGGTGCATGCAAATAGAGAACTTATTCCTGTGGCAGGAATGTGGAAATAGTGTTAAGGCTCAAAACACGTGTTGTTCAGGCCAAGGAAGCATGACAGAAACTTTCATTTTAGACTTCAAGGGACCCAGCCAAACTATTACATCAGTTTGGCTCAGTCCTTGTAAACAAATACACTGAAAAAGCAACTGTGTAACGTGGATACTTCAGAATCAAAGAGCAAATAAATAAGATATAGCTAGGTCCTGTATTCCATGGCAAGTCAGGGCTCTGATTGATTTGTGTGTGTAGCAGTTGGGATTTGTTCAGTAGGCTGACTTCTGATTTCTCACAGAGATAAGGAGGATTGGAATGGAGGCATTAGGATCTATAGCTACTACCCATGCTAGTTATTTGCTGTGTGACTCGTGCATAAATTGAGAGGAGAATGTGTTTAACAAGGAAACTGGTAACTACTTCCAGGTGTGAAAGGCAGCAGAGAAGAGCTGGAATTACAATATATCTCCTTCAGAATGAGGGACTGTGGTCTAATCCCCACGTTCAAGGCAAACATCTTTGAATTGTTTGTTTTGTGCCATCACAGAATACTGTGTTTAAAAAAACAAAGAATAAACTTGAGACCAACAAAACAACAACAAACCTGTTGTTTTTAACGAGGTACAAGAGTGAATCCTTTGAAGGTAGTGTGAAGTGTTACTTCTAGTGATCATTCCTGGATAGATTTTGGTCTGTGCAGAGGTTTGTGGCTGTATTATGCATGGTTTTTATATATTCTTAAAACGTTACATAACATTCCCTATTTTATGTATGTAAAACTTGGGTTTTAGGAAATGTCTTTCTTCTTTAATGAATCTTTCTTTGAATGCTCAACTCAATCTTCAGAAGTGATGCTAGGGTGGGGAAAGATGGGAAAATGCACCTATCTGTAGAGGCCAAAGAAAACATTTACTTTTATTACGATATGTTTGTAGTCCTGGAAGTAAGAAGGGAAAAAACAGTATTAATATTATCATGTTGCCCATACTGCATCTGTGGATGAAACCATATTACGTCAAGCGAATCTTGTAATACTAAGACAAGTCATGGGAAACTTTCACATGTCAGTGGCAGCACAGGATTAGGATTGCCAAAAGGGCATCCCACTTACGGAGGAAAGCAAAAAACAACTCAAAGAAAGCCTGAGAAGCAAAATGTTTTCACGGTGACATTTAGCATGAAGTACAACAAACATTTTCTCAGGCCGGTTTTTCAACCTTTCTCATTTTGTTCTCTTTACAGTGGATGGAACTGAGGTTTAACACCCTAGCAAAATGCCCACACTGCAAAAAAATGTAAGTTTTCTGAAAGCAAGACTGTGTAAACTAACTTTTAAATTTAAGTTCCCTGTGTCTTCTGTATAAGTTATCCAGAGTAAAATCTGTTTGCTCATCCTGAGTATTTTTGCCACTTTGCTCTGGATGTCAAGACTGAGAAGTGTGTTATGTGTATGTGAGTTTTATGCTGTATGTACAATTGAGTAACTTCAATGAATCTAATCTTCATGTATTAAAATGCTGAAAAACAGTGAGAATAACACAAGTCAAAAATAGGCTGCTAGCAATAGACAGAAATGGGTTGCTAAAATGAACGGCAGCTCGGACTATTTCTTTTGTCATTGAATTGTTACTACTTTATGCAGTTAATGAGGTAACGTTTGAATGTGGAATTTGAGTTGTGTGATTGTGAGTGGAAGAAAGGAAATAAGCTTGTCTTAATTTGAAAGGTTTTGCTGATTCCATAAACTCCACTAGTTTGAGTTAAGCATCTTTAGTGCATTAGCTTGTTTAATAGTGGTAACTTGTCTACTTATTTGCTGTTCCTTCAGTAAGGAGGTATTCCTTGTCAGAGGAGACATTAGGATGTGAGAGCCATAAGAAGCTGAGAATGGGTTTATTTACGTTGAAATAACGTAAATTTAAAGGTAATGGTACCAATATGCTTCAAATTTGGATAGAATGTCAATCACAGGGTGTGAAATACAACTTAAAAATACTGCTTCAGAGACTTAGTGTGTAAATAAATTGGCAGAACAAACTTGCCTTCCTTTGGTAGGCAAGTGCCACTTCCAGTTAAAGGAGCATGTGCTTTTACTACTGGGAACAGAGAACTGCAGCTGTTATGCATGCTATGGGAAAACTAACAGGTCCCTTAGGAATCAGAAGGCTTAGAATAAATGTACTTTAGCTGTTGGCATAGCCTGGTCTTCAGGAATGCCAGAAACCTTTTGCCTGAGTGTTTGACAGAGAAGCCAGCTTAGTGGTGTGTCTATCCTCAGGACTGTAAGCAGTCGGATCTGTTCCAGTTACCATAGGTCAGGTAATATCAGGATCTTGATGAGTTTTTGTTTTGCTTGCTTTTTTTTTTGTTTGTTTGTTTTCACTGCTTGCAGTTGCATTCAGTTTTTTTCCTTCTAGGTGGTGATGGGAAGAGTTAGTGTTTTGTGGTGGTTGTTTTTAAAGTAGTTGCAGTTAATGTTTTATATTCTTATCACTTAACCCTCAGTAGCTGACGTCAGGTCATCATTCTTGACTACCTTTAAGGATGGAAAGGTTTGCTGTTTCCCCTTTGGATGGGAGTGGGATACTACAGTGAAAACTTCCCAAAAGAATTAGCCCAGAAGTTATATCACATTATCTTTTGTTCTGTCTTCTGTTGGTTTCTGTTACTTGTATTACAAAAAAAAAAAAGCATTTAGTCTTCATTTTAGTCTGCATTTTGTCTTCAAAGTGTGTAATAAGAATGGTGTGCAGCCTGTGAAAGTTACAGCTTAAGTAGCAACTGAGTTGCACAGTACAAAACACTTGTAACAAATATTTGTTCTCTGCCCATGGGCTGAGGATTCAAGTGATGAAATATGGTAAATTTGAAAGAGTTCCTTGGTGTCTTCCTGCCCCTGTGATGTAATGGATGGGAGTTCTGCAGTTCAACCAGCATAAACCTTTTTAGTGAATGGATTTGGGGTGTAATGTAGGTGAGGCAGAACTTAGAAGTCGTGGGAATGGAGTAAACAACTGCCATGACCTTTTTTTCTGTCAGCCCTGTGTCAGAGGTCACTGTATCCATAGCCAAGTAGAAAGAAGGGAACGTTGGATGCTCTATTTTGCCAACTTGTGAAAAGCTTTCTTCATTAGCAGCTGACCAGTCAGATGCAAAAGCACTCTCTCATTCTGTTGTGTCTGTTGTTGACAGTCACTTAAAGGATAGTGTAGACTGAGGCAAAAGGCACTTCAAGTCACTGCAGGTTTCTCAAGAAGACAACTTGAAAACTCAAGTTCTCAGATAGTTTGCCTGACTTTTTTGCCACAGACTTTAGAAGTGCAGTGAATCTCTGCAGACAGCTTGTGTGTGAGTACCTGCCTGGTTGTTGCAAACTGGATTCTAACACCAGGAACGCCTTGTAAAAATTACAGGGGGGTTTGAGATTCATGACACAAGGAAGTCATTAACAAAACATAGTTCAGTGATGGTGAAATGGCTCTGTCTCAGAATTAGGAAAACAAATGCAGTTAATAAGGAAACTGTTGCGATATGTTCTCCGCTCTACTATTGAGGATGACCTGAGAACATGGATAATGCTGTTTCTTTCACTCTTCTAGCATTCCCATGTGATTCAGTATACTGAATACCTGTTGTTTGTCAGTCTGTTGTCCCATCTTTCTTCCCCAGAATTGTTGGAACACTGAGGAACTTAAAATTTCTGCCCAATGAAGCTTGCAGAATCTATAAGAGAAGGAGACAGAGGAATTCTGTCATTCTGTGGCCTCTAATTTCAGCAGTACTTCTTCAAAATACTGGCTTTGATTTTCTTTTTAAAAAGCTGCTAAAAGTACATCTGAAATCATAGCAATAAATCCTATTATTTGGAGCATAAGACAGGCCCTGCATTCTTTCCTGTGCCACTCCTTTTTAACAGCCTCTGTCCCTTGTCGCTTCCCTTTATTAGCACATGACACTGAATTGGCTTTGGTGTCTCAAATATCTGCTACCACTGCCTAAAGGTCTGCAGGTACCTTTGCTTCCATAGTATGAACTCAGGAAAAGGATGGACTCCTCACTGCCTTCTGGATGGCTTTGTAGTGGCTTTACCCTCATTAGTCACACAACAGAACAGCTGTTGCTGCTACTGCACAATGTTCTTTTGACCCCAGTTCTAATTCTTCTGAATGAAACTGTCAAACCTAGTGCAGTTTAGAAGTCTGGAGACATGGTTTCAGCTTTCTTTATTAAAATCAGACCGTGTATGTGTGTGATATGTGGTTAGTAGAGGGCCCAAATCACTCTTTGAGTGACCTGGTGACCAATGTCACTGAAAAAATGAAAGATAAAATCTGCTTTACTGGAATTGCTAAATATACCCAGAGCTGTTATGTGACCATAGAAACCTAATGCTTTTATTTCAGCTTTACTTTCTGTAGAAAGGAAAAGACGGATAAAATTGAAGACTTTTTTTCTAAACAGCATTTGAGATGATTTCTCCTTTCTTAATGGGATGCAGCTTGAGAGAAATACAGATGGAAAATTAAGATGGCACCATCACTATTATGATTACAAAAGCAAGGCCACAAGTCAGACAGCTTTGAAAGGGAAGATTCATTTTCCAAAATGAACTTACACTATGACACATGCAGTAAATATCATGCATATTTCAGGTGTACTAAACACGACAGTTCCACCAGCTTCTCAACTAGTCAGCACTTGCTTTAAGGTATCTGGTGTCATGCTAGAATTAACTTCCTTAGCATATAACTGGGGAGTTTTGCAAGAGGAAGAAACCTAAGGTCAAGCTCAGTGCTCATTGATGTAACCTTCGGATAACCTTTGGAGTGTCTGCATTTGGAGTCTGTCTTTGTGTGTTCCCCATTTACACAACATTTGTTTGTTTTCCTCAAGTACCTTGGAATTGGACAACTAGTTTTTCCTCTGACTGTAGGCTTATTTAAGGGGTTTTGGGGGGAATGTTTGTTGTTTTTTTGTGTATATGTTCACCTTTGTGTGTTAGTTAGGTGATCTCTGGGTGACAGGATATCACTATTTTCCCCAATTGGAAATCCTCATTGCTGGATAACAGTTGCCATGTTTTCACTTGCCTGGCAAGATGAAGCTCAGTTTGTGGATATTACCTTAAGGACTACCTTTTCTTTTTTTTTTTTTTTTTTCATGGAGCCTTTTAGAAATTCCTTGTATAAAGAAATAGTGCTGGAGTAAAGCTGCTTAAGCGAATCCATTTGAAGGCTTCCTAAGATGAATGCATAAGGAATTTCAGTCACATGCAAAGCATATGAGGCCTTGCTACGTGGCTAAACAACTGAGCCAGAAATTTGGTCAGTCATATGATGGATGTACTACTTCAGTTCAGGAGTGCTTTATTCTGATGTATGGTTATCTCAAAGATGTTGAACCATCATGAGATGAAAATTACTTTCTCTTCTAGCTTTGAACTATAAGAGTTTCCAAAGGCATGTTGATCTCCTGGTGTGGGAGGAAGTACTTTAATGATGATAGCGTGCTGCAGGGTGCTTCAGAACTACCCTTAAGATTTAGGAAACAACATCTACCACTCTGGTCCTCTTAATTCTCTGCATTCAATAGAATCAAATAATATTCCTCGTTCACATAGCTGTATGTGCTTGGAGTTTCTTGGCTTGAGATATACTTGCTAAATCATTCTGAGCTTTCAGCCAGAATGTTCTAACCTGCAGTGAAGAATGTAATGTTCTGTTAGCATTTTATGTTCCTTTTTGCTGAAGCTCTGATAGTTTGTGTAATGCAGCACGCAGAGACAAAGCTGTCTGTCTAGGAGTTTGTAGTCTAGATGATGAGTGACAGAACTTCCAAGGGATTTACTTACTTTGCTTGCCAGCAGTGATTTGTGCAGCTAATTTGGTTTGCAGCAGAGCTCTGAAAGAAAACTGGAAAGCAAAAGACGTGACACATTTCCACAGTTAGTAGAACTGATTTAAATGTCTAAGAACTTCAGGTTTTTGTTTTGCTTTTAGACTTCAAGAAATGGAGTAGTGCTGACAGTACTGAGTGAACTGTTCCACCAAATGGATTGTGCATGTCGTTACCGTTAAGATGCTGAGGGGCAGCAGAACTGATTTTCAGTTACTTAGATGTAATGAATGTATTAAAGATGTGTATTGATGTCTTAAAAGACTAAAGGGTGTCTTACAGCCTACACTGAAGCTTCAAAGCAAACTTGATTTTGCAATCCAAAGGCTGCTCAAGATATTTGTGTGGGTCCACTGTGGGAATAGGATATAGATACAGCTAAGCCACAGGTGTGTCACTCTTTGCTGCAAGTATTTTGAGAAGCCGTGTTATTGCTTTGTGTGTGTGTGTGTGTGTGTGTGTTCGTGTCTACCTACAGCATCCCTTCATACAGACGTGGACTCTTGTTTTTCACTCTTAGCATTACTGTGAACTTTCCCTTTAATTTCATAAACTCAGGTTGATGTATATGTATTGCCATTTTTCCAGATTATGCCAGACCAGCTGCTTTTTGTGTGATTCTCTTCTTTGAATTCAGAGCACCTTTTATTTTCTGACAGTTCTTCTGTAGGGAGCGCATTGCCTCGGAGACGCTGCTGTGCATACATTACAATTGGAATGATTTGCATCTTCATTGGAGTTGGATTAACTGTGAGTAATGTCCTGTTTTGTACTTACAGAGCGGTGTTTGGGGCTGTGTGTGTGTACAAAGGAGCTCACCTGACTGACCAGCTCTTTTCTCCCCAGCATCTGAGCAAAATCTCTTAAATTTGTGCATTTTTTTGGCAACTCGATATATTTTTACACACAATTTTTACATATAATTACATCAAACTATGGATGTAATTCTGAGTTAGCTAGACAAATGAGGTGTTCCTTAAAGATCTTCAGGCATGGTGAGATTTTCCATTTCCTGATGTTACATTTGACTCTTACCTTCCTGTGAAAAATGGATTTATTTTAGAAATATTGGGACATCTTGCTCTTTCTATGGCTTTCAAAACATCCAGGTTCTAGAAATACACACTGCTGTATAGCCAGTGGAGGGGAATGGGATTCCAAAGAGTTGATACTTGTACAAATTATAAAGGAACTGTAGGGTGAATAACGCAAAAGAATAGTACCCACAGGAAATAATGGAGGTGGATGGTATATTTTGCTTGGCTTTTCTGGGTGGTATACAGAGAACCAGTAAGTAAAGAAGGTCAGGGCTTGCCCAGAACTCCACAGGGGAGGGATCTCCAACAAGAGATCCTTCCCCAGTGGTGATCAACCCTTAAATGGGGTCTGGGAGAGGTGGAGTCAGACCCCACCCCTTCTGGTCACACAGTGCATTGCCTTCACCTGTGCTGCTGCAGCTGACTCAGTGCTCACCTCAGGTGATCCATCAGTGGTTCAGGCCGTGATTCAGCAGTTCCCATACAGGAACATACACCTTTCTAAGGAGTAAAACCAAATAATGAGCTATTACAAACTGAGACTCATATTGCTATTGTATGATTCAGAAAAGTGTCTTGTGGGCTTTATACTGAACTATCTAGTAGTGATAATTGGAGCCAACATTCTACCCCACAATCACAGAAGTTATATATTGGGAAATAGCAGTAGAATTCATGTGATCCTTGCAATATCTTTAACTTGTGTTGCAGCCCAAATCATCTGCATGTGAGCTTAAATAAGTTTTGTAGGATTTTCCAGTTTTTTTCCAAACAAAACCAGAGACAACTAGAAATAAGAGATTTCTTCCTAAATTTTCTACTGGATTGAAAAATGACTGAAATGTTGAATGTTGAGGCATGCCTGAGAAGGATGTGCAGTCTACATCCTTGAAGGCTTTTGGAGCCCAACTGAATTAAAACCTTGAGTGACTTGCTCTGATCTGAGAGAGAACCCAGCTTTGATCAAAAAGTTGGACCGGAGACCTGATGTACTTCCGAAGATCATGGTTGTGCTCCAATCTTAAGGTTGTGTAGAACCGAACTAATAAAATATTTAGTCTATCCTTAACAGAGTGAAAAATGTGCTGAAATACTTAATGTGGCTGCTTCTTCTGCCTTGGAGAGCAGATATCACTGTGTTTGACAATGCTTCTCTTCTTTTTTCAGGTTGGGACACAGGATTTTGCCAGGCGATTTCATGCCACCTATGTTTCTTGGGCTATTGCTTATCTCTTAGGTTTAATCTGCCTCATTCGAGCCTGCTACTGGGGAGCTATAAAAGTCAGTTATCCAGAGCACAGTTTTGCATAGGTAAATTGTTAGGTTATAGCAGATGAGCATCTATTAATTCTGGATATTCCATCTTGGACACTTTTAAAACCTTTCCTGTAAGGATTCCATTCTGTTCAAAGTAGTTCTAAGACTGGAGGTCTCTAAGAACAAACATTCATTGCACTACATAATATGCAAATAGTTTGTTTTGCTGCTAGATTCCCTAGCTCTGAATACTAAAGCTGTGTTTACATGTTCATAACTCTGTCTCGATAGGCGTTGAATTTTATTTCAACAGACAGTATTAAGTTTTACATTTCCTTTGTTACGTTCAAATTCGTTTGCCATTTTTCTAGGTGATCAGTAAGAATTCAAAAGCAAGAGTGTTTATAAGTGTTTCTACAGTAGCTTCACATTTGTACTTAACATTTTAACTAAAATTACGTTCAAAGTGGCTTGCTTTAAAACCTAAGCAATAAGCATTTTGCTTGAACTGCTTACTGTATCTTTTGCCTAAGATCATAGTGACCTTACTGGGGAAACGAAAGTTACAAGTGTACTTCAAAAGACTGACACTGTTGATAGAGACATTTGTAAACACTGTATGCTTTGAGATTTTCAGGTAAAGAGATGCTATTTTGGTAGTTTAAATAAATTTCCACTTAGGATTGGGTTTTGGTTAGGATAAATGCGTTTTCTCATGGATCCTGGGGCTCGGGTGTTTTTTGTTTAGTTTTTAACTGGCCAATTCTAAAAGCCATGCTCGGATTATGGAACTTAACTCTGGTCATTTGTGCAAGTTCCTTTACAGGGTCTAAGGGAAGCATTTCATACGACTTGTTTAGAAATACTTCAGTGTCCTGTAGGTGACTGTGAGGTGGTGATGGGTTGCCTCGTACTTTCCTTTGATAGTGTCAGATTTTTCCTGTTTGGGAAAGTTGAGCACTGGTCATTGCAAAGGGAGACACTGTAAATTCACATGTAAATTCATACTAACTGCTGTAGTAAGGGAATGGGTGAACTTGGATCATTCCATCGGAGTACATCTGGTCAGTTGAGCACTGGTGTAATAGGAGAATACGGAAACAGAAAGTTTCTTCTAACGATGTATTCACAAAGGATTGAGGGACCAGTTCTTGCACTGCCCGTCTTTATAGTTTTAAACAAGTTTTTGCTAAATTCAGAAGGAATGTCCTGAGTGATTTAGACTGTAGTGATTTAGGTAATGGGGTTGGATGGGTAAATTAATGTGGATGTTTCAGGGATACATGTAATTTAAATTGTCTATGTTCCTCCTAGGACAAAATGATATTGAGATAAGGATTTTGGAGCACAATAAATGTAAATGATCAAACTGTAAATGACCTGTCTTTGTATGATGCTAAATGTATAAAGCAGTAGCTCAGGATTACAATGTACCTTTTACAAATAAACTAATAAAGAAATAAAGATTATTATTCGAACTTAATCTATTCTGTTTCTTAATGTGTAAATAAGAATACAGAAGTGGAAGAATTCATAAATACGATGTAGAAACAACACAGATACTGTGCAGCAGAGGTGAGCTCTGCCTTTTTTGCCCAATGGAAGCTTGAGGAACATAACAGAACAAGAACAGATCACTATTTTCCCAACGTTGTGGGAAGAATGCAGAGAGAATTAATACGGCATTGGATCACTGCTGGGATTGTGTTCTCTTTAGTGAATGACTTACAGAGGGGAATACGGTAATGCTGTCTGTTTTCTAAATGCTGTTAATATCCCTATATGGTGATCGTTGTCATTGTAGTCCTTTGGATCTTAAACCTTCAAATACAAGACAGCTAGAAAAAGTATTGCAAAATAATGCCTGCTTTGTACATCCTGAAAGAGTCGGCTGAAGCTGTACTGAAAATCATCCACTGTTTTTGTATCTTAAGGGAGGGGAAAAAAATAAAGGCTGACTAACGATTAATGAATTAAGTGATTAATGAATTAAATAATTAATGAAAACTTAAGAAAAAACCTGTGGTATTTTAAACATGTAAGGAAGTTAATGCAGAGCATGAAGAAAGTCTGCCAAGAGCTGGAATATGTTTTTTGACTTGTGAAGCAGGTTCGTTTGCAGAAAGCCCTTGTGTTCTGTGCCAGGCAACGTTTCTGCCTGTTAAACTTTCACTCAGTTTAAATTAAAACAAAACAAACAAACAAACAAAAAACCTGTGCATACTGACTACCTAGAAGAATTTCAAGGTTTATTATTGTTATATTTTTAGTCACTAGTTTTTGTTGGCTGTTAATGGTCTTCTCCTTGATGTACTGTGTTGGGTGGGAGGGAAGGAATTGCCTGATCTTGGGATGAAGGTCTTCTGTGCTTTCAGGCTTTATCTTTTCCCTTTCTAATCTCCTCCCCTCCTCACTGAAGAGGTTTATGCAGACAGAGCACTGCTGACTAAAAACTGTTCAGACCTTAAGTGCTTGTTTTTTAATTATGAACCTACTGATGACACATTCTTTCTTGTATCCCTCCTAGATGGCAATACGTTTATTTTAAATGCTGACCTCTGGTCTTGTTTTTTCTGAATGTATGCTTGGTTATCAGATCTTTGCAATATGTAGATATTTTTTTCCCTGATCTATCAAATAATGTATGTTTTCACAAGGCAGCAGCTTAATATTGACTGCTGGAAAATCCCTGTAACTAACAGTGTGGACTTGAAGAATAACTAGGCAAGCAGCAACAGAACTGACCTCTCACGTTAGAGCAGTGTAAACACCTTCTAAGATGTGGTGCAAATAAAGCACTGAATGCAATGCCCTCTAATCTGATACTGATTACCTCTGTATGAAAACTGAAATGGGTAACTTGAGGCGTCCGAAGCTTGACCTGCAGGGCAGGCTGAGAGGGCTACCAAGGACACGTTTAAATAAAGAAAAGGCTGCAAAAAATAGCCAGGGAATAAGAAGCAGATATCGAAAAGATGTGACATAGATTGCAAAGGAGATTTAGGTTAGATGAGAGCTTCAGGCAAAACTTCAGAGTAAGGAAAAAAAAAATACTCTGTTGAGGTAGGCATGAAGTCAGAACAGTGCCTCTCAGGAACGAGATAGATGTGCTTAGCTGTACCAGGGGAGGGAGAAGTCATACCCTTGTTCCCTGTGATACTGATTCTAAGGTACTTTTGTTAGCTTCTGGACTGTAAGTTTTGAAGTGATTCTTAGATTACTATTTCTAGACTCATTGAAGATTAATTGGATTTTTTTTTTCATTAGACCATCATGAAAATATAACACTTTTGATCGAGACACTGAGATCTGGAATCAAATTCCAGAAGGTAGGACTCATGTGTTGCCTTCCTTGCTGTGTATTTTCCTCTGTGAAGGTATTTCTTGTATTATTGCTGTAACACTGAAATGTTATTTTCCCCTTAAATAAGACCAGGAGTTAAATAAAAAGCAATAAAGTCTGAACTGAAAGCTCATAAACTATCTTTTTCAGAGATACTGAAAGTTACTGCAGAATTGATTGTGTGATTTCTGCATGAAAACTGTGCAGATAAGGAAATGAGTGATGATTTTGCATGGTTTCCATT
Organism: Odontophorus gujanensis; assembly: GCA_013399175.1. Lineage (NCBI taxonomy): Eukaryota > Metazoa > Chordata > Aves > Galliformes > Odontophoridae > Odontophorus > Odontophorus gujanensis. The sequence goes on from VXAB01011897.1 coordinate 50,577, forward strand.
AACCTGCTTTTTGGGGGAAGGGGTAATTTGATTATTCTTCTAGTCTGTTTCTCACTCTTCACGCCCTCGCACAATATCAGTCTTATTAGCAAGGATTCTTTTCTTTCTAGTGAAGAATACATTTGTCATAGTAACCACATGAGCTTGAAGTGCTCCGATTGTTCAGCTTCCCACTTGTGTCTGTTACTGTACCCGTGCTTCACCAGTAGTGTTGCACTGTGAGGAGTGTGAGTGACTGTGCTGCCAGCAGATCACGAGGGGGAGGAGACCCTGCTAGAAAATAACTTCAGAGCTGCCTCTGTGGTTCAGATTTTTTTTCTGTGATTTTGCCTGCACAGTTGCTGTGCGCCAGATTGCATGGAGATGGAGGAACAAAAGGCTGAAGGTCAAGAAGAAGAGGAACTTAATCCAGTTGGAGTCATTTGCAAGACTGTTATGGTTATCTGAGCCAAGGAGAAAGATATCAAGACTCGATTTCTCACAGCTTTAATCACAAAGTGGCTTTTGTTTTAGAACAGTGCAGCTACTTGTTAGCCTGAGCAGCTAACAACTCATCTCTGTGCCCCCCTGGTCTGTGAGGAAGCATCCCTGTATCACTGCCCCTGTTTTTACATTCAGCTGTAGGCATTCAGTGCTGGCTGCTTTTGGAAGGACTTTGACCTAAACAGCCAGAATCGCCAAGGTTGGAAAAGACCTCCAAACTCATCCAGTCCAACCATCCTTCTACCACCAGTATTCCCCAACTAAACCTTGTCCCGACGTCCACCCTGAATCTCCCCTGGTGCAACTCTAGGCTGTTCCCTCTAGTCCTGTTGCCAGTTACATGAGAGAAGGGGCTGGCACCCCACCTCTCCATAACCTCCTTTCATGAAGTTGTAGAGTGCTACAAGGTCTCCCCCTGATCCTCCTCTTCTCCGGACTGAACAATCCCAGCTCCTTCAGCCACTCCTCACAATACTTGTGCTCCTGACCCCTCACAGCTTTGTTGCCCTTTTCTGGACATGCTCCAGGGCCTCAATGTCTTTCTTACAGTGTAGGGCCCAAATCTGAACACGGGACTCAAGGTCCAGGCCTACAGGCACAGCATACAGCCTTCACAGTAGGACCAGGATGAATTTCTAGTACTCCTGAAGCAGCATTTTTAAACTTTCTCTGCTGTTCAGTGTAGCCTCTCTCGCACACATCTATCTCTCTAGCTGTGTGTCCATTTCTATGTTAAAAAAAATAAATAAATGCAATTACCTAAATAGAAAATAATTTGTTTTTACAGAATTTACCCCTAAAATTTAATCTATGTAATACGGAGTTATTTTTGTGACAAGACTGTCATGCTTTTCTTGACATCCTCATTTTTTAATCTGTAACTGATATTACTGTATGTAATATATACCAATCTCAAACTCATTAAATACTTGAAATTTCTGCCTATTTAAGAGATGCCTTCATAACATAGCCATCATAACTTCTGACCATTTCAGAGAGATAAAGCATAACGCACCTTGCAGAAATGAATCTTCAATAAAACTTGTATTGAATATCAACTTGCAAGCTATTGTGCGCTTCCTGAGAAGCTCTGCAAGCTTGGAGCCTCTTACCCTGAGAAGGCTGCGTGGCACAGCACCCCAAGTACCCCCAGGTGAACCAACAGAGTGCACGTAGGTTTTCCAGAGGTCTGTGTCTGTATTTCTTTGAAAATGCAATCACCGCAGGGGCCTTCCCTTCAGAAATATTTATTTAAATTGCATTTTTCATTCTCTAACATTTAACTGTCCTTTATTTCTGTTTCGGTGCTTATTAAGGAGCTGCAGCACCTCTGGAATGGAGAGCCCCCTCTGAGATTTGAGCATGGATGGGGCTGTGACAACCTGCTCCAGAGGGAGGTGTCCCTGCCTNAGTGAAGAAGACACAAACTTTACAAATGAGGTATGGTTATTATTATTTATTTTTTCCAAATTTAAAAATATGTAATGTAGCAGCTATTATTTATAGTAAAGCCTCAGATGTGCAAACGTACTATAATTTATTTTGCAAAGGCAGAAATGGCCTAATTGTCACACTACACAGTTCTGGTAATAATGAGAATAAACCATTTATTCTTCTCTGTATTAAAGTAAAATGCAGAGGTGGTAACCATTAAATATACTGTGATTTCAAAACAACTTCATATCAAACTACACAAAAACACTGTGCAGCCTTTTCGTTTCAAATAAGAGTAGAAAAGGTCTGGAGATAAAGCAAAGGTTCCCATAATTCAATGTAATTGACTTGGGCAAAAAAAAAGAAAGAACAAAAGAAGATATTTATACAACTCCACACTGGAAGCTTGGCATATATCTAATTTTGGGAGTAAAAGCTTTCCAATTCATAGTTCTCCATCATGAGTTAGAGAAGGAATACTGTTGTCTCATCTAATTCAGACTCTGTCACATGAACTAGTGAATTTTCCTACGCTTATAGCATTGAGAAGACAGGGCAGGTTAAGTGTGGAGAACTCTTATCTTATGCTTCACTGAATGCGGAAAAATCAATGCTTCTGTCACACACAGACAGCATGGCCCTGTGTTGTATTCTGCCCATTGCTGAGCCAGAGAAAGCCAGGCTAGGAGTCACAGTAGTTACAGTGCACTGACGTGAGCAAGAGCTTGCAGCCCTGAAACAGAAGATATTACCACAGAACAATTTTTGTTCCTGTTATGCCCCAAATAGCTCATGTATATATACATATATACACACTTAACACTGCACTAAGTGTACTGGACCATTGCTAATGCTGATTACTGAGAGCAGAGAAAGGGAGAAGAAAGTGATAAAATACCCTCATAGAGATTTNGCTGTGACAACCTGCTCCAGAGGGAGGTGTCCCTGCCTACAGCAGGGGGTTAGAACTAGGTGATCTTAAAGGTCCCTTCCAACCCAAACCATTCTACGATTCTTTACCAACTGTGATAAGGTTAATAGAACATTCATCACTGTAAGCAGTGCTGTGTACGTACAGTCTTTTACAGGGAAAGCATGAGAACTATCCCCAAAGTCATTAATTTTATTCTCATTAAAAAAACGCTGAAGTGGTCTCATTTACATATTGCTGAACAGACAAGATACTGCAGGTGTCCTGAAAAAATCACTAGAATCTACATTCTTATTTGAAGTAGTTCCAGTTTTGTTCAAAATGTCCTGTCACCAGTAACAGGCCTGGTAGAAAACAGGGCCTGCTGCCTGGTATCTGCAGCAAATCAACATGTATCAAGGCAGGGATCTCCTGGAGAGAGNGATATTTATACAACTCCACACTGGAAGCTTGGCATATATCTAATTTTGGGAGTAAAAGCTTTCCAATTCATAGTTCTCCATCATGAGTTAGAGAAGGAATACTGTTGTCTCATCTAATTCAGACTCTGTCACATGAACTAGTGAATTTTCCTACGCTTATAGCATTGAGAAGACAGGGCAGGTTAAATGTGGAGAACTCTTATCTTATGCTTCACTGAATGCGGAAAAATCAATGCTTCTGTCACGCACAGACAGCATGGCCCTGTGTTGTATTCTGCCCATTGCTGAGCCAGAGAAAGCCAGGCTAGGAGTCACAGTAGTTACAGTGCACTGACGTGAGCAAGAGCTTGCAGCCCTGAAACAGAAGATATTACCACAGAACAATTTTTGTTCCTGTTATGCCCCAAATAGCTCATGTATATATACATATATACACACTTAACACTGCACTAAGTGTACTGGACCATTGCTAATGCTGATTACTGAGAGCAGAGAAAGGGAGAAGAAAGTGATAAAATACCCTCATAGAGATTTAAATAGCATATGCTCAGGGAAGGAACTGATTAAGAAACGGTATTTCCTACATGAAAATGAGAACCTGATCTGATTTTTTTGATGTTTTCTTCTTATTCTTAGTAAGATGAACCTAAAGCCTTTCCAGTTGTGCCACTTTAGAGGGCTGTGAAAATACTGTATTCATTCTCAGTAATGTCAAAGACTTCAGGTTATCTTTTTGCAGGCAGTGAACTTTTTCCAGTGCACGCCCTAAGGACCAGTAGATTCAAAACATTATTTTTGATCCCTGTGGTGGTTGTAGGGCTTCAGTTTGGGGATTAGTTTACTAGGCACTGCTTTTGCGTTCTGTGTTTTCAGTTAAAGCTGTGTTTGCTTCATGAGACTGACAATGACTTTGTTCTGACCTGCTCCTGCTCACTATCTCTATTTGCTGTTTGGTGACTTGTTTTTCCCCCACCTTTGCTAGGGTTTAACAAGTGCACAGTAAGTTACAGGATAAGGCTCAGAGTGTGTGGGTGAGAAAACCTTGGCCAAAAGAACCTTCTGCCCTGAGTTTTGTCACCAGCCTAAATTGATGGGTCCATTGTTACAATGAAGGGGCAAGAGTGACAGTGAGTAAATGCTAAGTGCACTGGAGCATGAACTGTACAGTTTCTGTCTTCTGTTAGCTGAGTAATCTCCAGTAGGGAATGCCAAGCCTCACAGAGCATTCATTTCCCTTCCTGCACCCCAGTACTACCAGGTATTCTACATTTGCAGAGCCCTCCCACTTCTGGTCATTATCTCGCATTGCAAGGAATCCCAGCCCACGCACGGAGTGTTTTCACTGACTATCAAATTGCTGTTTCTGCTGGGGAAAAAAAGGCTGCTAAAATGTCAGCCTTTATTCCTCTTAGCTGTTATTTCTCAGATCCCTCCCATGCACTTACTTGGTTCTCTCAAGGTAATTTGCCTGGCAAGGGCTTTTTGTTCCAGGCAGTGAAGCACAGAATAATATTTTTGCATTCGCTGTCTTGGACAGCACACAGAACAGCCAGGTTATATCTGTGCTATGGGTAGGTACGTGCTCCAGACTCCATTTTAGGACAAATCTGAAGCTCATCCCCCACTTCTTTCTCGCCCTGCTTCCAGATAGAATTGGAGGCGTGAATTAGAAAGATGCTGCAGGGTGCTGCTGCAGTTCTCACTGTCCTTTTCCAAGATTAGAACGTATCTGCTGGGGATGACATGATGCATTACCTGTCTTGGAGTATAAGTAAATACAGGTGCAGACAGAAAGGACTGGAAAGCACCTCTACTGTACAGTGCTTTTGAAAACCTGAGATGCACATAGAAGAACACAGAACCAGAGATGACATGTAACATGAAACAGAATGTGCTGAAGCTGCACTGACTGAGTTTGTCAGTCTATGAGATGTACATCAGCGCCCAGAAAGACAGATATCAGACAGATACTCACTTAAAAGTATAGCAATATTAATCTCTTCTTCTTGTAAGTAAATTAAAATTTGAATGAGTCAGAAACTTTATTCAGATTCCTTATAAGACAGCTCTACCTTTCAAGTAGGAAGAGCTAATTGAGGAGAGAATTCTTCACTTTCAATACATGGTACCTTCTATTTAGCCATTTTACAAAAACGTATTTCAGCATGACAAAGCAAATGTGATTTCCCAAGGTGTGTGGCAGCAGATGAATTAATGTCATTAATGTCATCCTTACCTTCATATTACACATCTGAACACATAACAGTTTTATTGTGCTGGAATTGTATTTCCCATTTGGTCTACAAATACAACTTCAGCAAAGTGAATAACTATCTTTCCCTACAGCTGTAACATAGGTAGATTATCTCAGTGTTAACAAATATGAACACATTGTTCTGATGTCTGTAATTTTTACACTAACTACACTTTTGCACAATGGTTGAAAAGGGATCCCTTGTATCACATTCCAGATGTTGATCTTTCCTTTTGTTATTCTCTTGGTCTCAGCTCCTTTGTCTCTGTTTTACTGTATGCTGACTTATCAGTACAGGTTTGGGTACTGGCAATCTAAAGTGACAACGTGTTAGTTATAAGACATTATTTGTATTCCTGGTATTAAAAGCTATGACAGTAATCTCAGTTGGTGTAAGAACTAAAAGTAATTCCCATGGCTGAAATACCGGAAAGCAAAATTCTACGTACTATGGGAACTTAAGCAGATTTCTCTTGAAGTTTCTTTTAAAATTCAGAGACTAACTCCAGTATAAGTTAAAGAAAAAATAGGTCTTGTAATTCAGCTATGATAGATATATCAAACTGAAAAACTCAAAGGGAATCTACACGAATAACAGATAAAATTCTGTCCCAAACCAAGGGGAAACAAACAAAAAAAGTGCAAAATTTTTACCCAATTAAGCCACAATTTCAGCCATTCTCCCAAATCAAAAGGAACTCTTCCAGGATATTCTGAACTATTAAATGCATAAGTCTCTTTTCCCGTGCATATATAAAAATACACAGTAACTGTATGTAAATATATCTGAAGATATGCCATTAATCTCTCTTCTCCTAGGTGTCTGAGTACATAGACTACAAAACTTTGTTCTGGAAACAACAGCTATGAAGATTCACATTCATTCATTGTTCGTCCTTTGTTGAAGATCTGTAGGACCACAACTCTTTCTTAATTTTCTTAAATTTTTGTTAGTACAAAATAAGCAAACAACAGATATTTCCATAGATGAGCAGAAAATATTGAGGTCTTCCCAAACACACAAAGATTGTTAAGCTGTTAAGTGCAATCCAGCAGTGCTCAGTGTCTACAGTCACTGAGAACATTCAGTTCACACAATCCTGAAGGTGCTGTTCAGTTTAGGTGCAGTAATTAAGTTTTATAATTCAGTACTGCCATCTCTTAGTGATGACAGATGAGCAAGGCAAGCCTTCCCCAAAATTATGATCGTTTAATTTGTATGTATCTTTTGTATACTTCTTTCTAAATTATTTTTATGTGCTCTTTGGGGATTTATTGGTATTTCTGTGATGAGTTTGATCCGTGTTTTCCAGACTTTTCTTCATATTTACAGTGATTAGAAAATTCTGTAAAAATAAATGATCCCAAAAATTTAAAGAAAAACATAAAATCTTAACCCAAGAAAAGCATGAGAGTTAACAGAAGTGAAAGTTTTTATGCAAAGGAAATATATTCATATACAAATGTACTTAGTACAGTATTATATATGAATTCAAACCTCCTTTGTAGGCACTAAGTGCACCAATAAGTCCCTGCTTTTAATTTAACAGTTTCTTAATCAATAACAATGCACTTAATCATCATTACTGATATTCTGAATTCTGCAATCGGTGAAAAACAAGAGAACAACATCTTCCTAGACAGTAGCTCAACATCAGGAACAGACAGGGGTTAAAAAAGATTCTGCACTCTTTCTTTGTGTTAGTGACAAGGAAAATACTATTGACAAGTCACTAGTACAGTTGAAGTAGGCACCTTGCCAGGGTACAACCAGAATATTCTGTATGCAAGCCTATACACAAACACACATATATTTGTCTTGCAGTGTTTTTTCTAGTGACTAATGAAAACATACAGCATTGGAAATTATGCTTTTTTTTTTTTTTTTGATGTGTGATGAAGTTACTTTGAAAGTGGCGTTAGAAAAAAAACCAAGTCTCTCCTAAAGAAGGACTCCTGAATAAATCACAATTACACATGCAATTAGACTGATTGCACCTGGCTGCACAACTGAATGACAAATTACACTGAAAACATCTTTTAATACTTGCAACTAAAGTCTCCCTCCAGGCTAGCCCAGCAGTCCCTCCATTTTAGCACAACACCATCACTCTGCTGCTAAGTGCCATTCATTTGGAAGATAATGTAAAATTACAACTACATGCTCATTTAGATGTGCAATTGCTCACTGTTACACAAGCAGTGTGGATACCATTTTTCACAAGTGTGTTATGCTTTCCTGAACTGTGTCGAGTAAAAACAGTAGATGTGATTGATATTGGCTCTTCACATTATTTGTATCAGGTAGTTGAGAGATCACTGGACTATCAACACAATATAAGAACATAAATAACATCAAATGAAGCAGAAACTTCTGCAAGGGTGGACCAGCACAAGGCTTAAGACAGCAGGTTGCCAGGCTCTGTGAAATGGCTGTGGTCCAGTGCTCCCTCTGCCTACTCCAGAATGCTGGAAAGCTGGCCTCACCGCTACTGCTGGCACTGCCAAGTCAGGGTGGCAGGGTGTGAGGTGATAACTATTCCTGCTGGGATGATCCGTACCTCAAAAAACAGCCATTACCAGCATTAATATTCCCATTTTCCCAGCAGGACCAGATGCAACAAGCTTTCAAATGACCTGGCACGCTCAATGTCTCTCCTCTTTGTACCCCATTTTTGCCCCCGCCCTCAGCCTTTGTGAATATACCAGTTAGGTTTTTACTGTTTAAAACATCCTTAGCATGTCTAAACCTACAAAAATATCAGTGACATGCGAAATGACATTGCTGTACATAACGTCATTTTGATATTTTAACCATACAGGGAGCTGTGTTCATCGTATGGAAGTATTCCCCAGCACCTGACACACTCCTTTGAAAACTGCAACAGCTTTATCTTGGTTGCCCCACTGGCCTTCCTGTCAGGAACTGTTCTGGAGTAGCAGCAGACGTGTAATATTTATGTGCACTTACATATTAATAATTAATAATTAGTGCTGGTTTAGCTAAGGGAGAAGGTTAATCTGGATAGGGAGGTAACTGCTTTACATGATATTCCTGGGAGAACAGATGCCACGGGCCAGAAGAAACATGATATGTCTGAGCAAAGACTAATACTACCCTTGGGAAAGACGACTTCAAACCACACTTCAAATGAGAGGGAGCGGGTTAGCAGGTTTGAGGAGGTACCACACCCATTTAAGGACGCAACGGTGCACTGTATAGTAGGAATCCAACTGGAAGGTGGTGTGTTGTGAGGAAAGACAATGGGAGCGTGACACCTGTATCTCCATTTCAGGGACAGTGTCCTAATTTGTTCATCTGTCTTGAGAAAAACAATTCAGAGACAGAAGAGAAGAAAAAGCAGGATGCTTGGTGGAACAAAAAAAGAGTCTTTATATGTGAAAACTAGCGCAAATCTTAACAGTGTTATTAATCAAATACTCCTTATTTAAGTATTTGCTGTTTATGTAAGGAAGTTGTGTTATGTGATGTCCCCTATTCTGAACCGCTGCAGTCAAAATAAGTGCTACAGAAGCGCAATCAAAAATGATTTAAAAGATCCAAAAGGATCTTCCATTACCGTTGTGTACTTCAGTAACACACATCAGGCGACGACCTGGCATCAGTAACAGCAACTTTTGGGGCCCTCGCGGAGGAGGCCATACGGGCGTGGCCGCAAGCCACTCGCTTTCTGCTCACTCCTGAGGCCTCGAAGAAACGCTTTGCAGGACGGGTAGCGACACAAGCTCGGGGCATCGCGACACACAGCCACCGTCCAACGGCTGCGGGCGGGACGGCAGGCGGGGCTCGGGGCCGTGTGGGGCGGCGGTTGGAGGTGGGCAGCGGGGGGAAGGTGGGAGCGGCGGCAGAGGGGTCGGGAGCTGAGACAGGGCCTCGGCTGCTGAGGTGATGCTCCGCCGTGGAGGCAGTGCCCTCAGCTGTGGGCGCCTGCCTTGCTGAGTGGAGGCAGAAGGTTGGGCTGGGCGACTTGAGGGGACTCATACCTACAGGGACAGCCGAGCTGTTCTAACACCAGAACGGATCTCACCGCTGCCCAGATTGCCCTCTCTTTGGGTTTGGTTATTTGCTTTGTGACTGCGTGGTTTTGCGGACACCCTTCTCCTCAAAACGTGGGGGAAAGGAGCAGAAATAGGATGTTTGGCCTTGCTGCCACTGATCTTTTTTTTTTTTTTAGCTACAGGAGAATGCTTTGTAGAAATGTTTGCTTCCTTCTAGAAACGACCACTCCCTTGACTATATTTTTTTCTCCTCCTTTTGAAAAAGCACTCATGTGCCATTTATAATCAGGATATTGGGGAACATTAGTGTTTTCTTTTTTCACCCTCTGATGGAGCACTGCATTGCTTTGAGTGCATATTTAGTATCTAGCACATGGCCTTTAGTAAGCATTCCTAATCTGGATAAAATGAAATGCATCTACCACATCAGTGGTCTCAGTTCATTCTGCAGGAGTTTTCATTGCTGCTTTTGTATACAACTTTTCAACCCTTTCTTCCTTTTTTTTTTTTTTTTNNNNCTTTTTTTTTTTTTTTTTTTTTTTTTTTTTATTTTTCTTGACAAGGTATTAGTAACACAAGGTAATTCCTCGTTTGGTTAGCTGTTTTGACCTTGGTGTGCTAGATCTGAATGCATTCACAATGAACTACTATTTCCAAGTAACAGTTTGTCAATGTAATCAACAATTACAACATTTATAGTTTAGTAAATGATCAGATTTTTAATAATTTTTTATAATGCAAAGGCCAATTGAAGTGGAAGATAATTTATGATAGCCTAAATATGCTATTTCTCATCGGAATTGCACAGTGTCCCTATAGTTTCAACTCACAAACTTGATAGCTTCCTTTGGATTTATTTACTTGTTATACTGCTTCTTTTTTTAAAGCGTGGCGCTTCAAAATGTTGAAGGGAGCTCAACAGTTTGTTGGTAAATCCCTCCAGCCAGCACAGCCTGTGTCCCGTTTGCCTTCAAAGCAAGGTGAGTAGCTCGCTAGGCCAAGCTTTCAGCTTCTTTTAAGGAAATAAGAAGGTTGTGTAAGGTTTCTTGGATCTTTTAAATTAATTTATTCAAACTACAATGATGGGTAGATATTGTGCTGTGTGTTGGTCTTTCTACATCATCTCTGTGATGAAATCTAGATTTAAACTATGTCAGGTTTTCTGGTTTTGTATCTCTGAAATCCTGGCAAACAGTAGGAAGCCTCTCTGAGGATCAGGCCTCTCTGTTAAACTTGGATTCTTGGGTTAGTTGACTACTTCTGTTGAGAAACAGAAGTAATTGAACAGATTGTTGTTCAATTTTACTGCATTGTTATCAATCCTTTACACGAGTTAGCATAAAAACAAACAAAAACACCAAGTACTGTGCAGTATTTATATCAGATGCATGTATAATTTGTTTTTTGTTTTTTGTTTTTTTTCCTAAGCCTATTTATGCATTCTGGGTATTACATTACCGAAGCTGTTAGTAAGTTAGAAATCTGTAGTGGCCAGAGAAACAATGGCAGCATCACTAACACAGAAAGAAACTAAGTCATTTTATACATTCTCATTTTGTGTTAAAATTCATGGAAGAAATGGAAAATTGGTCCAATGGTGAGTCAGCTTTTAATGTGTGAATAAATAAATTCCTGTATAATCTCTTTGCAGTTGTATTTCAGTAATGCCCAGGAGACAAGAATCACAAAATAAAAAGGCAGATTATATTTGCAGTACTTTTTTTTTTTTTTTGTAGTTATTATTATTTTTAATGTTTTTTCTTATCTTCACCAGCATCAGAAGTTGCTTTCAACTTTCAGGCTGAATTACCTAGCAGTGCTCAAGTATGTCTGCAGAATAATGTTGACTGGGTGAGTACTGAGTAAATGTTAAACGATGAAGCTGATGGAGGTGTGTGTTACAGCATGCCATGAAATTAAGTTCAGCTGAACCTTTGTGTTTCCCAATGAAAAGTAAGTGGTATTTCCAGCTAGCAGTGTCCTTAAATCTGAGTGTTATGTGTCAGATGTATAATATTGGAGGCATTTTGTTAAGAGGACTTTAGCAGTGTTACCACGTTGCAAGGAGGAAGAAAATCAAACTGTGGTAGGTTCCACTCTGTTCTCTAGTCAAATTTTTGAGCAGTTAGGTAACTATGAACAAACTGATTTAAAATTTAGGTGATTACTTAACTGTTTTAAAAAACTGAAATTAAAAATCAACTGATTAAAAAAATTAGTTGAGAGATACAGCCTGTGGAAAATGCTCAGGTATTCACAAGAAGTTTGAGCCTTCGCTACATCTGCTACTTGCAAGAAATCCTAGCTGTGAAATTACCTTTTCCTTTGTTACAGGCGAAATGATGCTCAGGGAGTGAAAGTGTTTGAGCATCCAGGCAGAACTTCACCTGGATTTTGCGCACAAAAAGTATTTTTTTTATTCCTTTGTGATATACAAAGAAATTTTGAAAGAAAAGATCTGGAGAGTGCTGAGTCCACTACCTTGCCTAGTGAATGTAGAAGGAATGGCCTGAAAAGGCTCCAACAGTCAGTTTTAACTTGCAGCTTCTTTAGTGTAAGGTAAAAATGAGCTTTGGAGCTTCAGAAGTACATGCACTGCTTTAGGACTGTTCTTTATAGATTAATTTTGTTCTCTTAGATGCATTTCAGATGTGAGCATGTAAAAGACTGTGTTTGCATGTGGTGATTTTCTAGTGCTTAGATTCTGAGTTGGAAACCAAACATCCTATAAATTGTGACACTAGAAGGCAGCTGGCACAGTGCTGTGATGCCAGTGGTGCAGGAGGAAATGTAACTCTGTTGTGGTGACAGTCTCACACATTACTGTAAATTGTTGTGGCTTTGAGAATGTGTTAATACACCTTCCTCTGCTGTACTTATAAGGAGCACTTCAATAGCTAAGATTTGCCATGACTGTTCTGCATCAGAAAGCAGTTAGAATTAGCAGCATGACTCTGTTAGCTTAATCCTCCACAATCTTCCAGATATTTTTTTTCTCTGGAAGTTTTAGACCAATCAGGAAAAGGTAACTGTCAAGCACAGAAAATGGAAGAATAAGCAGGGGAACACTGGAAATATTTTACCATTTCATAGTTGTTATCTCTGACTGCAGTGTGCTTAGTGCACCGTGAAAACTAGCACTGCAGTTAAAATGCTAAGTGTTGGCTGTATATCTCTTTCCAGAAAATAAATCTCTCCTGCTTTTTACAAATGTAGGTATTCAAGAGAATGTGGAAGAATGATTTTTTTCTTTTCTTAGAGGGGGGTTGTGAGATCTATCTTAAGATGAAAAATCAGCGCGGAGAGGTATAAGATATAGTGGTATATGTGATCTTAAGTAAGGTTTTGGGGGGTTTCTTTTATCTTGGGTTTTAAAAAAAAGTGCTTTCCAAAATTTCCAGTCCTTGCTTCCTCAGTTCTCCTCTGCCCTCCCCATCTGCCTTAGAATGAGATCAAAATTCCTTGGCCAAACCCCTGTGGAACTTTTCAGGAACCAAAACAGATTTTTTTTGGGGGGGAACTGCTTCCATACTTACCAAAATACTGATTTTAAGGCTTTGAGATGAACTTAGCATTGCACTGTAAATCTTGGGTCTTGATGCTTATGAAACATTTCACAAAGCGGGGGAATCCAAATCTCTCATTCCATATTAAGGGAAGGCATTTTGTCCTCCTCTTATTATTCTCCAGTAAAGCAGATTCCGGGAGCATTTAGGTTAGATAAAGGAGAAAGAGGAGATAACTGTGTTGTTTCTAAAAGTCAGCAGTAGCACTGTAAAATTCTGTCTAACTGGTTACTGTTTCAGATGTGCATATTCCTTCTAGTACTTAGCTGTACTGCTTTGTAGCTAGATGAGCTGTTCTCTTTTTACATAGAGCCAATAGTAAGAAATGTTTTACAAATTCAAGTGAAGTCTCTCAGACATTTAACTTGAGCCCAGTTCCTGTTTATGGTTTTCTGCAGTTCTTTTCTGTGACTTCCATCTTTCATTGCTGCAAACAGCTGTAGTTCTGACTACAGCTCACTTTGCACAAGTCTCTTTCCATTCAGGCTCTTCTTATACTATAAAGAAAATGGTAATTTAATTATGAAGATTAAAAAAGGTTAAAAAAAATCTTTCTTTGTCCCCAGAAAGTGTGAAAGATGTAAAATCTTGGCAACTGGTGAAAGCAAAATTGAATACTAAAACTCTGCCTGAACTGCTTTTACAAAGAAACCCAGAAACGTACCCTCATCTTAAGATCTTTTCACAAAATATGAAGCTTGTTTTTATTGTTCAGATAACTTTTCCCTCCCTATTTTAGTTATCTGAAGTGACTGAAATGAAGATCTTAACTCAAGATCTTCAACCCAAACAGCATGAACTGGATGCAAAAAAAGGTAACGTACTGCAAGCAGATCTTTGTTGGATTTGAGCTTTCTCAGTAGAAGACAAATGAATTTTGAAGGGTTGTGGGCTTCATATTGCTGTCGTGTTTCTTTTTTTATTTGAGAGTATAACACAATTTCAGAGCAGTGTGAAACATTACTGTTTTTCACGTTATGCTCCATGTGCATGTAAATGTCTGCCACAAGTGAGGTGAGAAACCTCCACTGCTGTACAGTACTGAGACTTAGGTTTTATTTGTGTAGAAGCATGGCACTTTTGTGTGAGTTAGGAAGGGACTATCTTCCAGGGTTTTAAGAGCAATGAGTGGCATTTCCTTGTTGAACAAATTACAGAGTCTGTAGCATAAAGTAGGATTCACTTTTTGCATTCTTTTGTATCAAAAAAAAACCAACCTTTAATAGCTTGAAGTTGTCTATTTACTCAGTGTGACCGAATTAAGTGTGGTGCTCTGTAATTTACTACAAGTGTACAAGATCAGACCTAAATTAGTACTATTTTTAATACTGACTTTTATATAAAAGCAGAATAGAGTTGTAGGATCACCAAGGTGGGAAAGACCTTCAAGATCACCTAGTCCAACCATCCACCTGCCACCAACATTTCCCCACTAAACCGTGTCCCTTAGTACAGCTGAGTCCATCTTTAACAACAAGACAGATCAGCTCTCTCATTTATGAACTTGAGAGCATTAGACATCAGCATTGAGCTTAATTGTGTGTATTTACAGAAAGGATCAAATACAGCAGAGATTTCCTTCTGGAGCTTTCAAGAGTCTCTCTCTCTCAGAAGAAGCCGGAGTTTCTGCCTGACCATCCAATTATACTTGAAAAACCAGTAAGTGTAATTCTAATTTCAAGGGAAGCTATAAAAAACAAACCTGGAGGTTTTTATTAGCCATTCAATAAGAATTTTTCTTCAGAGTAGCCTGCCAAGTCAGTTGAAACTTTCAACAGACAGATTGTGCAGTTACAGCTCTGTTATTTCTGTACATAACTTTTTTCCCAGTCAGTATTTGACATCTTATTGTGGCAAAAACTATTCAAAGTAAAAGGACTTTTTTTTTCTTCCAGAAAAAGCTCATGTCTATCTCCAAATGTAGAGTCTACATGAAATCATAGTGCAGTGTAATTTTGGATTTCTATCTTAATTCCTGCTTTGCCTTTTAAGAGTTAAAGGGAACAATCTTGCAGAAGGTTTGGTTTGGACACGGTCTGATTTCAGTGTTTCTGCATCAGTGGCCACTATGAAAAGTGTATTAATGAACTTAATGCAGTGTGTGTTATCATCGTTTCTCATCCACGTGCCTGCAGAATGCATATTCTCTAGTTTTTGACAGAAATGAGGGATGAATGTGACGGGTATCCAACAGTGCCACTTGGAGAAGAAATAATCCTCCAATAGCTGCTATATTAAGAATAAAACAACAGCAGTGGTTTGCATTCCACTGGCCACGTGTGGGGAAACATTTCTGGTGTGAAACCAGCCTCCATAGTGCCAGCCCACTGGTGGTGATCGGGGTGCTGTTCTTCAGACTTCTTACCAGAAGTGTGTCCAGATGAATATTGTCCTAGCCACATCTCAGGACTGCTCTAAACTTTCCAAATCTCTCTTTGGAAAATCAGTGTGTGACAGTATTCAGTCTTCTTGACTTTATGTTTTCTGTCTTCCTGTTAACGCTTGTTCTCAGCTGAACTAAGCTTTGAAGGTTTTAGTTGTTTGAAAGCCTGCTTCCAGATGGGAAAGTTTCAGTTCTTCAATTTCAAGGTTTTCTTCCCCCCTCCTTTCTGTCCTTCA
Organism: Odontophorus gujanensis; assembly: GCA_013399175.1. Classification (NCBI taxonomy): domain Eukaryota; kingdom Metazoa; phylum Chordata; class Aves; order Galliformes; family Odontophoridae; genus Odontophorus; species Odontophorus gujanensis. The sequence goes on from VXAB01011897.1 coordinate 66,306, forward strand.
AGTTTCTAAGGGAGGGTGTATGTGTATTTTTGGTTTGGTAGTTTTGGGGGAGGTGGGAATTACATCTTACTAGTTAAATTATGATTATTTTTCCCAGTAAGAAAAGAGTGTTATAGCTGTAAAGCCAGGGTGCAAATGTATTTAAAAAGAAACACCACAGTGTTTATGACTGGATTAAAAAAAGAAAACAACAAAGAAAGTTAAAAATACAACTGGAAATGTGAACATTTTTCTACAGTGTCATAGCTGGATTAAGACAGAATTACCTATGTCCCTTCAGTAGTTTGTTGTGAACTTTTGATCTTGCGAAATTAACTCTAGTATGACAGTTGCTTCCTTTTAAATAGCAGTCCCAGACAGCATTCTCGTTTCTGGGGCAAGTTATTAGGGGGTGACAAGGAAAGAGGTTTTATAATGTTTGCATGAATGCTTAATTAGACAGCTCACAGATCCTTAGAAGTTAAACTAAGAAATAAAGTACTCAGAAAGGTTTTTGTGCTAGTTCTTCCGTAGTGTGTTGAGGCATCAAATTCACAAACAATACCTGAACTCCTGTTAAGTGCAATGGAAACTAGGCTATTAAAGACATTTAAATGCCAAGCTATCTCTCACTTGAAAACATACAATATCAGTTTTGATAATACATACACTCTTAACATAGTTATGGTCGTAAAGGAGGACCCATGCAGAAATTAAAGGGGAAGACTGAGTATTAAGATTGCTTATGACCTGGCTAAACTGCAGCTAAGCAGCACAGGGAGGAACACAGTGGAAGCTGGTGTAAGCCAGGGCGAGGTTGTTTGGGGCAGGAGGGTCTACATATGCAGGAAGATGGCACAAGTGCATCGTGATATCATTGCTTTTAGAAATAAGGTGATACTGATTATGGTATCTGCTTTAAAATCATTGCTCCATGTTAGCAGAAAAGGCTTACAAGCAGACCCAGGGAAGTTTGGTTTAAATGGTCTCTTGTCACTGAAGTAACTTGAGGGTTTGTCTTGCAGGAAAACAGCAAGCCTTTTGTTGGCATGTGCAAGAAGTGACAGGTAGCTTGGAAGATGAGAAATCCATCAGTGAAGGAGCTGTGTATGATGTAGACCTTGAAGATTTTTAAAGGTACTTGGGTGCCTACATAGGAACACAGGAGCTTACAAAGTCTGTAGAGATATCTGTTTCTATCTGTAATTTTCTGAAAGCTTTAGAAGGCAAACTGCTTTGTAGTACCTGAGATGGTAGTACAATTCCAGTGAAAATAAATTATTTTACAGTTTGGTGTGACTGATTTTTTTCTTTTCTTTGAATTGGCTGTGTAATATGGCATCACTGTTTGTCTGACTCTAAACTTGTAACCAGAACTTGACTGAGTCTTCTGGTTTGCTCCTTTCTTACCAGCAATAATGGAACAAGAAACACTGTATTAAATCTCAAACGTGTCATGTGCACCTAAAACTTCTTTATTTTCTCTCTTGAAATCTTTTGAAATCTGTTGACAAAACATGAGAACTGATAACCATTGCATTTCTCAAAGCTCTCTATAAATAACTGTTCAGTGTTCTTCACTTTTCTAAGTGGAAACAATGGGCAACATTAAGAAACACGAAGAAAAACTAGCTTGCAGGTGCATTCTGTATGTTTCTTGCAAGTCTGGTGGTTTCACATCAGCAGGTACCAAAGCTCCAACACGCCCCTGTCTCACTGTCCCACCCCAAAAGGACAAGAGAAGTAAATACAATGAGATTGAGATGGGTTGAGATAAGAACAAGAGACGTCGCTCTCAAATTACTGTTGCAGGCAAAATAGACATAGCAAGGGAGATTAATTTATTACCTATTGCTAACAGACTAGAGCAGTGAGAAACAAAAGCAGACACTCCATTCCCCCATCTACCCTTTTCCACCTTCCTCGCTTTGAGCAGTGGGTGCTGCAGTCAGTCCATGATGCTTTGTCTCTGCTGTGCCTTCGTTGTCCCTCTCTGCAGCTGCTGCAGCGTGGCATCCCTCCTGCACGCTGTTGTCCTTCCTGAATGGATCCTTCTTGGATGGCTTCCAAAGCCTGCAGCTCTCCAAGCGCTGCTCCAGTATGGCTCTGTACCGTGGGTCCCATCATTTGGGAGCTGGCTGTTGCAGCAGGAAGCCCCTCGAGCAGCTGCTCCCTCAGCCCTCTTGCTCCACCGGGGACTCCTCCCCACAGCGTGCAGCCCTGGCCGCACAGCCTGCTCTTGCTGGGGCTCTGTGTGGGCTGCAGCCTCCTTCAGCCACAGCTCCCTGCTGTTTCATGGGCTACACGTGGAGATCTGCTCTGTGTGGTGCAGCATGGGCCACTCCTGGGTTAAAAGGAGCTTCTGCTCGGCCTCTGGAGCCCTTCCTGCCCACCTTCTGCACGATGACAGTGGCCTATTTCTCTCTCAGTTGTCACTGCTCTCTCCCAGGTGCTGTTGAGCAGCAGTTTTTCCCAACCAGCACTGCTCATGGCTCAACTGTGGGCAGCAGTGAATCCCTTTCAGAGCCAGCTCCAGCTGGCTCCTATCTGACACAGGGTAGCTGCTGGGCTCTGTGTGTAGAAGCCAACTGTGCTACTAAAATCTCGCCACATAAACCTCATACACTAATGTTAAAGGGAAAAATCCTTATGTGTAGTTTGTTTTTCATCACTGGGAATCTTAAGAGTTTGGTGGGTCTTTTTCCCTGTTATATGTCAGAGACAATTTGTTTTGCTCTCTCAAAACTTAAGTGATACACAAGTTCATGATTCATACAAGTGTTTGTTTACTAGCAAACGTGGAGACATGGTGTATACTAGAATGTCTTTGTCTGCTCCAGCACCTCTAGGCAGATTATAACTGGAAAAACATAATAAACCTGACTGTACAGTGTCAGTTTTCAGTGCCTGCAGCATCGTCACGTGTCACTGTATTTTCTTTATTATGAGATCAATAGTGGCAGAAAATACAAAGTACACCAGATGGACATTGTGGCATAGAAAAAAGTCATCTAGAGCTGAAGGAAAATTAGTGGTTTGTCTTTTACTTTGCTAAAAACAAGAAAGATACAAACTTCTCACTGATATCTGAATGTAACGTGGCTGTTAGGATGCCCTGTAAGTACATCTGTAGCTGGATCACGTGTTTCTGTGTTTATAATAGTATCTGTGTCATTAAAGGAGGATGCAACCTGGTTTTACTGCTTTTCTTAAATAACAGTGGTGAAGGATCTGGGGGTGAAAAGAAAGCTGCAGCTGGTACTAATTCAAGATGGGAAAGCCTTGGATTAAACAACTAAAAAACATTTATTTTTGCTGAGATACTGTAAGATTTAAAGGTGGAATTTGGATCTGTTGTGCACACCCAGGTTTAGCTGTGTAGCCATCACTACTGGGCATCCGTATTTGCTCAGAGAACCAGGCACCACTGACTTCACTGGAACAGGGTTTGATTCAGCTCCCTGAAAGTCGGTGTCTGATGTCACTCGAGACATACAGTGCGAGCAGTTGTGTGGGGCTGGCGTGTGTGACACACCACTGATAGGAAGCCTGTGTCCTCAGCTAGGAGCTAGAGGCAAGCTGGGCTGTCACAGAGCACCCCACAGTTACTAGGTGCCTTTGTTTAAGTGACTGATTTTCCCTCAGAACTCCACTGATACTATAGTGGTTAAGATGCCTTGGTCACCAGCAAGTGCCTATATGTGGCACTTCTTTGAATTTCAGGCTTAGTCTTGGCCACAGCTTCTGCACTACGGAACCATACTGCAATGAAGACTACTTGCTTTTAGACTAAATTCCAGACTTCTAATTATGCATGGTCATATTTTAGCTGAGGCGAAATAAAAAAGGAGAAACGCTATGAGGAAGAAGAGATGCTACTGAATGTGACTTCTAAGTTATTTTTGGCAACTGTTCATAACCTGGAACTGCTCCATGAGTGGAGAGAGTGGTATTCTAGTGTGTAGAGCTTGTCAACCAGCCACAGAGGGGTGAGGTTACACCAGTCACTTCCTTCTTCTGCTGGGTGACGTGTACTGCTCTGATGCCAAAGGGACAGCAGGAAGTCTCGTTAGGGAAGAAGGTATTTGTGCTTCCAGGTTTATGGCTATTTATGCTCTAGCAGCGGTTTCTCTAATGACTTCTCAATGAACAGCCAGTTTAAGAGCTGCTCTAATTTTCTAAACATTCAAGGCACAGTGCTCAAAGCAAATGAGCTGTGAAACATTAAACCTGTGGGCCCAATGCAGTCTGGCAGACAGATACACTTTGCCTCTTGAAAGGCAGGGAGAGGGCAGGGGCCATATGGGCTGGTAAGAAGAAATGGTGCTTCCTTGTCTTTTCTTGGGCAGAAAATGTCCTGAATGGTAGCATTAACACAAAAAAAATTATTCATTCTCCTAATTAAGCTTTAAGACATCCATGAAAATGTGTTTTCAAGTTTATACCTGTTTCTTCTATAAAAGGAGAAAACAGCAGCATGAAGTAGCAATTGTTTATTAATTTGAAACTAGAAGTATTCACGGATAGTCAGTCACACCAATCAAGATGCAGAATGACAGGACTAAATATACACAATTAACAGTTGAGCTGAGTTAACAACTGGTTATAGTGGTTAAGATGCCTTGGATGAAAAGTCTTTTTTCAGCTTTTACAACGCATTATTTCACTGAACTGATCACAAGAAAAGAAGGCAGCGAAGGTGATTTTCCATATTTTAAAACAGCAAAGATTGCATCTGCAGTACTGAACAGTATCCCACGATAAACCCCTAACCCAGCACACGAGTACACTGTTAATCAGTGTTATTGTAATGAAGAGCAGAACACAATGACGTGGAACCACAGCTTCTAGTTGTTATTGAGGACCCACCACGATGCTGAAAGAGAGAGGAGTTCATGTGTTTACATAAACAGTAGTTCTGTCACGTAAAATTTCTAAATAGCTATAATGTGTAAGTCACTGCTGGTGTAAAGAAATGTTATACAGAAGCTGAGGAGGAAACCACATACATTCCCACAGTGAGGGGCTGCCTGTTGTGCTGCCTGTGACAGTGCTGTTGCTGAGCAGTGTCCCCTGGGTGCTTGTGCTGCCTTCAGTGATTTTCATTCCTGGTGACCTTATTCTAAACCTGGTGCTGGCGTTTTGTTTGTATTTTTATGCAGCCTTAAGAGTGTTTTGCCTCACAATGACTTATAAAATGTCATTTTCATAAAAAAGGAACTGCAATCACTGAATTATACATAGGACCAAAGTGAAACATACTTGTAGTCCTTTCCCCACGCCTCTCCCCACTGGCCTTTTGAAATTGAAATCTTGCAGAGAATAGCAGCAAGGCTTGTGGAGAGGTGCAGGTGAACAGACTGATAGCTGGCACCCCGATGGATCGTGCTGAAGCAGATATCCAGGCAGATGTGTAACCAGCATATGCTGTATGGAACGCTGTGAATGTGTGACTTTGTTGGCTTGCCCCAACCCTGAGGAGCACAGGCCAACGCACGGCGTTTCCATGGCAACTGCAGGCCGCACTCTCCCCCCAGGCACCTGCGTGTGCTCTGCATCCAATTTCACACGCTTCTCTCTTTAGGCATTCACAAACAATGTATGTTTCCATTTTGTTCTGTATTAATTCTGCTTTCTCTGGCTGTGAGTAAACCACTCTTGGAATGCTCCTGGTCGTATCCAGCTCTTGGACACAAAGTCGGTGTGTGAAAATGCTGCACTGCTTCCTATAGCCAAATTTATCTTAAATCCAGCAGTTTCCCTGTGAGGTGTAAGATTTGAAGGGACTCTCGGTTCATAAGTGCAATCTCCTTGCCTTGCAGGAATCCTGACTTACACGTTTGGCTCAGGAGGTCTGAAAATTCCTTGCCTGGTTTCTTTTCAAAGGAGACCTCAGGTATAGGGCTAGGCAGTCATTTTATTTTACTTTCTTATTTAAAATTTAGGCTGTAGACAGACACATGGGCAATCAGAGTCCTGCAGTGTCTCTTGTAACGTTTCGCTGAGCAGGAAGACATATGGTTATTGGCTTGTAATAATAATTTGGAATCTTTGAACACCTTGCTTTTTCCCCGTGTTTTAACACAGCAGGAAGCACGTACAGTAGAACTGGCTAGTACATGCAAATTACTAGTAATTAATGCTCCCTTCAGTTAATGTAAATACGATCACTTTGAATCCATCAGGAGGCAGTTTTCATTGCCTGACAATTTTGAACAGTTTATTTTACTATTCCCAGATAGTGCTGTATATTCTAGATACAGCATACGCTAACACTTTGTACCATATAAAATACAGCAGAGGGGTTTATTTTTGCTGATGCATTTTATGCTTTTTTCTTTTGTTGTTGTTTTTTGCTTAAAATAAAGCCATTTGGAGTCCCTTCCTCCTCTGTACTTTACAAAAGCAGAACTGACTAAGACTGTTATTATGCAGTGGCCTCATGTAAGGAACACACTAATACAGCACAACTCTTCATATGCAACAAACAAAACTTTGTGAAAAAAGCAGTGTTTACCAGGGACTAGCATTGTTGTAATGAGCTCTGGAGTTTCCAGGAAGTCCACATTACTTCTTTGGAATGTCTTGCTGTAATTCATTTGAAGGTGGCTAAGTCATTGTAAAAAATAGAGTCAGAAGACAAGTATTAAGGGACTAAATATTTTTATGTCCATCAGATTTCTTACAGTTCATGCCATAGGAGAGATTTTGTGTTTTAAAAGTTAGACAGTGATGATAGTGGGAGAGGAGACCAAAAAAGCAGTGAATTTCTTGCATGCTATATGAAATGCACATTTTTTTCCCCTGTATGGTTAAGTGTTACTCTGATGCTCTTCTCTTGGTTGCAACCCGGTATAGCAGTTCTTGTTCCAAACGTGTTGACCTGTGTTTTACTGGTGTTCCTCACTCTTTCTAACAGTAAACATGCCTGCTTTGAACTGGGGCTTTGTTCAAAAGGGAAGATACTAACACTTCACCATCTTCCTTCAGAACAATTTCTGTCTACAGATTTAGGAACTTAGGGTGTACGGTTTTTTAATACTAGTTACAGAAAACCTTTTTGTCTCCACTCTTTTCTTTAGCCATCTGTCTGCCACACTCTAGAAATCAGCTGCTAAGTCTGACCAAAAGAGACATTCTGGGAATCTGTCTGACGAGGTGCTGTGATGTGCATTTGGGAGACTCTGGCAGAGCTCCCTGTGAGTGCTGCTCAGACACATTGCTGGGAGCTAAACCGCCCTCCTCTCTTCTTCCTTGGCTCCTGCACTATCCTGCAGCAGCATCACTGAGCTATGCTGAAGTTGTGTATTTATTCTTTTGTCTCTGGTTAAATGCTACCTATCCAATGCTATACCCTGCTCTCTATTCAAACTGGCTGTGTTTTCCTGATGGTTTTATCTATGAGCTTCATGATGTTTTAGTCTTTAGGAATTGTATTGTTTTGAAGTAATGTCATCTATTTAGCAAGAGATCACAGAATCACAGAACTGCAGGGGTTGGAAGGGACCTCAAGAGGTTACCGAGTCCAACCCTCTGCTAAATTAGAAGGTTCAATACAGTAGGTCACACATGTAGGCACCTAGATGGGACTTGAATATCTCCAGAGACTTCACAACCTCAGTGGGTAATGTGTTCCAGTGCTCTGTCACCCATACGTTAAGGTTCTTCTGCATGTTTGTATGAACTTCCTACACTCAAGTTTTAGGCCGTTACTCCTTGTCCTGTTATTGCTACATACCGCCAGGATGAGCCTGACCTCATCCATTTGCCTCCCACCTCCCTTAAGATAATTATAAACATTAATCAGATCCTTCCTCAGTCTTCTTTTCCCAAGGCTGAACTCAGCCTTTCCAGGTTACTCAGCCTTTCCTCATAAGGGAGATAAGGGGAGATCAATTAGCAGTAGTTAATTTGTATTCAGTTCTTGTACACAATTGCTCTCTCATCTTCAAAACTTTCTGTATATATGTATTAAAACAACAACGAAAAATCCAATAGCAAAACCACAGCTTACCTATTCCAGACACTGCTGTTCTCCCAGAACTCATAAATAATGAAGCGGGAATCATTTGGAAGCTTCTGTATGGAAACACTAGGAAATGTAGGACAGAACTAATGTCAAACTTGTCAAAACTATTTCACAGATGCATCCTTTCCCAGGTTTTCTGAGTATGAAGCAAATAAAAGGATTTTTTTGAAGCAAACAAACATAAACCAACACACAGTCAAACACATCAATTTTGAGAATGACGTAGCAAAAACTCATGTATGAGATTCTGAGGACTGTCACGGCTTTTTATTTTTTTTAATCTTAATAACATTCGTGGTGGTCTCATTTATGAAACTCATTTCTCTTATTCCTCCAATGGTTAGAGTCTGAAGAAAGCATATGTGTGTATTTCTCTGAGTAGCCAAAATCTGTGAGCTTACTACTCTTGAAAACTGGCTTCATGTTTTATTTTACACTGTAATAGCTAATGAATTCATAGAACTTACTGCTGTACGCAGATGTTTGTTGTAAAATATCAAAACTAATCAAGAACTTTTGGAAAAAAAACAACAAAAAACATCAATGACATAAACAGTTCAACCAAAAAACAGCCAGTAGGTGGCACTGCAGGCTTTCCAAACGCCTTTAAACTTGGGAAAGAAAGTTTTTGTATGTGAAGTTGCATTCTGAAGTGGTTTAAGCTCTCCTGCAAGATATGCAGTCACTGAAGCTGGATGTTCCTTTTCAGCGGGATGGGGAGCAGCACTCTTTGTTCTCCCAGCTTCATTTTCCTGTTTTTATGAACACTGCTGATACGATCATCATACTCGTGATGATCTCATAGCAATAAGGCTCATAAATTAGGGATGTGACAGGCAGACTTTGAAGCCCATCAGTATGTAGGAACAATACTGTGCACACCTTATAAAAATAATTATTTCACTGTGGTCTCTGATGTGTATATTAGCGTATATTAGTAGCTTTCTCCTGTCTGCTAAATTCAGTATAGTGGTCAGTAGTTTAAACTTATTCTACCCCTGCTCTGATGATTTATTTCATTCAAAAAGGAGCAAAGCAAAAATATGTTTTGTTTTATCGAAAATTTTGCTTTACCATTTTTTACATCCTTTACTCTGAATGAAAATTTAACAGGACAAACTAAGAGAAAGATTTCCAAAGCCTCCAAGCAGAGGACTGGAAGCTAAGTTGCTCACTTAACAGGTGAGCACAAATGATGGATGGCAAATGAGTTTTCCAATAGATGCTGTCACTCTAGGAGCTTCCAGAAGCTGTGAACTGGTGACCTACGAAGCCTTTAGAAATGGTACTGTATCTTTAGGATTAACTTTATAGTCTTGGCAGGGGGAGGGGGGTCAGGAAGACTGCACACAGGACTGCAAGTGTGGTTTGTTTTTTTTTTAAGACGGTGTTAATTTTATTCATGAGATTTTGTGATGCTGCTGGAAGATCACACATACACTTTGACATCTCCAGATGATTTTTGTTGTCTTTGAGAAGTTCTGCATAAATACGTGTACATAATCACTCAGGAAAGAGGATGCTACTGATTCTCTCTTCATAAATTATCTATCTCCACTCAGAGGTTATTCAAGAAAATAGAATACTTTCCTTCATTCAGCCCAAGGACAGTAACACTTACTGCAAGCAGCCGCTCTGAGCTGAAGCAGACTCCACATACTGCTTCAGAGCAAGCCGGAATTCCTCACTTTCTTCTTCTATCACTGACATTTGACGTTGGACAATCATTATGTGCTAATGCAAAATAAAAAAAATGATAAATATATATCATTGTCATATCATCCTATGAATTCCTTGTAATTCAAACTAAAAAAAAAGTCTGTAATAAATCAGAATATGTGGTCATCAAAGATCTTCAGAATCTGTCTTGTCACAGGCCTGGGCACCCTGCTCTGTGTGTCTCTGTCTGATGAGGGGTTGGGCCAGATGGACCCAGAGGGTCATTACACCATTTCCTTCTAACATGAGCTTAGTCTTTGTTTGAATGCATCTTTTGAAAGCAATGTAGAAGTTAGTATTGAAGTTTTGTATGGGTATTTTAAGTTCTGTTCTGTTGTCTCTTTCACAATGTATTCTGCATACTAAAAGTTCTTTTTTTAAGAGAGACAAGTTGAGATTTTTGTGTCAAAACCTAACACTGAAATTCAAACACCAAAACACATTTTCTTGAAAAATACTTACAGATCTTGCATTTTCTTCCAGAACTTCTTCTTCAAATGGCTCAAGCTTTAGGTCCTACCAGACAGTTAAAAAACAAACACAAAAAAACACAAAAGGATAGGTGGCAATACTACAGATGTATTCTGGTCTTAGCGTTTACCAAATTGTTTTGATAGTTATATTGTTACATCTCTAGAAATTATAATTAAACCTTTATTATCTGCCAACCAAACGTAAACATTGCTTGCAGAATCTTGCTTGTTTGAGTGTTTAAATTCAACCCAGGCTGTTGTGCCAAGCTTTATTTATAATACTCAGCAGGTGGTTTTTCATTTGTCATAAATCTTCTCGTTCGCAATTATACATTGAGCTTCATTCAGAAGAAACAGATGTTGTCTTAAACTGTTGTGTGGACTGTGTGGAGGAGAAGGGATGGTAATCTGAAGTAAACTTTCTGCATAAAGAACATTTTATGCAGAATAAACATATCTAGGGAAGATTATGACAGATTGAGTTAGACAGCATTAAATCAACCATTTACAAGGCAGTTTTCCTCACTTCTGCTCTTCTCCCTGCCCCCTTTCCCCCCCTAAAAAAAAAGAAGCCAGCATACACCATAAACCAACTTAGGACCTCAGTGAAGTACGATGGGAAACAAAATAAGTAAATAAGACTAGTGCTACTCATCTTTCTACAAGCTGTTGGAAAGCTTGGTATCATGGGATCAGAGATGCCAGACTTTCCAGCATGAGTAAATACAACAATATCCTCTGTCCTCTAGTAATGACTTCAGATCTGTATACAAGGTTGGATCTGTGGTGATGTAACAGGGGAGAGTGAGAAAAGCTGACAGTAGTAAAGATTAGTTAACTACATAGTCTTACATGAAGCCTGAGCTTTATCTGTTAGCCATATATTTCCAAACTATGTTACACAAGCAACAATATTAAGCATCTCAGGATGATGCCTTTGTTTATTATTATTTCTGTATGCATGGAGTATGCTTTCTGGATGCAGAGCATGTGCAATGCTAACCATGCTTGTTCATTTGTCAGCTAAAAACTATATTCTCTAAATATTCAGTAGATTGTACTTCAGAAATGAAGATGGTGAAAGGGACACGTGGACATAAGTGAGCATTAGCTCACTTAGGCAATATTGAAGCTGCAGGTATTATTGATTGGAAAGACTGCCACTGGGACACTGACACACATTTGTGGTTTAAGGATTGGATCAGAAATCTTTGCTGGAAATGAGAGAGCAGAAGAAAAGAAAGGCACACCTTCTTTTCCAGTCTGTCAATCAGCTTCTGGAGTCTGCTTATCTGGGTCATCCACTGGCTCTCCTCCTCAGTCCAGCCTTTGGAAAACATAAATAATGAAGAATAAAATGTTATTAAATGCTGGAACATACTATATTCATCTATTTTGTAAAAATCATTAACTTAGCTTGCAGCTTATTTTGCTTCTCAAAAGAAGCCTGTGCTGCACTGTCAGTGTTCATTTAGGTGCAACTAATGTAAAGCATAATTTTGCCTGTATGAATGTTTTACTTTCTTCTTAAGATACTGTAGAAATTAAATACAGGAAGAAAACAACATTCTAAATTAACTCTGGTGTTTTGAAGTCGTGATGATAACAGAAGAGAGGAATGCTCTTCTCTGCAGGTGGAATCAGCTCATAAGCTGAACCTCTGCTTCTGTGTAAGTTATGCTGTCGCTTTTTCATTCTTATCTGTAGGCTATAAATATTAACTAAGAAATGGTGACTCAAGGGACAGACCCAAAATAATATCCCAGTTTGGCCCATATCTATATATTTATTTTTTACCCATTCTTAGGCTACATACTTATTTTCCCTACAGTTTCAGCTAGGACCTCCTATATTAAATTAAAAGCTGGTCTGTGTCAGTAAAGGAGCTCATCTAAATTAAAGTTTGAGGTGAAATTTTTTTTTCTCCATGTATGCATATGCGTTTTATAGATATTTAAATTGTGCCATGCCATACCTGTGTTAAACTGAGGGTTATTAGGAGATAGGCTGTTGTTCCTTTGCAGCCTTCGAGCTGAGCGTTTTCCTGGCCACTGCACTGAGAGCACTTCTGGTTTTGTTGGACCTTGTCTGCAAAGGAACAAAGGACAGTACAGAAGGTAACACATGTGAGAGAGCATGTCTCCTCTTTCTGCTTTCAGAAACATATCTTCATCTCCTTCGTCTCTTTTTATCTGCCACTTTAAACTAAAAAAAATTGTATCTATTGCTACTACTGAATTCTCTTCCAGAGTTTTGCTACAGATAATACTTGTGTTTTTAATGCCCATATTGCTAGTCATAAACAAGGAAAAAAAAGGAGGGTTAAGATGGCATAAGCCTTTCTTTCAGAGAGGGAAATCTCAAGGTGTGTGTCATGGTTCTCACGTAGCCCGAGGAGCCCTCCCCACAGTGCCATCTTGTGGTACTCACTGCAGAACTGGGGTCATACAGCAGCTGAAACTGAGGGATGAAGTTCACACTGAGGAAAATTTAACTGTATTAAGGAGGTATTTTTGGGTAGTACTTGCTGCTACATATGAACAAGATAAAATCTCTCAACACTAAAGCCAAATTATGGCAGTTCCCCAGTGTAAAGACTTAAATTAGCTTAGGATTGCCTCAGTGGGGCTATGCTTCAGGTAGTTTTCTCCTGAGTTAACTCAAGCATAACTGAAGACAATTTTGCGTTGAGACTGAGGTATCCAGAAACTACCCCCATTTTCTCCAAAATAGTAAGTACTGAGTTTGCCTGGCTTGTCTATTGCTACCTCAGAAAGCGAGGAAGATGGTATTTGGCTCAACAGCTCACAGCTCCTTCTCATTTCTTTTGCCATGACCCACACCGACCACCCAAGAGAAAACTGGAGAAAGAATTCTCTGTAACATCCGACCTGAAAGTCGACACAAAAGAGAAAGCTGGCAACAAAAGGGATATTTGTACTGCCCAGTTCTGCACGTCTAAGGTAGTAGTTTGAGAAACAAGCACTCAAGAGGTTAGAGAGGCTGTCCTAAAAGGCATGTCAGCCTGTGATTAATGCAGGGGATAGCTCAGAGCACCTAAGTTGGTGCTTAACTGCTCTAACTGGCCGTTAGAGACTTCTTTTTCTCTCACCAATGGTGTGGGGAGCCTAGAAAGATGCATGCATGAATAGAGGGTATATATGCCCTGCCTGTTCTGTACACCTTTTAAAACCAGTGTGATTCCTGTGGTCAAGCTGCTGGCACAAAACCCCAGTGTGATATTCATGTACTTCAGGGATCTCACAACCAACAGCAAAGCAATTGAGAGAACGACAGTGTGAAAGGCAACACATTTTACAACCTACTGAACAATCAAAAAGCCAGAAGGAACAAACAAAGAGGCAGTCAGTGACCTTGGTAATTTCAGAGTTCTACGCATTGCGTCAATATTTCTGCATTTGATAGTAAATAATCAGTAGACTTTGAAAGTAGTCAAAAGCACAAAGATTAGGATGCAACAAAATGCTCTCACTCTTAGCCATTCCTCACTCCTACATGCAGCCCTCCATAAGATCAGAGTGGAAACCACCAGTAATCAATCTGAGGAAAACTATCAGTGAGTTCCTAAGCAGAATAAAAATTCTTATTTTTCCTGTTATTCCCTGCATCAGGGTGCTGGATGAAGCACAGAATGTCCGGGAGGTTTGTGGTGGCCCCTCCCATGCTGGCTACCAACCTTTCCTGCCGAGTCTGCTCCTCTGTGGTTTCCATGGCACACTCCAGGGAGGACTGGAGGGACTGGAGCTGGTTCAGCGTTTCCTTCAGGAGAAAGCGAGTCACAAACTGCTCCAAATTAGAAGCTTCTTGATAGTCCTAAAAATTACATTAAAAAGAAATGGGTAAGGACTTGCCTATTGTGTTATAAATATGTGAGGGAAAATTCCAACGTATTTCAGAAAGGAAGCAGCTTGGAAGTCTCAGTGCTTATATATGCAAAGCACATAGGCAACCTTTATGTTTGTAGGACAAAAGGACCTCTGGATTTCCAGATATGGACACTCTTCCCACCCAAGCTAATAGAGGCCCAGGTATACATTTCAACAACATACTTTCTACTCAAAAAAAAAAAACAAACCCTTTTCTCACATTTTTTAACTTCAATTGATTGCAATACCATATTACTTCTTATGTACGGGTAAGCCAAGATATGCTTGACAACTGTAGAAACAAATTTAGAATTTTTATTAACATCCACTCTTGCAAAATGACATTTATCTGGCCCAGTGGCCTGTCTCTGCCAGTGACGACGGGAAGAGGCTTTGGGCAGGGCAGGTGTTGAGTGATACTGCCCTGGAAAATTCCACCAACAGTTTGACTCAAGGACTGCCAGCACCAGAAATAGTGCATTTTGAATATAGCAATCCTTGACAGATTTTGATTCCTAGAATTTGTTAAATTATTTTGGAAGCCATGTATCTGCATATTTAATAATTCTATGAAATGTGTCTTTCTGTTGCACCTATATTTAGCAGTCTGTAATGCTTTTTCTGTAACTGCATTTCCAATATATTTAATGTGTTCAAAAATATTTATGCCTATTTTAGCACTTTTATCTTTGTAATCATTATTTGATGGAGATATTTTACTTCTGGTCATTTGGATAGGGAAGTATTGCCTAAACATGCAAGAACCAATGAAGTAATATGTAGGGTTTTTATATATGAAAACTGCCTACAGAGGAAAAGGAGAATCACAGAACTGTAGGGGTTGGAAGGGACCTCTAAAGATCACTGAGTCCAACCCCCTGACAAAGCAGCACAGGTAGGCATCCAGGCAGGATTGAATGTCTCCAAAGAAGGAAACTCAAATACCTAAGATTCATACCAGTCCCATAAACAACATTTCTAGAAACCTTTGTGCATAGTACATCTTATTACACAACAGAACAGCTGATTTTTCCATCTTCTAAATTTTCTGACCCCTTTACTGCAACTGATGCAAAACTCTGTTGCACCTGATGGAAATCATTTAAGTTCCATCAATTCAGATTCTCTGTGGCATGTAAGAACATGTACAGACCTGTGTTGCATGGAGAGCTTAAAAAAACTCTGCAGCTGAGATTCCCAGTTTCTTAAATTTCTCAACTGTCACCAGTGCACTTGGAAATAAGTGAACAGAACATGAGAGAACTGACCATTTCTTAGAGATTTTTTAATATCAAAGCAATATGACAATCTGCCTTGAAGTTCTGAGTATCAAAAAAATAATCCCTGTGAATATCTTGTAGTTATGGTAAATCTGATACCAGCATGCTGAATTAGAACTTAAAATGTACATCAGTAATGTTTCATATTGCAAACCACTCAGGTGGGCCCATGCTGTTGGGGCACGGTGTAAACACAAGCTGCGTGGTACCTGCTGAAGCTGGCTCCTTTCTGCCTCCTTCAGAAATACCTTCCTACATAAGAAAGTTATTAATGTCTTTTTAATCAGACTTACTATGGGTTCATGCACGTACCAGGAGTTAGTCCTTTTCGTTCCTGTTCAGTTGTCCCATAGTGGTAGCTTTAAAACCTTCCCAGAGGGAGAGGTTCTTGTGATCCTTGAAAATGGCTTAGGGCTACGTTATGAGGTAGACAGAGTCTTTAGATAAAGACAGTCTAGGCAGGATGCTGACACCATCTGTGAATTATCAAAGACTCTTTCCTCACAGTTATATTTTGCCCAAATACTGGTATGTACAACAATACCAGTTAGGTAAATGGTTATTTAATATTTGTCTTTAATCAGAGAATTAAAACAAAAACAAAAAAACATTTCTACAGATATTATTTAAAGCTCCATTTAACTTCCTGTCGTATTTGCAAAACTGTTTAATTTGTGGACTGAAACCAGTGGAAGTATTTCTATTGCTTTACACAAGGCCTCTCTGTACATCCCAGTCAAAGGGCTTATATTCCTTCTGCAGAGAATCAGTGTGGTTTCCATGTCACAGATTGGTAGGTGTGACCAATTTGTTGAGTGCCAAACTCCTGCCTGCTATTACCTGTATAATTATTTTGTAAGAACAGTAATGGGAAAAAGCAATAAGCATCTACAAATTGTCAACATTGTAATAGTTTAAGCCATGGAGGGAATAAGATTTTCAGCTACAATTCAAATTATATCTTCAGTTCACTTCCTAACAGTGAGGAATTACCAGCTATGCTTTGCTATCACTTCACCATTCTACTTCCAACAGAAAAGGGCCTTCATTTTTATCTTACTAAAATGTTACAGCATTTCACCAGATGAAAAAACATGCTGATTTTGAACGAAGAAAAATATGTACCAATTTATTGGTGTACATTGTGTTACAATCAGAGTAACTGGCAAGCAGAGTATTTATATTGTTGGCATTGTCCCAGTTAATAACGGGATTGACTGATGGCCTCTGTACATAAACTTGAAAAATGACCTGTTTATTGCATGTCATTAACTGTAAATTACAGTTCATTAGCATACACATCATACTGTACAGCAGTTTGGGAAGTCCAAGTGAAATAAGTATTTGTTAACATATCGTTCTAGTTGTTAGTTTTACTGATGGTGAGTGAATGAGAGCAATTTTCCACATTGCCTTCATCAAGAGACAACTGTGACCTTTGTGAGCAGCTAAGATTTGATTTCCCATTAATGCTACTGAGGATGCATATAATCAGTGATTTCCCTATGGAAAAGGTCACCGTGGTGTTTAAAACTGGCTTACAGCTACCTTAACATGTGCAGAAGAGGACTCCTTGTGTAAGGAAGAGTATTTGAGACTCGAGAATCTCCTGAGGGAGCCCACCTTTCAGCTGCAACTCCCTGGATCCCCTCAAGCCCCAGCTCCAGCCCCATCCTCTGTTCTGATGCTGATCCATTTATCAAAAACACAGCTCTCTCTGAGGTGGGGAAAGAGGAGGATGCCTGTGTTCATTTACCTTTGGCAAGCAAACTAGAAGTGACTGGAACAAAGAGAAAACTGAAATCTTGGGGACATGAGACAAGATGTGTAATTTAGGTGTAAGGGACATCTGCCAGTCATGTATCCCAGCTTCTGTACAGAGCAGAGCCAGCATCAGTGCCAGGCTGCTTGGGGCAATCCACATGAGTTTTGGACATCTCCATGCATAGAGATTACACCACCTCTCTAGGGAACCTGGTCCAGCATTGTGCCATCCTCACTGTACAAAGTGTGTTCCTTATGTCTAATCTGCATATTCTCTTCTGCATGCCGTAGCCATTGCCTCTCGTCTTGTTGCCATGCACCCCATGTAACCCTTCTCCTGTACGATGACAGGTTGAGAGAGCAGGGGCTGTTCAGCCTGGAGAAGAGAAGGCCCTGGGGAGAAATGAGGCTTGCCTTTCAGTGTCTAATCGAGGCTGTAAGAAAGAAGGGGATATACTCTGACTCTTTGGCAATAGCTGTTGTGATAGGATAAGGGGAAATGGTTTCAAAATAAAAGAGGGGAGAGTTAGATTGGACATAAGGAAGAAGTTTTTTACAATGAGGGTGGTGAGACGCTGGCACAGGCTCTAGGTTATGATTTTAAATTCAGGATACAAAATTAGGCAGAATAGCTGAACCGAGAAGAAAACAAATTCATGCCCTCTTCATTTCAGTGAGTAAGACATCTTTCTTCAGACAGTAGGACAGAAACTAGAGAGCCAGAGATGCTCAGTATTGTTCAGTGACTTCACACAAACTCAACTTTTAGCATATCCTCTTTGTAAAAGTGAGCAAATGCATAATATCCCAAACTATTAAATAGATGCAACTTCAAATTTAAAATGCATCACAAATGTAACAAGTCTTTTAAAGTACTATATTTCAAATTAATTGCCTGTTTAAATTCTGCCCAGAGAGTTGGAACAGTGGTAACCTCTGCTTACCACTTGCCATGGTGACATAAGAACAATGACAGGAAACAGGCAGCTATGGGTGCCTACAGGAGAATGTTGACACACATTTGAGAAAGGATCCATGAGAAGAGCAGTCTATCACTCTTTTATTGAGATTTCTGAAGGAGCAATGTACTGTTCTTGCAATAATATGTACAAAACATGTGCCTAAATAAAGAGTAAATTCTAATTGAGTCTTACTAAGAGCACTGGGTAGCACAGAGAAAAGTAACTGTCTTATATCAGCAGGTAGCAAGGATAAATGTAATGCCACTGCTCCTGGGAGAAGGTTGTAAGAACAGAAGTAAAGCATCAAAGCCGACAGAAAAATAGATTTCTGGTTTTTGTTTGTTTGTTTGCTTTTCCTCTGGGAAGTTATTTCTATGCATTTTCTTGCTTAGAGGTGTGGACATGAAATTAATTAAGGTTATGTTCTTCTCTTTCTTCTTTTTATTTCCTTTTCATTTTTTTAAGTTCTTACTATTTAACACTTCTTCTCCAGTATTGGGAAAATTGTCTTCTTCTGACCCAGAAGGTGTGAGACTTACACAAAGAGCAAAGGAGTTCCCAAGAGTTTCTTCTCCTGAGGAGAAGAGGAAAAAGATGTATCTCTTCACTGCTTGCAGCTTGTTGAGTTTATCTTTATTTGACTTGACTTGCACTAACCATCATAGTGTTACATTTTATAGGTAGACAACAGTGTGCAATGAAATTTCCAAATATCATTTAATAATGTCCCTGCATAAAAATAGCTGCTTAGCCATAGGATTCTCTCTGCCTGGCAACAGAGAGCAACTGCTGATATATTTAGCACTGTTGCCAGCATTCATCTCCTCAGATGAGTTTATAGCATACAGCAGAAGAATTTTTTAGTATATGGATTTCAGCAAAAAGGATCCAGACTCCAATCGTAACCACTGGCAAGTCTGTCTCCTCAAAAACAAGGGGATGAAAATAAATGGAATGGAATTTAGGTATGATCTTCATATATCCAATCGAGTGGCACCTGCCCACCACTGAGTTTTTACCAGAAGATACCTGAAAACAGGTGACAGTGCACTGTTTTTTTCCAGAAAGACAAATCCTTTTATTTGATTGACTGGATGGATGGTAGATATTTTGAGATGTTTTCTGAAGTGGAATTCAGAAGTGCTTATTCTTCCCCAAACTCTCCTTTGTCTATGATCTTTTAACTACTGTCTTACACCTTCAAGAGAATTATGAGACTCAAAAAACATCTTCTAAGCAATTATGAGAATCAAAACCCTTTGTCGCTGTAATGGAAAGAACTGCAACACATGTCCACTTGAACTGGTGTAACAGAGTTAACTGTTACTAAAAGATGGCCCAAAGCAGACAAGTATGAAGGAAGAATTAGCTGTATGCTCTTAAGTTATATATACATCAGACTGCAGTGAAATAGTTTTATCACTTGCCTTACAGTATTAGTCTTTTCATGAAGTGGTATTACCACTGCTGCTCTCTCTGTCTTGAACTTTGCTTCTCTACCTTCAGATTTTACGTAATCATCATCCTGAATAGATTTCTCCTTTTTTTTTTTTTTATTAGGAATAAAAGGAATAACTCCTTTTTGTTCCAGCACTGTATTTCCAATGGAATCTGGCCATCTTGCCAACTTGAAAACATTAATGGCAGGGGGGATGGACTTGATGATCTCTAGAGATCCCTTCCAACCCCTCCAATTCTGTGATTCTGTGATTAAAAAGGTAGATGGCTGTGGTATTTTAAACTGACACTGACCCAAAGAAGTGTGAAGATGAATGTAAGAAAAAAAAAAGAACAGCACAAAAAGCTAAAACATGAAAATTAATAATCAGGATACGTGCCTGACATTAATCTCAGGCAGTGGGGATGTCATAGTTATTCAATACACTAATTCAGAGGAAGGTGAGTTTGCAATAAGTGAACTTTCAAAGAAACTGAGATTATGATTTGGGAAAAAAATGATAATTATTCCAACCATGTGCAAAAATTAGTGCCAGCCTGTCTAACACAGATTCTGACAAAACAAAAAAACAATCAGAAGCTTGATTTTACTCAAACAGAATGTTAGCCATGAAACTGTATTGCTGTGATACTCTCATACTGTTTTTTTTCCCCAGTTATTTTGTTTCAGGAAACAATTTATATATTTTTTTCTGTTACTATTACTCAAATATGCAATTAAAAAAAAAACCACAAGGCATTCTGGTTTATAATGGGTGTCAACCCATCAAAGTGCAGTGATTTGCATAATTACTATAACTGCACTGTCAGTAACTAAATTGCATGTCCCTGCATTACTCTTTCAGCTCNATCTCTAGAGATCCCTTCCAACCCCTCCAATTCTGTGATTCTGTGATTAAAAAGGTAGATGGCTGTGGTATTTTAAACTGACACTGACCCAAAGAAGTGTGAAGATGAATGTAAGAAAAAAAAAAGAACAGCACAAAAAGCTAAAACATGAAAATTAATAATCAGGATACGTGCCTGACATTAATCTCAGGCAGTGGGGATGTCATAGTTATTCAATACACTAATTCAGAGGAAGGTGAGTTTGCAATAAGTGAACTTTCAAAGAAACTGAGATTATGATTTGGGAAAAAAATGATAATTATTCCAACCATGTGCAAAAATTAGTGCCAGCCTGTCTAACACAGATTCTGACAAAACAAAAAAACAATCAGAAGCTTGATTTTACTCAAACAGAATGTTAGCCATGAAACTGTATTGCTGTGATACTCTCATACTGTTTTTTTTCCCCAGTTATTTTGTTTCAGGAAACAATTTATATATTTTTTTCTGTTACTATTACTCAAATATGCAATTAAAAAAAAAACCACAAGGCATTCTGGTTTATAATGGGTGTCAACCCATCAAAGTGCAGTGATTTGCATAATTACTATAACTGCACTGTCAGTAACTAAATTGCATGTCCCTGCATTACTCTTTCAGCTCCTATAATCTGCCCTTGTACTTTAACTGGCTCCTATTTTTAGACTAATCATGATTTTTTCCAGTAGTAACAAGGCTGCATTGCCTTCTTTTTCTTTCTTTTTTTTTTTTTCAGTAAAGTAGAAAAAAGATGATTTCATAAAAGCAAAGAATTAGATGTGCTGTATCAGTTGATAAATCCAGCATCTTACTGTTGTATGCATAGAATCACAGAACCACTGAGATTGGAAATGACCTCCAAGATCATCCAGTACAACCATCCACCTACCACCAGTATTTCCTCATACACTATGTCTCTTTGTGCAACATCTAAACATTTCCTGAACACTATACCATATGCTTCTGTAGTGGAAATGCTAAGTAACAGCCTGAACCAGTGATTGAGCACCTGGTAGGAAAACAGGGCCATGCCAGGGGAGCTCAGGTGCACGCAATGTACCTAAGTAATTGGAAGGGGTGGAGGCAGGATCGAGCCCTTCCCAGACCTCATTTAAGGGTTGGCAGTGGAGGCAAGGGGTATCTCTTTGGAGGGTGAGCAGTCTCTGTTCCTTGTTTCTGTGTCCATGACTGTTGTGTTTCAGTCAATGTTTACTTCCTGCAGCCTGGGTTCTTGCTGCTCTGCTGTCACCGTTGTGCTTTTCATGGTGTTATAACTTCCCTTAATGCATTTTTGTAAGTGACATGTTAAAAGCAGGTTTATTTTTTTTTCATTTGCTTTGTTTTTGTCTCAAGTGCTTGGAAGGCTATTCCAGAACTTGACTGCTCTAGTGAATAGGAATTATGTTTCATTTCCATTTGTTTTTTAAGGTTCGCTTATTTAAACACTCATTATAAATGAGACATGGTTATTGCTGTTTATGTTCTGTTAGTGACTTGCTGAGCCTCTCTCCAGCTGTCATAGGCAGATCATTTTGGTATCCTTCTTGAAGTCTTTGCAAAGAAAGAAAGACACGTTCATCCAAAGCAAGGCTGTGAGACTTCACAGCTTAAAAAAAAAAAAGAGAAGCTTTGCAATGTCCTCATTTTGCATGTTTGTCTGCCGTTCCTTTCACTGTGAGGTTGCTGTACTTTTATTTCCAAAAGACCTGTGCATCTATATTTAAAGGAGTATGTACTCAGAGGTCACATCTTTCATGATTCTGTTTTGAACATGGATGGCATCTGTTCTGGCTACAGTGCTTTTTGGCCTTCTTCTATTGAAGAAGCATCTTGTATTATTGAGAATGAAAACAATGAAATACGGATGATGAAAAGAAAATGTAGAGGAAAAGATGAAGGGAATATCTCCAGTAATTGTTTAAGCTAGTTCCTGTTGTGCTACAGTTAGTGCAGCTCAGGGATCAAGGCTGCTCCATGTTCCCCAAATACTTCTTTTTATGCTGTGTTAAAACCATTCTAGGATCTGACTGTGTGTTATGCTGATGAAACAGTGCTGCCCAAAGTAATATTCTTATCTCAGTTTTGATGGACTGCATGGAAATGATCAGCCTTGGGCTTGGTCCAATTAACATATTTTGGCTTTACCAGATTTGCATTCAGAGAGAAAATTACACAGCTCTACTCTTGCTCACTGGCTAAAAGTTTAAATGTTAATTATACAAGACAGCTGTAGCTTACATTTTATTAAAAATATAGAGCCTATTGCATTATTTGTTCTTGGAGCTGTATGATCTAGTAAGAATAATGATATAGGAAACAGCTGAGATTTGAAGCATTTAATTACTGGAGGTATGATCACTGTTACAACAGGCCTGGTGGTCTTAAGTCACTTTTGAGTTAACACTATGTTGATCACCCTGTAAGCTGCATGGACTGTATTTGTCAGGAGAAAAAGAACCAACCAAGTGGCCACATGATGCTGCTCCTCCAAGGAAGCTCTTCTGTTGGGCTGAGCTGCTTTTAGCAATTCCCAGTTCCCACTGTTTTGCTGATGGATTAATACAAAGAGTCAGAAGGAATGTGTTTCAGCTGCTAAGAAAAAAATGGATGCTTTGACTTTAGTAATGTGCTGAGGTATTGAAGCTGTCACCAGGTCTTTCATCTGGGGGAAAAAAGCTTCAGAAACTTCACAGCTATTCAGGTATCTACAATGGAGTCTGGTGCCATCCAGACCTACACCTATTTTCCAGCTGTTGCTTCCAGAAAAGGGTTTGATGGATCTTCTGGAGGCCCTATGTCCTGTTTGCCAGGCTCATGCAGACATCTTGAACGTTCTTTAAAACCACAGGCTTTCTGAAATACTACTCAGTGGTTGTGTGTTAAACCCCTGAGTACTCTGTCAACTTCCTTTCATATGGAAATGATATTTTTGGTGATTAAATGAGCTTCTATAAGCTCACTGAGTCTAGATTAGTTCACCACCACCAGCAGGTCACCTATGCAATAACAGCAATACAAGGAAATATAGCAAAGTATTTTTCTGCGTAGTTGACAAATAGCAATGATTTAATGGCTTGACAACCTGAAGACTACATGTTTTTATCTGTAATTTTCTGATCTTTTTTTTTTTTTCCAGTATACACAAGTTGCCCATTGAAATCAAAATCAGCATGTTAAAATACCTGATTAGTTTTATCTACATTTTAATGCTTTCTTTCCCTAAGATGAAATTCAACTGTGAACAGAACTATCCTGGCTTGCTCTTTGATCGTGGAAGTATCTGTGTGACAGGTACAACAGAAACAACCAAGACCAATAATTAATCTGTCCTTGTCACTCCTGTAAGAGGAAGTTGTGCAGACTCTCCATCCTCAGAAAGGTTTGAATACCTACTGGCACATGTCCCTCTAAAAACCCTCACCAACATTTCCCTTCCTTGGACAGAACACAAGAGGTTACTCATATCAATTTTTCCATTTACACACACAGTCTTTTTCCTGCTACAAGATGCTTCCGTTTACATCTATTTCTCTTAATTTTAAGCTTATCAGATCGCCTCAAAGCAACAGAGCACAAACCATTTCTACATCCATGCACTTCCTGCTCCTGTCTGATATGCTGCTACCTTAAGTGTGTGTTGTAATAAAAAGTCTGGAAGCTGAAATTCTGTTCCCACTGCACTTGCTGTAGTGGATCAAGACCTGAGACACTCTAACTGTCTGAATAAGACCACTTGAACAGCAGTCAAGCTAGTAAGATCTGACCCCAGAATAGCCCAGTAAAGTTTGGAAGATGTTTTAACTGCTAGAAGGCTGCAATGTTTTTCTCCAATAGGTGACTCAGTGTTTTCATTCTCATACAGTAGGGGGGCAAGAGAAAAGCTTGGTTTGGGAAAGTAGTACTGAAAACCTTCTCAGAGCACAGAGGTGGGTGGAGTACACAGAAATGCTGCAATTGTCTTGCTGGAGCCAGTTACCAGCTAACATGCTGGTTTAGAAATGTCTACACCTGGAAACAGTTTCAAGTGATGGGGATGATTTGGTTGATCTTGATTGAAAACCATCAGTCCATAGATAGGCAAAACTTTGATGGGAGATCTTTCTGACTAAGAAGGCTGAATAATTTGGGGTTGTTTGTAAGCAAAAACCAAGGTGTTCATTAATATATATCATTTCCAGAACTCATGGTGAATTAAAAGCAAACCAACCTCGGGACAATGAGAAGAGTCAAATTGACTTCATATCCAAAAGCTTTTTGGTGTACTACATTTATGGATGTCATTTGCATAACATTATACACTTCGGTAGAATTTAGATTTACATCCAAAGAAAAATACATTGAACTCTGCAATTTTTTTTATTAATTTGAGGTGTTATATCTGAAATAAGGAGGGTTTATACATCAGGTTTTCACGTTTTTCAGACATGCTGTTTTCCTTGCTCGCTGACATGTCAGGGGTTTCCTTGGAAACAAGCTGAACAATTTATGCTGAGCTCCAGCTCTGCAGCTGCCTCTAATGCAAAGAATCTACTGAGAACCAGCTATATGGATTGGTAGGAGAGTAGGGGTTTGCATAGGAAGGACCAAGTGCTGATTGTTTACCTGACCCTGAAGTGGATAAATAAAATGAAGTATCAGATTGGTCCCTTTCCTTTCCAGATACTTAAAGCCACCTATCTGAAATGGCACATTCTCTGGGAATGTTTAGGGGAGGCTGACAGGAGGCACTGAGCTTTCCTAAATACATGAAAAACCAGAAGGATGAAGTACTCAGCAGCCCTGCGGACTGGGTCTGTAGTCAGCCTCGTGCTCTGCAGAGTGGAGTTCAGGTTCAAAGTAAGCTTTTACTGTCAAACAAAGGGGACCAACATGTGTAAGTGGAAATGTTTTCTAAGCACAGCCAGGACAAATAATCACCTTTTTACTATACCTGACAACATACGTAACCTTTGCATTCTGTTGCTGATAATGAGATGTAAAGTCTCTATATACAAGAGTGATTGATTTTGGATGGACGCTAACCCGGCCTTTTCTTTTTTTTTAAATACGACAATTTGGCCCTTGGAAATTTGATCTTGGTCACTGGATACTGACTCAGCCACTCTAGATATGCCAGGTCCTTCTAGCTTTCAAAGTGTAGGGCCTCAGTTTTTTGGCTTCTTTTCTAAGCATGTGTTTTCCAACTAGATTTTGTCTTGGAAGTAATAAATGCTCCCACTACCTAGTGAGCATTTAAGGAACTAGACTGGTGAAGTGGCATAGCGATGTCAAAGTTTTATTTTGCACTAAGAGGAGAAGCTCAGCCCTTCCTCTGGGTACAGACCAGTGGTCACTCACAACCAAATCAGTGACTGCTGAGTACCTGCTCATTTGTGCTGGGTTATATCAGATCTTGTGTGTCACGGGCAATAAACATCACTTATGCATGCTATCTAAATATGCTAATTAGGTTTGGCTGAACCTCCAGTTCTTAATGTAGGCGGATATACTTTTCATATCTTAGACTTCAATAAAATCTTGGAATATCAAAGTTGGGAACCTTAATGGCAATGGTTTGGTCATATAGTATGTCCACTTCCTAAGAAATGAGTTCTTACTTTCTGCTCCCAAGAGTGAATCGGGAATTTAATTTCTGTACAAAGCCCTATTTGCTGAGTATATCCTTGTCAGGAAGCTCTGTTTTGGAATATTTGATGATTTTTTGTGTTTGACAGTGTGTCCCACACTGTCTAATAAATGGAATTAAGTTTTATTCGCAGTATTAGCCTTGCTATAGTTTTATCACCCTTAAAGTATAGCTAATTGGGATATTCCTGCAAGAGAAAAACCTATTAAGCTTAAATGTTCAGTCAGTATGATAAAACTTGCACTTCTCTTTTAAAGAGCTCAAAAAAAAAAAAAAAAAAAATAAATACAAAAANAAAAAAAAAAAAAAAAAAAGATAAATACAACAAATAGAGCATTTATTATTATTATTCCAGATTTTCTTATCCATTTTTCTACTCAGGCCAATGCTTACTTCTTTAACTGACTACTGGGACTCCTCCTCTGTAATTAACTTCTGAAGTAATTCTTAAATGCCTTGTTCTGTTTACTTCCAGTAGTTATCAGCTGACACGTCCTGCCCTTTTGTAGCATTTTATGCAAGTGGTTAATCAAGTATTTGGTTTGTGGTGCTTTGTTCTGTATTTTTGTATTTTTGATTTCTTATAGCTCACGTGAACTAATCTGCTCTTCTTTAGTGCCCATCCCTATGAGGCAGTGAGTCAGTGTGCACTCACTTCATTAGATGAACAGCATGAACTGAGAGACATTCAGCTCACTGGCTCAAGCTCTAAATAAATAAGCCACATTTCCAGGGTTTTATTTTGGCAGTTCATGTAAAATGTATGAGTGCTGTACCTTTGTAAAGCCCAAATGCCAAAGATAACAGCTCTGATAGAGAAACACAGCTGCCTTCTTGCTGATTGCCTACTGACTGGAGGATATAGATTTATATTTTTTTCCCCTGTGGAATCTCACTGAATACTTCTGGCTAAAATTTTTAAGTCCTTGATGGCATGCCTTGCTGTGACTAGCCCTGTTGTAAGGAGCTAGAGCTGGATTTGGAGGATCTTGGTTCACCTCTGCCCTAGCTCACATTTTGGCTCACCTTTTGAAATTTTTTCACCTTGCGAGAACATTTAACTAGAATACAGCCAAGGAAAAAGCATATTGCCAAAAATCATATTTACCTCCAGCTTGCAACTGGTCACAAGTGGTGTTTCATCAAGGGTCAGTACTGGGACCTGTTTTGTTCAGCGTGGCCTCAATGAAGGGTTTGAGTGCACTTTCTGTAGGTTTGCAAATGACACCAAGTTGGGAAAAAGTGTTGATCTGCCTGGGGATAGGAAGGCCTCATAGAAGGATCTGGACAGGCTGAATCATTGGGATGACACCAAGGGGATGAAGTTCAACAAGACCAAGTGCCAGGTCCTGCACTTTGGCCACAACCCCAGGTAACACTACGGGCTTGGGGCAGAGTGGCTGGAAGACTGCGTGGAAGAAATGGATCTGTGGGTGCTGGTTGATGACTGGCCAAATGTAAGCCAGTAGTGTGCCCAGGTGGCCAAGAAGGCCAAAGGCATTCTGGCTTGTATCAGAAATAGTGATGCCAACAGGAGCAGGGAGGTGACTGTTCTCTGTACTCAGTACTGGTGAAGTCGCACCTCGAGTACTGCGTTCAGTCTCGGGCCTCTCACTACAAGAAGGACATCAAGGCCTAGGAGCATGTCCAGAAAAGGGCAACAAAGCTGTGAGGAGTCTGGAACATAAGTCTTATGAGGAGTGGCTCAGAGAGCTGAGATTGTTCAGTCTGGAGGAGGCTCAGGGGAGACCTTATTGCCCTCTACAATAACCTGAAAGGAGGTTGTGGCAAGATGGGTGTCACCCTCTTCTCCCACGTAACCAGTGATAGGACCAGAAGGAATGGCCTCAAGTTGTGCCATGGGAAGTTCTGATCGGATATTATGGGAAACTGCTTCTTTGGAAGAGTGGTCAGACACTGTAACAGGCTGCCAGGGGAGAGGACTGAGTCATCATCCCTGGAGACGTTCAGGAAATGTTTAGATGTGGTACTAAGGTACACAGTTTTTAAATATAGGTGGTAGGTGGACAATTGGGTTAGATGATCTTGGAAGCTTTTTCCAACCTTGGTGATTCTATGATTCTATACCAAGGCTCTTAATGAATGATCAGACACCTGGCTGGGAGCTGGGCATGAGGAGCTGTGGCCATATTAATTGAGCTGCTACAGACCTTTAAAATCTTTATAAACTATCTTGGAATCTACATTTAACAGTAACACAAATCTGACACCTCTGCACATCTACATAATTTAATGGTAGTCAGTACTATAGTTCAGCATTTGAATTTTTTACTCACATTTTCTACTTCAAGAGCTTGAAATATTTCTTTCAAATTCAGACTACTTTCTGAAGTTGATAATACTTTCCCACATTTAGCCTGAGACATGGAATGCTCTCTGAGTGCTTCAATATGAAGAACATTGTTCTGATCAATCACAAAGACAATTTTGATTAAATTCAAACTTTATAGTTGGGATACTTGACCATTTTGAAGAGCCTTTTCCTCCTGGACTTCTGCTACAAAAACAAGTGCATTTGGAGGAAATTAAATATATTTAGATGAAGTTGCTAATTCATAAATAGACTGGCTTCATGTTCAAATATAAGAAATATTTACACAGTTTTTACTTACTTTCTTTGTTTTGTCCATTGCCTTCAGTATAGTAATGTTTAAGTCTTCCAAAACAGAAAGAACATTTTCATACTCTCCTAAGTGCTGTGAAAAATATTCTGGAAGAAGAAGAATATCCAAGTCACCTACTCACAACTGGAAAATTTGATATTTCATCAAATATCAATAAAATCAAGTCTGAAATTAGTTACTGTATTGTCATTAGCTATCTAAATATATAAAGTGATCAAGGCTTACAATGAAGCCCTTAGAGGAGATGAGGTTATGTAAGGGCTGTTGTGAGCTGGGTTCAGCTGAGAGTCAGTGTTTTTCTGAGAAGTGACAATGAATTACTCAGTTACGCTTCTGAACCCAGGAACTGCAATTGTTTTCAATAAATATGACACATCTCAGGTATTTTTAACAGAAATAGTGGAAATAACATTAAATGTACAATGTTATTTTATATATGCTCAAATTAAAAGATATTTTCATGGAAAGAACCAATATGAAATCAGAGGGCATAGTTCAAACTCAGTCAAGAATAGAACAGAAGTAAATCAGAGAAAATTGTGTTTACTAGTTTTCTACATATACTTGTGTCTGGATAAAATGCCATTAAAGTAAATACAATTGTCATTGTATCAACAGGCTTTAGATAGTCTGCTGTGCAAACTAAGAGCTCTCAAAAAGGCACACAAACACAAAGCAAATCTGACCGATATTCATAGTTTCTCAGGGATTATGAGTTTCTCAGGGGAGTCAGGAAAGGTTTCAAGAACATGGTGACAAAGCCTGGTATGGCTGAGAGGTTGAATAAAATGATTTAGAGATCATGTTGCACATTTAAAGCCTGGAACTGAAGCTTCATTTCTGAGGAGCTATGGAAATGAGTTAGAGGAAGCTGTAGTTTAAACACATGTTGGGTAAACTCAGCAATGGGTTCATAAATGAGAAACATCCCAGTGGCAACCTGTGGAAGACTTCCAAGGGAGCTGCAGAGTTCAGGTATCATGAAGTCTGCTGAAGCTGCCCATACTTAATCAAAACAGGAGGAGAAATAGTGCCAGGCTGAGACCTTGGCCCGCCCTTTGGCTGACTGATGGGCTTGGGCTGTGGGATGAGCACCGAGCAGACCTACAGTGCACAACCCACCCCAAAAGCTGAATATCACTCCTAGAACAAAGCCATGTCTTCCTTGGCCAGGTTGGTATAGTTTTGCCCAAATTCTCAGCAAGCAGGAGTCATCACAGCACAACTGGGTTTGGTGAAGTCACTAAGTATTTATGTGCCACATGTTGAGATGCCCCTCAGTGGTTTCCTGAGCATGGGCAGAGTCACCTCGTGGGCAAATACAGCTGGCATTCAAATCTACTGCATTTTCAGCTTTTAAAAGTCTTCAGCATCACTGACCTTGGAAAAATACAACAGGCCTCTGTTTGCTGACATCTTTTCCCAGAAATAGCCTGCTTTTGACAAGCATAACTATTTGTTTGACATTTTGTGGGAGGACTTACAGAAATTTTCTGTAAATACTTTCTGCTGCAAACAGCACCCCTAAGTCATGGAAGAAATCTTCATGACTCACAACCTGGAGCAGGACATAGAGGTAGGTCACTGGGCCACAGTGGGGCCTTGCAGGAGGTTTTTGTGATGAAGGATGACAGAACATGTCAAACTGCTGTTTGTACAGAACTCAGGACATGAAAATCTTTTTCAGCATTCCCCAAACACTCCTACCTTTGAAAGTAATGAACTAGAAAAGTACCCCATAGGAAAGGAAACCAAAGTAAGATCTCTTCACTAGAACAAAGTTCATAAAGCTCAGGCAATCTAAAGCATGGATTAAGAAACATATTCTTAAAGCAATATCTGTATCTAATGGATGACTGTCTGAAAGATTGTAAGCCATCTGCATTCTTCAAGTATAGTTTTTTCAATGTAATTTACATATTTTCTGCTTGAGCTACGAAGGTTAAACTGGAAGAAATATAACACACAGTATGTTCACTCGCACAGGGCTGCTGCAGGCAGAGATTATCTTCTTGCTCAATGGGGAACTTACCACAAAGCTCTTCAGTGTCAAGATTGCTGGAAAGATAAGAGGATAGCAGGTTAGTGAGCTCAGTCATGGTGGCTGTTGCACTGGTAGATAGCAGGACTCAAAGATCAGTTTTGATGGGGATGTGAAGCTCCCCTGCCTGGGCTCTAGCTTGGTCCTTGCTGCCTTGTGTAGGCACCTCCTGAGGCATGCTGCAGCCTTTCTGCCTCACAGCCTCCCTTCCCCACCATGTTCTCCCTGCTTCAAGACATGGCACCCTCCTATTCATCAGCAACACCTGCCCAGCCCCTGCACATTATGCTGTGAAGTCTCAAGAGCTATCAGAAAATCCATTTTAATACCAGAATTTGTGCTTTGTTTTTTCCCCTACCTGCACTCTCCTGTGGCTGTCATGCTGGACAGCATGGCCCTGCTCAGCCTTCCACGCTAAACAACAGAAAACCCAACCTTTCTCTCCCATTGGTGTTTCTCACACAAGATGAACTACAACAGGAGGACAAAACCAGACACAGCCTCTCACCACACATAATCTGTATGTCTTTCTGGCCATACAAAACAGTTTCACCAGCAAAATGTAGTAGCAAATTTAGTGACATGAAAATAGTAGTTGCACTGCAATAGTGTCATGAAATACACACTTAGTATGAATACATAAAGGTAAGCAAATAGTCTTCAAAATTCAAAACTGTTTATTTCAAACGGATTTCATCTTGATAGACTTTTAATCACTCTTGTGTCTCTGACATTTTAAGAATCAGAAGAGGAAACCATTTGAGCGGCAGCTCATTTCTGAAGGTTGGCATATTGACTTTTCCCAGGGAGGAGAAGCTGATTGTTGCACAGAGAGGTGGTGGAGTCTCCTTCTCTGGAGACGTTCCAGACCCCCCGGGACGCCTACCTGTGCAACCTGGGCTAGGGAGCTGCTTTGGCAGGGGGTTGGACTCCATGATCTCTAGAGGTCCCTTCCAACCCCTACAGTTCTGTGATTCTGTGATTATTTAACTTAAGAACATGAATCTCCTTTTTGAATCTTGCTGATGGGTGAATACTGAATGGCTGACTGCACCTAGAATTTTTTCACTTAATTTTTTAATGGGATTTTTTGTAATTGACCTTTTAATAAAATTATGAAACAGTGTTACCTTGAAGTCATTTTCACAAATGCCAGTTTTCCTATATCTGGCTTTTATTCATGAGAGATAAAGAGACAGAAATTTCAGGATCCCAGGTTCTTAAAAACTTGCATAATCAGGGCTCTGGTCTGAGCATTTTTAACTGATGAGACAAATGAAGCTTCTCTTTGAAAGCAACATTTCTGTACTTTTTAATTTACTTATTGATAACTGTGTTAAAAAAAGCCTTTTATATTGCAACCCAGTCAAATTTGCTCAATGTTTTCAAATTTCACATTAAAATTCATTCTGGTCCTTGTTCTTCTTTTCTGTCCTCAGCAGAGCACCATGATGTGGCTCAGGCTTTCAGCATTGCTGCCACCAGAACGTCTGTACTAGTCTCACTAATAAAAGTGATGCAGTTGCAAATGGGTTACAACTGAAAATGGAAAAGAGTTTAGATGCTGAATTTATTCTCAATTAGAACTGGGTACTTGAATAATTAGAAAATTGCAGTCTGAAGTTCTCTGTGTGATAGCCTTCAAGAAGCCTGTGACAGAGCATGACAAAAAGAATACGGATTTCACTCCAGTACCCTAATTTCTATTATAAACACCTTTTGAGGCCCCACTGTTCTATGGTGCACTGCTGGGAGGGGGTGCTAATCTATGCAGGACACTAATTTTTTATGTCACTGTGTCATTTTTCATGCTGTTTGAAATAACAGTACACTTCTTCCCGCAACACAGCTGTGAGCAAACCTGGCATTCCTTTTCTGCACACAAACAATTTTGAGCAACCTGCAGCATGTTACAGAAGCAGCTAGAGAAGTGTGGAACACATTTAACAGTAGAGGAGTGAGGCACACACCAAGGGGCTGCTGCTGCAGCTCAGTACTCAGGTGAACAGTGGGTACCTGTTCATCATTTCAGGGTATATATG
The DNA here is from genome assembly GCA_013399175.1 of Odontophorus gujanensis. NCBI lineage: Eukaryota > Metazoa > Chordata > Aves > Galliformes > Odontophoridae > Odontophorus > Odontophorus gujanensis. The sequence goes on from VXAB01011897.1 coordinate 99,078, forward strand.
CCAAGGGTGCTTCTGCTCAGCCCTATAATCTAGCAGCACTGAACGTGTAATTTGGAATATTTGCAGGATGACACACATCCAGGTTCTGGTGCTCTGCTCCTGGTAAGCTCCCAAAGCAAGGGTTGTAGCCAAATAAATTCACATCACATTGGCACCATCATTTTTTAAATCTCCGCGCTTCATTTGCTTTCTGACTACTAAATGCCATCCTTTTACATGCCTGACTGTGTCAACAATGCTCTCTACCTAATAGCATGAGCAGTTTTTAAAGGTCTATCACAAATATGCTACCATCTGATCAAAAAATTGGTATTATCTGTTGCTCAGTGAAAGAGCAACAATTCACTTGGCCAAAGTGCCTATAGGAAAGATTTAATGAACTAACTTCATTTTGGATGTCCACTGCCACTACCATCATAACTGGAGGACAGTACGTTGGGTCTCCATTCTCAGGACTGAGAAGGATTGATTTCAGAGGCTTGAACCAACACTTTTGTTGTGCCCATTTGCACATCTCTGATAAATTTGGTTCTGGGGAGGAAAGCTCAAGGCTGGCATCTCCTGTTGTTAAGCAGAAGCATACAATTTGTGAATGAAAGGAAAGCTGTGTTATGTTGTGCAAGGGCAGCTGAATAGTCATCCGTGAACGCTCTCAGCCAAAAAGCTGAGAGGTCTTTGCAGCAAGCTTGCATAACATCCCTCTTCAAGTCAGCCAAACAAGGCAAGTGCCCCAACACTATGGGGAGTACTGTGTAAAGGAATAGAATAAAGGACTTAGAATATGCATACTTGCATTTTAAGGATATTCTGCTTCATATCTCCTTTGCAATAGCAATGAGTTTTTTTGCCCTGGTTTGTTCAAAGTTTCTTATAATTGGAGGCAAACCTGACTTCTGCTATTAATGAGATCTTCATATCATAGAGTCATTAAGCTTGGGAAAGACCACTAAGATCACCTGGTCCAATTGTAGACCCATCCCCACCGTGTCCACTAACCACGTCCCTCAGTGCCACATCTGCACATTTCTTGAACACCTCCAGGGACGGAGACTCCACCACTTCCCGGGGCAGCCTGCCCCAATGCATTACCACCCCTTCTACAGAAAAGGGAGGGGAGAAAGAAGGGGCAAAATGAAACAGAGCTCAGGAGTTGATCCCTGAAAAGCCAAACTTCTCACTTCCCCAAACACACTGCTGCTTCAGCCCCAGGGCTAACTGGACCACACATCATCTGGTCTCTCAAATACAGCTTGGCTCTTGCAGCTCTGACATGGGCAGTGGGGCTGTGGGCTGCTCTACCATCCCAGATTTTGTTGCACTAAATAATTGTATGGCTTGCTTATGCTTAGCTTCAGACCAAGCCGTAACTTCAGTGTTGTCACTTACTGCTCTGCATGTGGCAAGGACAGAGAAGAGAGTAAAGGTTTTTTTCCTGCCAGCAACATCTCCAAAAAACCACCCTTGTCCTTCTCATTAGACAAGGATGCAATGAACTTCATAGATGGCTGGCCACCTTAATGATCCCAGCTATGCCTGCGTTTCTAAAAGTGCCTTAATAATGCTATTACAAGTTTTGATACTAAAAATCTCTGGAGAACTGTGCAGTGGCTGCAGAACCACTTGACAGCAGATTCTGAATCACATCAGCCTAAACAAGGAGATGAGAGCCAACATCATTGTGACTCTTTTGCCACGGGTGGGATACATTTCAGGGTTTTCACCCCTCAGGGGATGATAGTGATGTTACAACTTTGAAGTTTGTTCCAAAAAAAATTTTTCTTAAATGGAAGCTACCCGTACCATTAAACATGGAGCTCATTGCTAATGTCTTCTGAAGAACTGATCTGAAATGAAACCTTCTAGGTCAATGCCATTTAGGACAATGCAACTGAACTGATTTTGATAGTTCCTGTGTGACCAAGTCTCTTATTTTCTGCAGAAAACTGAATTTTGCATTAAAAATAACCATTCACAAGGAAAATTTCCAAGCAACTCTATTTGCATCTTGTCTGTATGACTGGAGGGCCTGTGTCAGCATCAGAACTCTATCAATCATTCTCATTACACTTCTTTTGTTCAGTCATGAAATACTGAACTGTATAATCAACTCATTCTGAATAGTATCTTCCCTTTTTCTCTGCACTTCATTTCCAAACTGATTTCTGTAGCTACCATCTTTAGAAGTATGAACATTGAAGTCAATACCTGCAATTATGTCTCTGAAATAGCAGCACACGCACCTTCTTCCTATCAGGGCTGCACTGTGTACCTGAAATTGCTGTTCATTTGAAAAAGTATAGCTTTATAAAATGGGGAAAGCTAACATATTATTTTTCTCCTGTTTGTTTGTTTGGTTTTTTTTTTGGTGGTTTTTTTCTTTTTTTTTGCACAGAATAATTCATTTTTGGAAAAAAATACTTCTAGCGCACTTGGAGTTCACGTTATTACAGAGCCTGTCCGTATCCTGTGCTGTTTTTCAACAAATCTTTTTTATTTCCTGACTGTACTTCCTATTTCATTATTTTTTTTGTGTGTACTTGTGTTGGAGAGCAATAAATGAGCAACAGTGAGCCACTGAAACAAAAACACAGTATCCAAGGGACAGATAAGTACAGTTACAGACTGTTGCCAAATTGCTGATGAGTTGTTATCTTTACAACCAGAGTCATGAAGGAAGCACTGCTGTCCCATACAACACGTATTTTATTGTAGTTTCACTGCTCAGGTGTATGTGTATGCAGATGGATACTTTCCCCTGGGCGCAAGGATGGTGCTGACATCTGGCTCTCAGACATCAAGTCAGCATCCTTTTGGAGTTTGCTATTAAAGCAGACAATCTCAGCCCTTCTCTTTTAACCCAAGGGAGGAACTAGGGTGCGGCTAATGAAGATCTGGGCAGGGAGATGGTTGTGCTGTGGGGCTTAGAGCCCTGAATGCAGACATTCACATATACACTGGGCATTCAACCTACCCTGCCACAAAAGGAGACCCGGTGAATTCAGTCCAGCTGAGGTCTTTGCAGTGGACCAGCCAGAAGGAGCTTAATTAATAGGATATAACACAGGGATCTAGTGTAGTTTGAGGTGCTCTAGCATTTTTCCCCCCTCATTTATGTCCAGCTGCTTCTCCTGTGTCAATCTGTCTGCTCTGGGCTGGTGTCTTAGGTGGGAGCATCCTAAATGCCTTATGCCTGGGCAATGACACTGAAGTCTGTGTCAGCAGAGCTCCTACTTAGGCACCAGTGCCTTCACTAACTTAGGGAGACACCCTGCTGATCTATTCCCACACAACTGTAGGCGAGTCTTCATTCAGTGCACACCCTCTCAGCTGCCCAACATCTGCTTGAAGCTGTAGGTGCCCAAGGTTCATAGGCCCACACCAAACTTGTCTCTGCTTTGTGTGTGCTTTATTTTCTTCAACTTGTGCCACACACAAAGGCTGAATGGGATACCTGCCTTCAGGAGGTTGTATGTGCCCCAGGTCCGCCTCGGCACTCCCAGCACCCTTCCCACCTTAGTTATTAAGATCCTGGCTGAAGACTTCATTTTCCCAATAAGAAAAATAAGAAAAACAAGTTTGATTCCCCACTGACTCATATGAGTCAGTAATCAGTGAAGCATTTATCGCACCATCTCTCTGGCAGCACTGCAGACTGAATCCCCTTCAGATCTGCTGCATCCCTCTTAGTTTGTAACTTTGCCAAATATTCTCATTATCTTTTGACACCTTTTCCCTGAGGTTGCCATTATGCTAAAAACATTTTCTGTGAAAATTACTGGGGGAGGGGGAGGTGAGAAGGAAGAAGGGTAAGAGAAAAGGCAAGATTTACTTTTGCAGTGAATGCTAAAACCAGCTCACGGAGTTAACCACTTCAAGGAAGTGTGGCATTTGCATTTTGCCTTATGGCAAGCAATATTAGAGCCCATATGTCATTTTAACTACAGAACTATCAAATCTGATAATTTATGCAGAGGTTTGGGTGAGAAATGTTAAATTTAACAACTGACAGAAACAAATCAGTTATCCTTAATGTGTTTTACAGTATTTCATCACTGCTTCATAGAAAATTTTATTAATTTTGTAACTTGGAACTATGCTAAGGTGAAAAATACCCAAGCCCTCTTCTGAAAAGAGTTACAACAATCTGAATGGAGTGGTCCTTGCCACAGACCAGTGCAGAGGTGATAAGGCTGATTTCTGCTTGCTTACTCTCCTAGTTGGGATATTACAAAAGCTCCATAACAGGTCACTGAATGGCAAAATATAGACCAGTGGAACTGTTAATATATCAAAACACTCTCTGTTTTGCTTGAAATCCGTGGCACTTTCGTGGGGAGGTTGTAAAGATACCTCTTTGTAACTGTTTCTCTTCTTTCTAGTCTTCAGACAAGACTAATCCCATGGACAAACATTTAGAAATCATGATAAATATGCCTTAGCAAGTGCTCCAGTAGCACCACAGATTTGTTGCAAATGTTGGCAAAGAACATGTAGAGAATCATGGCATTGTAAAAATATGTTTTGCCATTATCATCTTTTAAAGGATTGACTTTAAAAGTACCAGTGCTAAAATGTCATTTTTGTAAAGCTGATAGCATTCAGCATTCTCTTACACAAGCACTGTGGCTGCAACATCTACATCTAACACATGGGAATACCTTTGGGTAAAGGAGTGTCTACAGAAAAGGAGGTGAGGTGTAGGAGAACAACACCTTTGGGAAATAAAGATTGATACAGACAGTCTGGAAGTCATGTTAACGGTATGGTTCATGTTTCTGTAAGATCTATGCAAAAAGACTGTATAAGTTCCTGCATGCTTTTCTTTTGTCTTAGCATGTGTAGACAGGCTTGTGACTGAATTTTACGACAAAAGCTGTTTTCCCTGTTCACTGCAGGAGAATTGGACTAGGTGACCTTTCAGGGTGCCTTCCAACTCAAACAATACTGTGATTCCTTCCTTATTGAAGTGCTTAAAATACCACAGTACCACTGCAATAAAAATACCACTTATTTTACCAATTATGTGCAACTACGGGAGAAATATCGTCATATTTGGGTACTGTAGTTTAGTGATTCAAAAGGGCCAAAGTACAAAAGAGCAACACGAGAAATAACACCAGAAATATTTAAAAATTAAGGTTGGAAAAGACCACTAAGATCATCTAGTTCAACCATCCCAATATCACACTGCTCATTTTAGTGGTCTTCCGTGATCTGTCTGCTTTGTAATTGGTATGTTACATTAGCTTGGTTTGCTTTTAAAAAATATATATACTTTTTAAATTCTCTTCTTCTACAAGACTGACATTAGGACCTGAGTAACGGAACTTTATAATAGCTGGTTGATTTAGCTCCCTTCAAGGTGTTAAACAAGTGGAAGTCACTTACACTTTGTGTTGTTTTTTTTTTTGTTTGTTTTTGTTTTTGTTAAAGATTGCTGTAGCTGCAAAGGAAATTCATGTTTCCTGAACTTGTGGTCCATGGAAATCAGCCCAAGGCCACCTTTCCTTCTCTATCTGCACACTACGAAGCAGAAAAACAAACACACACAGAACACGAGTCTTTGAGTGCTTACAGAAACAACCCCAAGTCTGCTATTCTGACAAAATGAAATTTTGAAGTATTCCAGAGATGTTCAGGAGGATCAAGACATACTTCCTTAGCTATGTGTCCAGGCATTTACATGCAGTGTAAATCACTACAGTGTGACAATGCTGCACAACCTCAATCCTTACGTAACATCCCTAGCATATTTTGTTTATAGAGAAGTAATGTACAAAGAAGATAGGTTATTTGCCCAACATTTGAGACTGTATTTTAACTGTGCAAAAAAGACAGAATAACCTCTGGAAATCTTCTGTATGAGCATTGCAAGTAAACAGAATTTCTCATCCTCCCCTACCAACAAAAAAACTACTCGGTGATTTCAGGCGCAAACAATGATTTTCACTTCATTCCTTTGGGAAGTTTGAAAATGAAAGCATAATAGATGGTTTCGGGATTGTTTAATATGTGCATGTTTCTCCTAATGCTTACATTACAAAACTTCCTAAGGTTCAGTGAGCATTTTGCTGCTTTTCTTAGCCAACTGGTTAATTTAAGACATTTTACATAATGTGGCCTTTTCTGCAAATGCCAGTGAGTAAAGGTTTGTCCTCATTATATCTGCTTCATGTGATTTTCGCTGGAAAGTCCTAACGAGGAATTTATATTACACTGCCCAACATCTTTCTCTTTGCCGTTGATATTTGGCATGCTCTGTCTCACTGCCTTGTGATGACAAGGTTTTGAAAAGCAAAAAGGTGCTAAAGAAAGCCTTTAAAGTGTATTTGTCTCTATTGAAGAGAAAGATAAAAGTAGTGTAGAGTGCTTTCCAGCTCAAAAGTCAGGCATTAAGCCTTTTATCAGTTAAAGACTTTGGGGGAAAACATTCAAAAAGCTTCTTATTGCTGTTTTAAATTTAAGCATGTTCTCTTATTATCTATAGCTAGGTTCTTGTCTAAAACAAATGAGAAGAAGAAAAATATCCTTCCTTCAGATTGGAGAAAGTGATTTAGTGGGTTTTCTGAGTCTTCTACCTGTTCAATCCCCTGAGACACAAAAATCTGATTCTTCACAGCACGTACTCTTAGCGACTTTTGTACCACGCTTTTTGCCAAGCTCTTCTCAGACAGTGAGAATTATCCCTCTCTGATGGCTGCTGTGTATTACCTGCTCTAATAACAGCAGCCTTTGACTATGCCTCATATATTTCCCAGGAGGAAAATCATAATGTTTTTCTCATTTTTCTACATATTTTTCAGATCCAGGTATTCTCCAGGACAGAGGAAAAAAATTGCAATTAATACAACTTTTACAATAAAAATATTTTTCAAGTAACAATAATAAAAAAGCTTTACAAACAAAAAGAAAAGAAAAAAAATGGAAGAAAAAAATAGAACAACTTTAAGACTTTTTTTAAAGATCTCACACACTTACTAAGGATATTTGCCCCTGACAAACGTAGATATATATAATGGTGGTGACATAAACCTATGGTCAAGCATGTATAAGGTAACATGAGTCCAAAGCCCTATGAATGAGTCTTTTAATAAAGATTAAAAAGCTCATGTGAAGAATAATCTGATAATCAGATCCCCATAGTGTTCCAAGGAGCATGTGGTTCATTTTGCTGGGATTAGATAGACTGTGTGCATTGTCTTTGTTCCACACCCTTAGTTTTTAAGGGTGTTTTTAAGAAAACTGAGAATATTAAAATGTTACATTTATTTCTTCTGCACACAGTGCCTAAAAATTTAGCAGCATTTCTGCCATTTTCTTCCTTGCATTTAGGGTGCTTGAACACTTATGACAAACTAGGGAAAATAATAACTGCCCTCATTTTTTTCCTACAGTAAAACAAAACCTTCTGTCCCCCTCCCATACTGTCTGCTAAGGTGAATGATCTATCAGTGAAAGCTGTTTCTTTGTCTCTGTGACATCCCAGTACTGAAATTTTTAACACTGGATGTTTTGGGATGGCCTTGGTTGCCAGTGCCACCATTTTGTGCTGGCTTGAACCTCATGATTCTGGGAAGGTTATTCCTGATTTACAGAAACGTGAGTGAGATCACATAAGGAAACAGATCCACAGAGTTATTTAGTCATTTATTCCAAGGGAATACATCCTGATGTTTATTTGAGTGAGATGCCTATGAGAATGTTTTTGGAATGTGCTGAACAGATCTCAGAGAGGAATCCTAACTGTAGGCATTTCATGGCTCCATTTAATCACATCCAAATACTGGTAATAAGGAAATAAGGAAAAGGACTCCTTACACCTTTATAAAAAAGCAGCGAAGCAGTACAGACGTCAATGAACTCTCCATAGAGACTGCATGTTTAAATGGCTTGAAAGAAGCAGCAGTTTGAAGTTAGTGTGTGAATTCATTTAATTGTTAATATTTTTACAATAAACATTTGTATAATGGTTGATGAAAATCTAGAAACTGAGTTAACATTCTGATGTTTATCTGCCTGGAAGATGTTTATAAAAGATCAAAAACTAGCTTACACTTGTGCAATATTGATCAGATTTTAGACTTCAGTAGATTTCTTTCCTTTCTTCACACTTTCTGGAAAAGATGAAGTGACTCAACAATTTCAGATAGTCTGAAGGGAGGAGAATTTGTAAGGAGAGAGGAAATATTTAATTAGACTAATAATGGTAGAAAAAAATGGACAAGCTTCTAAGCAAACAGGGGTATAGAGGGGCCACACAAATAGCCATCAACACACCTGGTCTTTTGTACATCTGCAGGGCAAAGGGTTTAAGTTGGCACTGAGAGGTGATGACAGAACAACAGCATGGGAGCTGGGAGTTTGCACTGAAGGACCAGTGGAAGTTGAGGATGAAGGGAACAAGGAAGGATGTAATGCTGTGGCACTAACATCTGAAGGAGAAAAAATTGTAGGAGGGTTACTGCCAGGAAGAACTGATTTTGTCTCCTTGTAGAAAGATAAGCTCCAGAAACACAATAGAGTTTGAACGAGGTAAGATCCTGTCATGCTGTTATACTGCCCTTGTTTCTCTTATAGCAAGCATAGGGCCATTATAGCATCTTCATACACATTGTCCCACTGTAGACAGCTAAAGAAAGCATTACTGACTTAAATGGTGCTTCCTGCTTGTAAAGGGGACCACAGACCATGCCATGACAGTTGTCTGATGTCTTCACAACCTCTCAGCAAAAGAAATAACCAACCTCTTTCACTACAGTGTTGTGGTTTAACCCGGCAGGTGACTGAGTACCATAGTCATTTGCTCATTCCCCTCCTTCCCAGTGGGAAGGGAGAAAGAATTGGGAAAAAAAAAGAACTCGTGGATTGAGATAAAACTATTTACAAAGAGAAAATGAAAAGCATAACAGTTATGATAAATAATTATATATATACATATATAATTATGTGAATGTGTATAACAAGTGATGCACAAGCTATTGCTAACCAAACCCCAACCTATGCCCAGCTCACCCCTACGCAAAGGGAGAGAGCAAGGTGAGCTCCCACCCCCTTCAAAACTCCTTCTGCATGACGTCATATGGCATGGAATATACCTCTGGCCAGTTTAAGTCAGCTGTCCTAATTCTGTTCCCTCCCAGCTCCTTGGTCCCTTTGCCAAGAATGGCTTTGGCCATTATAGCACTGCATAGCAGCAGCCCTAAACATTGGTGTGTTAACAGCATTGTTTATCTCCTAGAACCAAAATAAAGCATCATACCAGATACTTTAAAAGAAAACTATTCCATCCTGGCTTAAGCTAAGACACACAGAAAGAGTCCAGTTTAAAAACCACTAGCTTGGTAACACCCTCCTAGTTAAAACTAACTGGGAGATCTGTAGTGAATAACTGCAGATGGACAGTAAGTAAATAAAAAGGAAATTTATTCTCTTCTTCAATCATTATATGTAAGGAAAAAATCAGCTTAAGAAAGAATGCAGTGGCATCATTTTTGATCTGCTGAAAGCAATAAGCAAGGTTGGCAATCTGTGGTCTTGCTCAGCCCAGTCATAATGAGGACATAAAAACTGCCCAAGTGATGAGATGAGCACAGTTCCCACACTAGCATTAGATAGGATGTTTTTCTCTGCCCTTTGCTATTCATGATTGCTTTGGTAACTATTTTTCCCATCTCAACATCTGGTCAAGTATTCATCTCTAATGTAATGGATCAGTGGAGTAAAGAATGGAGAAACTAATATTTCATCCTGAAGAAGGCCACGACCTCACTTTCTTACTAACATGAGAGGGAAACATAGAACACTTGTTCTCCCAGTCACATATATCAGAACATACAGGTGTTTCTAAAAAGTTTACAAACAGTTCAGTCGAACAGTTTAGAGCAGAATGACATTCTAGCTTTCCTAAAGAAGCCTTCTTCTTAGACTTGTTTTCTAAAATCACCCTGATGGCTTTTTCCATTCTCAGGTGCAGGGCGTAGCACTTTGATTGTAAGCAGGGGACACTTACTCTGTATTGTGTGTATCAATCGTGTGAAAAAGTTCATGTAGTTCCTCTCCACTCAGAACTCCATCAGCAAAGTAAGCTTTGAATTCATCAAAGGACAGTTTTCCATCATCTGAAAGAAAAAAGAAGAAATGGAAAGTGTCACAGTTTCATTTATGGTTTTTCTCATTTACTCCATGCAACAAAGGAGGAGGCTATTAAAAAAAAGAACAACTAGCTCTTCAAAGGAAATGTAGGAAGTTTATATATTTGATCAAGATGTAAATAATACGATGTTATATGTATCAGTTGTTGTACAAGGACTCTCAGTTTGAATGACACCTCTGTTCATCTTCCTCCTCCTCATCTTTCAAAGAAGATAGTTTGGATTTATAAGTCTCTACTGACAACCACATCAAGAAAATCTTCTTGTCTTTGCCTTGATCCCATTCACTGTGTCTTCTCCGCACTCTGCCCCATGCTTCCTCTGGCTTGGTCCATGTCCATGTTCTCACCTCTTCATGGAATATCAGTGTCCTCTGGGGGCAGAGAAACCTCAGGAAACAATTTCTTGAAGGAACATGTAGGCTCAAAGAAAATTTCTTCAGCAATTTACAGCTATCTATTTATCTCCCTTTTCTTCTACTCCCTGCCTCTTAAAAGGGAGAATGAAATTCAAGTGCACAGTTCAGTAGCAGGGGGATCTTCAGTCTGGCTGGCAACATTAATCAATACACTGCACTGGTTTACAGCATTTTGATTTTGTTTTTCTTCAAAGGATACATATTTCTCAAAAATAAGCTCCAAGCTTGGTATAGAACTAACAAAATAAACGAGAAATGTTTGACTTTCATGGAATAAGAAACCAGCTTAGTGTCCCCTTCCAGTGGAAAGAATTTCCATTTATCTTCTCAGTCAGTATAGATAATAATAAATTTTATTTGACAGCATGTGACTAGTCTGGAGATTACACCAAAAATACGCAATGAGAAAACTATTTTGGACATATATCAGAGGATAGTCAAGACTCTCTGATGAATTTTAAAGCAAAATTCAAATAGATCATGGAAGATATACTGAAGCCCAGCTATGAAAAATTTGACTTATATTGTCTAAGTACCTACTATTACCATTTGTTTGGAACAAAAACAATCATAACCACATGGATCTTGATCACCACCAATGTGATCTTAACAATCCTGACCATCAGTACATGCCCATGTAGTTAGGAGGTGTCTTTTGGACTATCAAAACTCAGAGGAAGGAGAAGTCTCACATGATAACATTCAGAAGAACAGTAATCACACGTACACTGATTCAAGAGGAAAGTACTTATTACAACCTCTACTACATTATTTAGCAATCATTTTCTTGATTTAACTTTGATAATAGCAAGCCTTTGACTACTTGAGACAAAATCAATGAGCTGAGATGTATCAAGAAGCAGTTAGTTAGTTGGTGTTTTCAGGTTGTTAGCCCTTTAGATTGAGGCTCCTTTTGTTGAATCAAACTGTGCACAACCCTGTCTAATTTCTAAAGGGTATTCTAATGAATACTACACGGTTTCACTAAGTAGGGATTGTATTTCTACTTCACCTTCCTCGTGTGTCTAAAAAATCCTACTGATGGTGCTAAGCTGCAGATACTTTTTAATAAACATAGATTTTCCTATTTTTTAATTAGTATAATCAGAAATTGATAATACGTGTCATAGTTTGGATAGCTTGTCCCACCAATAGGCTGGCCATGGCTGCAGGGACTGAAACAGCAGACTCAAGCTATCTGGTAAGCAAGACTCTCAGATGTCACAATCGTTGGAGCGTGTTAACTTGGCCTCTAATCAGAAGGCACAGTTATTCTTTTTCTTGAGAATGTGATTCAAGGCTGAGGAGAGGGAATTAATTAAAGGAAAAAACGACAAATATTTTGGCATCTGAAATGGACTAGAGTCCAAAAGCGTATCACTGATAGGCCACAAAACAACTCTATAGAAAAAGGCTAAGATGCCATTAACACCCAACAAGTTTACAGTATTGAAGCCTAATTTTACAGCAGTGAAGCATCCGTTACAAAGACAGCATCTGAATCTTATAACTATGAGGTGTACAGCAGCATGCTCACTTGAAGAGCAGAGCTGGGGAGTTTCTTCACTCTCTTATTTGCTCTTCTTTCATAATTTCTTTGATTTGTATATATGACTTCAAATGCGTTATCTTCAAGAGGATTCAAAATTGAACAAACTGAATGTCTGTTTCAACAAAAATATTTTGAAATGTTCCCCTTGAAAAGACAGATTGTAGCTGGCAATAATCATCATTGTGATTAAAATGAAATAGCAGGATCTATAAGAGATCTAAATCAAGATGGCACAAGTGTGTTGAAGATGGGCAACTTCCTTTGACAGAAGTGCCATGATTACCTAATTGAGAATCTAAATACATCTGCCATTTGGCACTAGTTGCAGAGTACAAATACCAACAAGCTGCTTTTCTCAGCTATGCTTTCTTTGGCTTATACAGACAGAATTGATCATTTAATCAAATTGCCTCTGCAACTTTAGCCTCTGCTGGGCAGGGGGATTTGGATGAGTTACACACAAGAAAGCAGTGATTTTTGGCAACTTTCCTGTGTTTAGCATATGTCTTTACTCACAGAGCAGCCTGGCTGTGACACAAAACCTGAAACATCTGCCTATTTATCTTTATTCTTGAGGATCATTGGCTTTACATCAATCCACAAATTCAGTGAACTGCCAACTGCCAGATGGGGCACGTTACCTATTTGCTTTAAATTTCATTATTCAACTGCAGAAATTGCCTTTTGCTTCAGTGCTGTTTATCCTCACTAACAGTTTGAAAAGCCAGTCTCTGATGCATTGCTAGGATTGTTGCTGGCAAAAGATAAGGAACTTTAAACCAATTTGGTTACTTACAGACTTCATGCAGCTACATTTACTGAAAAACAAACCAACCAACCCAACTTGATTATTTGAGGCATTTCTCTAGTTTGGTGTAACTGTTTGCTAGTATAACTGGGGGCCCAGGGTACACCTGTTCTTCTTGAGTACCCAGATGAAGTTCAGGCCCAGTCCCTCACAAGTGTTCCTTTTACTGTTTAATTGAAAACTTCTGCCTAGCCAAGTGCTTTCCTAGCTTCCAGCATGAGTTTTGTTTTGAAGGCTGCATCACATATCCTCAGTCCTCCCTCCCCAGGGGCACGCTTCACTGCCCGCAGAGCTCCCAGATAAATACTGTCTGGTTTAGGAGCTCCAAAGCAGCAGAGCTGAACTGTCTGTTACAGATACTTCAGTCTTTGCACACTGGCAGGGTGACAAGGGATGGATGATTCACAGAAGACAAACTTTTCCAAAGGCACACATCCCTTGGGCAAACCAGACATATCCCTCAGCTTTCAGCAGTGTTTGCCTTGGCAACATTATCTCACAGGAGCCTAGCTTGCTCTTGCATATTTCTGAAGTTTTTTGAAAGCAGGATTTCTTCAAATACAAGCATAGTTTCCCACTGTCCTTGAAGCCCAAAGGGTCCTGACTGGCAATATGAATGATAAAGTTTTAACTCCCTACGTAGCTCCAAAAGTAATGCTTTCTATTTTATGATGTTGACCCATGATGTCAAGAGGTGGATGTTGGTGGTACGGCAGCAGAGGTTCAACCTTCCTGCCAACAGAATCTCAAGAGTCACAGAATCCCCAAGGTTGGGAAAGACCTCCAAGATCATCTAGACCAACAATCCACCCACCACCAATATTCCACCACTAAACCATGTCCTTTAGTACAACATATAAATATTTCTTGAACACCTCCAGAGATGGAAACTCAACCACCCCCCTGGGCAGCCAGGAGACATCATGAATTGCCTATGACTTCAAAGGACAACAGCGTATCTGACAAAAGAAAGCCACATAGATACTCTCTGAATTGAAAGATAACTTCAGTGAGCAAAATAATAATTAAAAGAATAAAAGTACTTTTATGTGGAGATACAGTTAGAGAGCAGGACTGGAAGTACTGCTCAGCTTGTAAGAACTGATACAGATGTGTTAGCTATAGTAGGCCGCAAGCCGTTGCAAGAGAAAGTAGGATCCTGAAGAAGGAATACAAGAGCTAAGAGAGTGCTTGGTACGATGTGCTTAGTATGCTGTTTTGTGGGGAACCATGTGAATACCATACATGCCTGACTTGTTTGGAATGAGGCACTGATTATGCAATGTTACTTAGGTACAGTTAAACAACATAGCCTAGTTACACAAATATTACTGGCGTGCTTTTAGATATAGCTGAAAAGGTATATAAACTCAGCTGCTGTGTATCAATAAAGGGCTTCTTGCTTGCATCAAGCTGGAGATCCCACCTCTTTATTACCACCGCCACCACTTTTAATGTATTTGGAGTCTCCATTCCCAAAGATGATGGCAGATGGTGAGTTTGCAGCCAACAGAGAAGGTTATGGGGATCAGGGGAGCAGTATACCTTGTGGAGATGATTGCAAAGGCCTGAAGGCAACCAAATAGCTCCCACTATCACCTGCTTTTCACTTCTGGTTAGGATTGTGAGCCCTTACCAGCAGAGACTGTGTTTGTTCATAGAGCATAGGCCTCCAGCAGCAAAAGTAACCTGTAGGTTTTGCAGAGGAGCTTCCAGCCAGTGCTTCCATAGCAGGAGCTGTATCAGACAGAGCTCATATAGCTTACTGTGATCAGAATTGACAAGGGAAAGGAAACCCCAATGCACTAAAGTCGATCCCAGGATTCAACTTGCTGAGACGGGAATTTAGAAGCACAGACAANCAGGGTACACCTGTTCTTCTTGAGTACCCAGATGAAGTTCAGGCCCAGTCCCTCACAAGTGTTCCTTTTACTGTTTAATTGAAAACTTCTGCCTAGCCAAGTGCTTTCCTAGCTTCCAGCATGAGTTTTGTTTTGAAGGCTGCATCACATATCCTCAGTCCTCCCTCCCCAGGGGCACGCTTCACTGCCCGCAGAGCTCCCAGATAAATACTGTCTGGTTTAGGAGCTCCAAAGCAGCAGAGCTGAACTGTCTGTTACAGATACTTCAGTCTTTGCACACTGGCAGGGTGACAAGGGATGGATGATTCACAGAAGACAAAATTTTCCAAAGGCACACATCCCTTGGGCAAACCAGACATATCCCTCAGCTTTCAGCAGTGTTTGCCTTGGCAACATTATCTCACAGGAGCCTAGCTTGCTCTTGCATATTTCTGAAGTTTTTTGAAAGCAGGATTTCTTCAAATACAAGCATAGTTTCCCACTGTCCTTGAAGCCCAAAGGGTCCTGACTGGCAATATGAATGATAAAGTTTTAACTCCCTACGTAGCTCCAAAAGTAATGCTTTCTATTTTATGATGTTGACCCATGATGTCAAGAGGTGGATGTTGGTGGTACGGCAGCAGAGGTTCAACCTTCCTGCCAACAGAATCTCAAGAGTCACAGAATCCCCAAGGTTGGGAAAGACCTCCAAGATCATCTAGACCAACAATCCACCCACCACCAATATTCCACCACTAAACCATGTCCTTTAGTACAACATATAAATATTTCTTGAACACCTCCAGAGATGGAAACTCAACCACCCCCCTGGGCAGCCAGGAGACATCATGAATTGCCTATGACTTCAAAGGACAACAGCGTATCTGACAAAAGAAAGCCACATAGATACTCTCTGAATTGAAAGATAACTTCAGTGAGCAAAATAATAATTAAAAGAATAAAAGTACTTTTATGTGGAGATACAGTTAGAGAGCAGGACTGGAAGTACTGCTCAGCTTGTAACAACTGATACAGATGTGTTAGCTATAGTAGGCCGCAAGCCGTTGCAAGAGAAAGTAGGATCCTGAAGAAGGAATACAAGAGCTAAGAGAGTGCTTGGTACGATGTGCTTAGTATGCTGTTTTGTGGGGAACCATGTGAATACCATACATGCCTGACTTGTTTGGAATGAGGCACTGATTATGCAATGTTACTTAGGTACAGTTAAACAACATAGCCTAGTTACACAAATATTACTGGCGTGCTTTTAGATATAGCTGAAAAGGTATATAAACTCAGCTGCTGTGTATCAATAAAGGGCTTCTTGCTTGCATCAAGCTGGAGATCCCACCTCTTTATTACCACCGCCACCACTTTTAATGTATTTGGAGTCTCCATTCCCAAAGATGATGGCAGATGGTGAGTTTGCAGCCAACAGAGAAGGTTATGGGGATCAGGGGAGCAGTATACCTTGTGGAGATGATTGCAAAGGCCTGAAGGCAACCAAATAGCTCCCACTATCACCTGCTTTTCACTTCCGGTTAGGATTGTGAGCCCTTACCAGCAGAGACTGTGTTTGTTCATAGAGCATAGGCCTCCAGCAGCAAAAGTAACCTGTAGGTTTTGCAGAGGAGCTTCCAGCCAGTGCTTCCATAGCAGGAGCTGTATCAGACAGAGCTCATATAGCTTACTGTGATCAGAATTGACAAGGGAAAGGAAACCCCAATGCACTAAAGTCGATCCCAGGATTCAACTTGCTGAGACGGGAATTTAGAAGCACAGACAATAGAACTGTGCCAGCCCAACCACAATGCAAGTCCATACCTACTGGGTGGATGAGAGGCTAGAATCAGAGCACTTGAGTGCTGAAAGATATTAACATTTCTCAGCCATATACACAGAGGAAACAGGAAGGGGGCAAAGCACAGAACCAGATGCAAAGACTTCAGAACAGTTTGCTGCCATATGGCACATAGGCTGCAATGAGACCAAGGAAGTGCTGGCAAATAAATTGCACTGTGCCAAAGAGTGTGCTAGCAATATCCACTATTTCCAGCCATAAGAGGATGCATAAGAAAAAGTACTGAATCTGAAGCTTTAAAGATTCTGTGCTTTCATTGACTCTGATCTGTATCAAACCAGAAATAATGATTTCAAGCCATATTAGGTAGATTCAATCAGTAGGATCTGAGGGAAGGTTTAGCACGTGTAACTAAGTGGTCCCAGTAGACTAGAATAAATAGGAAGAGGGCTGGAATCTAAAAGTAGGCACTTTTTAAAATAGAAATATTAAAGTTTGGAATCTTAAAATCACTGGAATGGAACTTATGGAACGTTATATTGGAATATGAAATGTGAAAGAATATATAAATATGTGACAATGTGAAAAAATATAAAGTTATGTTCAACATCTGTTTATGATTACCTTTAATCTACTGATTATGCCAAACTGTTTTCACTGGGGCTTGACTTTTTACGCAGGCAGATAGTGATAAGGGGGAATGGCTTTAAACTAAAAGAAGGGAGACTCAGATTAGATGTCAGGAGGAAACTGTTCACTGAGATGAGTTGCTGGCACAGACTACCCAGAGAGGTAGTGGATGCCTCATCCCTGATGTGTTCAAGGCCAGGTTGGATGGAGCCCTGATCTGGTGGGTGGTAGCCCTACTCCCAGCAGCAGGGTTGGAGCCGCTTGTGGACACTGGAATGCAGGGCCCAGCCCCACAGCATCTGAGGGATTCAAGGAGGGTGGGTGGGGTATCCTACCCCTGGCAGGGCCTGGGCTCTGGAACAGAAGCTGGTGTGGTTTCTGCAATGGATCCAGATGGCTGGAAAGTAAGCAGCAGTGTAGCAAGATCCCCAGGAGTCTGTGCTACAAGGGCTTAGTCTTACAATTCCATTTTATCAGTACTGATAGAACAATTTGGAAGTTCAAATCTGCAAAGCACATGTTCAGAGAATTTCTGTGCTCGGACTCCAATTTAAGATGTATTTTCTGTAAAGTGATCCAGTAGACACACCACTCAGATAGGAGAAGATGCTGTTGACTTCATGGTGCTGTTCTAAACATTTGAATTCTACTTTCAAAAATAATGTTATGTCCCTGCTCTGTATCATGGACTGAATGAAGAAATATGACAGAATGAGATAAGTCTGATCTGACTGCATTTCTTATTTTACAGGTTCTATTTCAATGACATGGTAAAAAATATATTTGTATGGGGGAGGAAAAAAACTTTGAGGGAGTGTTTATTTGAAATGACAGAGGGAAAATGAAACCAAACATAAATGTATTGGTTTTGGCATTATAACATTTTGTTGGTGGTCTGTGCTGGTTTTTTGATATTCAGGTGCATCCTGCTCTGGAGATTTAGACCTGCCCTGTCTCAGCACTTTTTTCACTTTCCCTCATTTGCCTGCAGTTAGGATGAGTTCCTGCATCATAATGCTTGTGATGTCTGCTGTGCTGTGCTCCTTACAGCTTAGTTTTTTGGTGGGTTTTTTTTTGTATGTTTTTTTAGTCTCCGCTCCTATAGAAATTATTACCATCAGTGTTTTCAAATCTCCCCCTCTTAGGAGCTTTAGAGGTATCTGAGATACAGCTTGTACTCAGTGTTTTTTCATAACAGTTGACTGATATTTCCAAATCAATGACAGCATCTGCATACAAACCATCTTCTAAACTAGTTGTACTAGAGCTGCCCATTTTACTTAACTCTTGCTTTTTTGTTGCTTTTGTCAATATTAGGAATCATGTATTTCTTAGAAATGTGATATTCCTTTTCCATGCCAAGTTCCCCCTCTCAGAAAATCGTATGACCTTTTCAGTTGCTGGAGAAGTGTTGATCTGATCCACACAGAGTGGAGCTGCTTGGGCATGAAATACAAACTGCAAATAGAGTTTATGAAGCTGATAATCCTATTGAAGCTGTGGATATTTCCAGAAATGGAATGGCAACAAAATGATGGCAGAGAAAGAAGCTGCCACCACCAAAAAATAAATGAAATTTGTGTGTCTTCTTTTAAATGAGGGGAATGACTGTTTCATAAAGTAGTTTCTCATTCAAACCCAGCTGTCAGAAATGACTGTGATGGTTTTGAGTAACAGCAATTCAGCAGGATTTCTCACCTGTGTAGCTCTTATTTTAAACAATCCTTCCTTTGCTTAATGCAAGCCTCAAGTCACACAGTCCCTAAGTTCAGAGTAAGAACACTCTCTCTTTTAATAGTCTACTTTCCAGTTTGATAGAGCTTTTTGAATGCATTGTTTTCTTGTTGTCAAACAAGCAACAAGTAGGGTTCTTATAATTAGTTGCTTTGGGGGTACTGTAATCACACAGAATTAATATGGCAGCTCAGAGAGACTCCTCTTAAAACTGCATGGGAGAACTGAACCAATTGTCACAGACAGCAATTTGGTACTTGTTACTGTAAGCCAACGCTTGGTTTCCTGTAGCACAGAAAGGTGACACTAGAAGTGTAAATATCCTATGCACTAATGAAAGCTAAAATCTGTGTTGACAACAGTGTAAACATATTAGGTATGTCTTCAAATTTCCAGTAACCTTTCAGAGCAGCTACTTAACATCACGGCCTTAAAACAAATCTGCTCCCTAATAATTTGGCACTAACCTATGGAGTGCTAGATTAGCAAAGTGGAAGTCCCACAGGCTACTGATGGTTGAGCAAACACAATTAAGTACATACGAAACCACTTTGAGTTTATAGATTTGAATGAATAGAACTGGAGTGGTTGATCTCACCCACAATTCCTCCAATACTACGCTGTAAAGCATCCATGTATAGCACTGTGAACTCCAGTGACCGAAGTCTCCAGGGCTCACGTGGCTCCTGGAACAAGCAAGTTTGCCACTAATCGTGTGAAGTTCCCCCTCTTCTAAAAGGAAAGTTTAATAAACTGGAGAGTAACTTGAATGAGGAAAGTCCTCCTCACCACCATCAAAGTGCTGTGGATCCAACAGAACTGGGACAGAGAATGAGTTCAGAAGGCAGAACAGACTTGAACCCTCAGGGGCTCTCAATGGCTGCAGTGGCATTCAGCAGGAGCTGGCCATGGATGAGTACTACAGGGCTGACCAGGGGAGGAAACAGAAAATCTGTCAGTGAGTAATCATCCGGATAATGATAATGTTCAGTCACATTCAGGTCTGTAGAGGAATGCCAACTGCTGCTCTATACCAGGCACTCAGTCTCGTACCAATCTTCAGGGCAAACACACAAGCAACTTCCCAAAAGCCACAAGCAGTTCTGCCAGGGATGCTGCAGTTGGCATGACGTTAAGCTGGCAAGACACTGCTGGTAAAGGTCCTCCTTTACTCCTTTCCCAGCCCACACACTGGGATTCAGTTTGTACTATCACTGCACTTGAGAGTCACTGGTGAGCTGAGGGTGATAACAAAAGATCACAAAAAAAAACAAAAAAACCATCGTATTCGTGGATTTTCTGCCCCTGAGCCCTGAATGATCTGCTGTGGTTTTTTGGGAAACACCAGTTGCTGCACACAAGCTGGGGTAGAAACACACTGCCAGAGGTTAGCTGGGGGGTCAGTGTCCCCCCAGCAACATCTAATGGCTATGCAATGTGCCCAGCTGTACCATCAAGCTGTACAGTAGACTCTTTAGTGCCCAGTATGCCCTCCTTGAAAGCTCTCCTCTCCAATGTTCTCAATGACAAACATTGTGCCTTCACTTACCAGAGGGAACTTCATCAAAACCGCACAGTATCTGTTTCTTGAAGACAGACAGGGAGTTACCTGCCAGGAGTAAGCCTGCCTGAGCTGTGGGTTTGGCAGAGTTCAATGCTGCAGGAGAATGCCAAAGTCCAGCCTGAGCTTTTGCAGGAAGCGGCATTCCCCTTCTTATACTTTGGTATTACAGTGATACATAATTGGGAGCCTGTGTTTTCTTCCTGTTCTGTTAAGACCTCGCTCTGGTTATCTAATAATGCATGATAGCATAAGTACTATTATGGTAATTGTAGCCCGAGTCCGCAGCCTCTGAAGTACTCAATCTCACACTGTGGCAGTGGCATCGCTTCTCTAATAGGAAAATGGCACAAAATGACAATGTAATTTGACTAAAATTGGACAGTAATTCAGAGGCAACAAAAAGAGTTAAAGACAGGTCCAAGACAACAAATATGCACACCAGCCAAAATTCCTGTGATGAACCGTGTGACCTTAAGGCCCTTCCCCTGCTACAGCCAAAATGGAAGTATTCATGAGTGCAAGGAAGTATTCATGAGTGCAAAGACTTACACGGTTCAACTTTCTGTATTTAAATAAGGGAACAACATATGTGGAAAGATTAGTCTTTAGCACCAGGGGAAAAATTTCAATTAATAACATAATGAGAAACTCATGTTTGTATTACAAATGCACAAGTTAAATTCAAAGGTTTATTCTGCCTACATACACACAGAGCAAATATATAAATGAAAATTGAGGGAACACAAATTTGATTGCTTGATACAGGCTATAGTGTTTTAAAAAAGTACTAAGATGAAGCTAGAACCAAATGGATCAAAACTTCTCGGGAACAGAATGTCACTAAGAAAACACCCACATCCACCCAAAGTGCAAATCAAACACGCATGCTAAAATGTGAAAGTAAAAGACCTGTTCTTAAGGAACCCAATGGGAGAATCTGTGCACAACAATACACACTGCACTGAACCTGTAGAAAACATAAAAAATGAGAGATGGTTGTTTTTACTATCAGGATGTTTAAAGCTCAATTTAAAGGCCGTATCAGTGATGAGTATTTTTTCCAAAGGGAGAAGGGAAACAGGTGACTGGTCTTACCATTCTTGTCTGCTCTTCTCAGTATCTAAATGAAAAGAGAGAGAAAGGAATTACTTTTCTGGTATGGGTTCAGAGCACACAATGCTGTATTTAATGGACATTCACAGTTGAAGTGCTGCATCACATTCCACAGAGCTGTATAAAACATAAAACCCTTCAGTGTATCTCCATTCTTCTCTTACAATATTGCTTTCTTTAACTCCTCCTGTGCTGCGCGCACATAAAACCAAACCCCTAAGAACCAGCTTTATTTACTACTTTACATACGACTTATGAGGACTGCATCCAGGCACAAAACCTGATCCCACAAAACTACTGTGCTTATGGACTTGGGGATGGGAGCTGTTTACAGAAGTAGAGCAAGGGTAGTAAGCAGCTGGACTGTGCTCTGAGCACGTGAGGTAGAGAGGAAGACTCAGGGTCTGGGTGTGTGGAGGGAGAAGCCAGGAGAGGAGCTGGGTGGCACAAAGGGATCAGACTGGGGGTGGTAGGCAGCGGTGTCAGCTGTGTGGGAGCAAATCTCAAGATTTCTCTGATGCTAGAAAACAGGAGGAAGAAAGACCTCCTCATGCAAAGGACCACAGTGGGTGCCCCCAGCAAGGACAGAGGGCTGGAATCCCAGCAGGGGTCTCAATACAGGTACCACTACCATAGCCCACTCCTCGGATCAGAGTTTTTGACAGGTCCCTGTTCTCTGTCTGAGATTAGCTGCCAATAGCAGGAGTATGCTCTGCTTATAGTGGTGCAACTAAATGAAAAACCTGAGGATTCAGGTGCCACATTCTGCTGGATCATCCTCACTGCTGTATTCTGTAACATGGTGTCAAAGCAGAAATGACAAAACAGTGACGAACAACCAGGATTTAATTTATGGTCTCTAAGATGAACTTGGCTCTGCGTTTAGTTTACAACATATGCAATATGAAGTTAACTTATCAGGAAGACACCTTCCCTCCTTGTATTTCCAGATAAATCAATTTTCTATACGAGGATTGGGCTGTTTGGGGTTTTAAAGATTTTACTCTAAGCTGAAAATTTCCTCCTAATGCTAACAGAAACTTTTTAGTCAAAAGACCAAAAACAGAAAAAAGGAAAGAGCATTCAAAGAATTCCCGGAATAAAGTAAAATCTTTTTCCATGGTTCCTAATGGGTAATATAGTCTTGGATTCCTGGCAGGTTGAACTGATTTTCAGGAGACTGTTGTTGGTCTTTCTCCCATCTCATAGCCAAGCAGCCTTGTTTTCTTCCTTGTCACCTGGAGGAAAAGTCAGTATGCATGTCAGTGTATCCACCAGCCACGACTGCCTAGAACCATGGAATCATTACGGTTGAAAAAGACAGCTAAGATCATCTAGTCTAACCGCCCACCTACCACCAATACTGCCCACTAAACCATCATGCTCCACAGATAGCAACTGCATGTAAGCAGAGGTGGCAAAGCAAATCACTGAGCCGAACAGTTTTGCAGGTTTTTCAGCTGGAAATTGAGAGATTTGCAAAGTCTGAAGACAGCAGAGAAAAACAGCGCTGTGAGATCTAAAGCGAAGAATTGGGCTTTGTTCTGCCCAATTACAGGCGATTCGAGGGAACAATGGGTGTCCACAAGCAGATGCATATCAAACGAGCTAGTAGAGCTGAGATACTGCTGCTGGCCTGGTAGGTTCATTACTAACAGATTAAATACGGCCGTTGCAGCAAGCAGCAACGTCCCATGCAGAGCCTCACGTGCAGTACAGCTACAGCAGGGTTACAGCTCACATCTTGTGCAAGGCATCTACATCAGCAAGAGCGCTGGTTGCTGCATCTTGGCTTATGGATGCGGAGGGTTGGGGGCTTCAACTAACTAGAGGCACCCCATAGATATGGATCAAAAGTGACAAGAACTTCTGCAAAAATATACTTTGTAATGAAAACAGCACCACTTCCACCCTACAAAAATGTTAGAATTGTTTGCATGTGTGGTAGGTCTTCTGACAGAAAAGCAGGGAGGAGGTAACACTAGAAATCCTGACTGCTGTATTTTCATTATGCACTTGAATGGAAATGGTAAGTCAACAAAGACATATTTAAATAAGTTCTTATGAAGCCTAGAGAAACTATTAGATGAGTGGATGTGGTTTTGATTTTGCTTGAAATAATCTGGGCAAAAGCCTGGGGAAGATAATCATAGAACCGTTTGAGTTGGAAGGAAACCTTAAAGATCATCTAGTCCAACTCCCCTGCAATGAACAGGGATATCTACAGCTAATCTTGTCGTATTAGGTAAAACTTCTAGATAGAGGATCCTGAAAAGCTCTAATACACAACCTGTCCTTTCTAGCAGATACTGCGGATTAACTCTGATATAAGAGTTGGTCTGATGTAGATCGCAGTTGGTGGTAGTGTCTGAATAGTTAGAAGGTACGTGGGTAAAATAGTATGAAGATTTCTGAGTCTCATCAAATACAGAGGATATGTTGATAGATTTTGGAGATGGAGTTTGCCTTTTATGCAGGACTTGCCTCGGACCAAAGGAACGCCCTGTGCCAGGCAAGCTTAGACAAAAAGTATTGCGCCTGCATCATGTGAGAGGGTGAGCCGATGGTCCAGCACCACACCTGGAGGAGGAGGATGATCATGGCACACGCTGGGCTGCTCCCTCACCGGGCTCCCCTTACAGGGCTGGGATCTCAGTGCCCCTCAATCCCCCATCAGGATCTAGCAGGACACGTTGGGAAAAAACTCCACACCTGTGCAGGGTGAGACACTTTATAGTGGAAAGCCCAGAATATATATATAAAATAAAAATCAAAGCAATGCGTTTTGAAAAACGATGGCTTTTTCATCAAGTGCCTCTCTCAACCTCCCCTCATTGCCAACCTGCTCTCCTAATGCAGGAACGCCGCCGGCAGCAAACTCACTCCCCAGCAAAGGGGGAAAAGGGGAACGAGAAAGGAAAAAGGCAAAACGGAAAGGGAAAGGAGAAAAGGGAAAGACCCACAGCCTTGCTCAGTATCATACCCTTCCACCCCGAAACAAATAAGTAATTAATAAAATGGAAAAAAAAAAAAAAAAAAAGCCAACAACAAACAAATACACCCCCATCCCCACACGGGGGTCCCTCCAGGGCTGCCGCCTACTCACATCGCGGAAGATGCGCAGCCCCGCTCCCAGCTCCGCCGCCATCCGCCCGCAGCGCCGCCGCCACAGCTAAGGGAGCCCGCCGCCGCCGGCCGCTCCTGCCCCGGGGCTGGGTGCGTTGCTGGGGGCCGGGCCGCAAGCTCCTCCCGCCGGGGGCTGGATGCTGTGTGCGCCTGTTTTTTTTATTTTTCTTTTTTTCTCATCGTTTTGGCTGCTTTCCCCTTTGATCTGGTCACTCTGGGGAGGTTCTTTCTCAGCTACAAGACCCCAGGCTGAGCCTGCTTTGAAGCCCTGGCAGTGTGGACAGGTCTCTCCGTGAGGGACGTTAATGATAAGCTGAGTTCTGCAGAAGCACATGGGCTTGAAAATAGGATCCTGTAGCTGAAAGCAGTGTGCAAACGCTCTCCGAACTCCAGCACTCCAGGCTGTGCCCAATTCCCTGGGCAGCCTGTTCAATGCCCACCACCCTCTGGTGCAGACCCTGTGCCTAACCCCCACCCACCCCTCTCCTGAGACAGCTCCATGCCGTTCCCTTGGGCCCTGTCACTGCGAGGAGCTGCAACCGCCATCAGGCCTCCCCTCAGCTCCTCTGCTCTGGGCTGCACACACCCAGGAGCCTCAACTGCTCCTCCCATTCCTTTTGCCCTCCAGACACTTCATCTCTGTAGCCCTCCTCTGGGTGCTCTGTAATAGCTTGATGTTCTTATGCTATTGTGGCACCCAAACCTGCGCTCAGTGCTCAAAGTTAAGCTGTGCAGCCTCTGATATATCAAGATCTCTTTGCAAGACCTCTCTGCTCTTGGGGGAATCTACAGTTCCTCCTATGTTAGTGACTTTCACAAACTTAACAGTTACACCTTTGAGTTCTACATCCAAGCCATTAAAAAGAACCGGACCTAAAATGGAGACCTATGGAACCCCACCAGTGACTGAGATTCTAGAAAATTTATGATATATTCACTTTCTCCCCACACTTTGACCCAGGTGATGGCCTTTAGCTCCTGCTCTTGTTAGCAGATGACATGCAGTTATCCAGAGAGAACTGCAGATGTGCAGTTATCTGCCCAGAGAAGTGGTGGAGTCTCCTTCTCTGGAGACATTCCAGACCCACCTGGATGCCTACCTGTGCAACCTGGGCTAGGGAGCTGCTTTGGCAGAGGGTTGGACTCCATGATCTCTGGAGGTCCCTTCCAACCCCTACAGTTCTGTGATTCTGTGATCCACTGTATGTCATGGTCATGGTATGATGATGTCATAACTAATTTTAGAGTGAAATTTTTACTTTGAAACACCTTCCTGTATTAAAAGCCTCTGATACAGTATGGTATGTTCTCTGTGGATGTTTTTACTTCTTCTACTTTGTTCTCAGTTTGTAAAAGAAAATCAGAATGATTTGTCCAAAAGGGAAAATTGGGCATTTTTCAGGGTTAGAAATTTGTGTCTTGCTTACAAAAGGTGGCTTGAAAAAGATGAAAAATCATCTCAGGCTATTTTTGTTTTTTTAATAATACTGAGGGGCTTTCATTTAATTTGCTTCTTATGACAGAAGTATGGATTGCTGTTTGTTTCCAGACAGAGAAAGAAGTCCTGAGGTTGTCTTAAGAGCAAGGACAATGAATGGCGATTTGGAAAAGCTTCTGTAGGTTCTATATGGGCTTGTTTTTGTTAACTGTGATAGCAACAGTAATAATAATGATGCATATTTAACTTAAATTACTACTGTGAAATGAAAACATCTTCTTCTGAAGAGCTAATATATTTCCCCTTTGATTAGTTTTAATGTGAATACATTGTCTAGAGGAATCTTTCTGAAAGCCAGTGAGAAATTTTAATGGCAAAAGGACACATTTATAGAAAACAAACAAACAAACCTTGCAGGAATGTAAGGATTGAAAAACGTTATTTGCAAACCACCTTTGCATGACGCAGAAGTGTGGAAGAACTATTTAAGTAATAAACATTGTCAGAGACTGTTTAGTTTTAAGGTTTAGATGAGCAAATATATTTGTGAGGGGAGCAGCTGCATAACTTTCCGATGACACCTTTTTATACCACTTAGCATTATTTTTTTAATACCTCAGTTTTAGCAGCACAAGCGGGATGAAAGCTCTGAGATGGCTGGATCTCTGCAGTGTATTCAGTGATTCTCTCTGAACAAAAGGCAGTGGGGAGGCTGTGGGGAGGAAGGCCATGGGGACCATGGCTTTAGCCACGTGGCTCCCGGCAATGTGGGAGTGCGGTTATGTGCAGTGTGATGACCTGAAATCCCTGTGGGAGGTTAGCAGAAGCCAGCATTCAATGATCTGGTCACTTCAGCAGCCACAGAGCTGTGCAGCTCATAATCTATTAAAAGAAACAGAGCTGTCTGGGATGCGTGTGCGAATAAAGCGTAAAGCTGCCTGCTCTTTTTCTTGCCATGTGTCACATCATTAGACTTGCATTTAGGAACCAGCCTACTATACTAACATCTTCACTCATGTGAAATGGAAGGAAATGACCAGCCAGTACTTAATGATTTTGCCCTTTATCTGAGAGGAACAAATACAAGAAAAACAGCAGCAGCTGCTGCCCTATGCTTACTGTGTAGTGGGCTGTGCAACAGGAGCCCTCAGCAATGGGATAAATGAAATAACTTCCTTTATACTGGGGAAGCATAACTGTCCTGACTCTCTAATACAGTTACTATATCACTTTCTGATGGTTAGCCATGTGTGTTGCCTTTAAATGTCAGAACCGAGCAATGCTCATGTCAGAGTAGAACCTTTCCAATCAAAGACGAGCTTGCACACTAGGGTAGCCCATGGCTCTGTAATGAAAAGTACTCTTTGGCAGAGGAAATATAACTGCTTTGTGGTCCTTTTTGGACTGCAGGAGTGGGGTCATACCTACAAAAAGAGTTGAACTAGCATAATATGGTGTCTCTCTGTTGCTCTCAGAACACGGTGTTTTGTCATGGTTTGAATATCTGGCCTAATGCCTTATAGACAAACCTCAAAACCCCCAAGCCATGGCCTGCTCCTTTTCCTCCAGTCCCATATCCACTATTTGGTGGAAAGGAATCCAAAACGCTCTCCAACAGGAATCCAGTATAGACAAGTGGGATGCGGAATGTACATCAGTAGGTGAGCTGAATCCTGTCTGTATGCACTGGAGCACTTTTCTAGTTCACCGGGAGAAGACGTGTAGTGTAAAGCCATAATAATGCATGAAGAATTAAGGAGATGATTTCCTTGTGGGTGTTACACTTCATACAGCTTGCACTAGAACATTATCTTGCTCTTCTTGTTTATTTGCATGCTCTTTCTATACCAGTTTTGGAAAGTCGTAGTTTTCATAGGAGGTTCTCAATATTATTTTTCCGATCAGTTTGGTGCACTAGACTGACTCTTATCCAGACAGTAGGAAATGAGAGGCCTGGGGTCTCCTGGGATCTCAGGCAGACTTCAAAGGAGCAGAACTTCAAATTAACCTTAGTCTCTCTTTATTTCCCCTTCCTTTCCATCTGTAGGAGATACACAAGACTTCTGGGATGGAAAAGTCTAATAAAAATAGTAAAACTGGTATGATTCTGAGTCAGTAGTGCCCAGCAGTGCATTTGAAGTACCTAGAGATAAAGACAGGCATCATCCTACATGGCATGTTCCTTGCAAGAAGTAAAACATGTTCTTTAAATTTTCACACACTTTCACATACAGCCAGACAATTTGGTAGTTCCTAGGACAACATTTTAGGGATGTGTGAAATACATAAGATGTGTGATGTTAATTAATATACCACAGAGAATCCTCTATGCATGCTCTGTTTACAGCCAGTCCTGCAGGAGCATTTTAGAAGCAAACAGTGCAGTAAAATGACTGTAATGGGGCACCCAGCAGAGACTGTGGCTCATGTTGAGAAAAAGCCTGCTGTGTGACTGGATGTCTAAGTCAGATATTTACTTTAAAGATCTAAGAAAAGAAACAAAGGGAAAGATCAAAACATGGCAGAACCAGAAGCATAACAATGCAACAGTACAGTGGAAGAGAAGATCTTTCTTTCTTTGTATTTGAAACAATCTTAGGAAAAAAAAAAAAACCATAGAAGGAAATGGCTATTGTCAGTCTGAAGGAGGACGGTTTGCTGAAGAAGGCAAGGGCAGGGAGAAGAAGAGGCATCTTCTCTGAAGAAGCCGTTGACTATAGAATAACTTTAGGAGCCTGGATAATTTATTCGAGTGCCTGAAGTTTGTTGGAGTGTGTAAATAACTACAGTTCTGTGCCTGTGCATCCTCCCACCAATGTTCTCATATGAGTAACATGTATTGAATGAAAAAGTGAGAATTGACACTGAGAAAAAATGCTATGCTTTCTGCTTCACATTTGAGCTAGAAACAAGCATAGATACACATATGCATATGTATCCACATAAGAAATGCTGCAAACTATAGTAACCAAGCAGCATGTTCAGCTTAAAGTGTAGGATTTCATTTCAGTGTGATGCAGATTTGTTAATATAAAATGATCTGTTATTAAAAACCTGCTTATAAGGCTGCAGTTTTTTCAGGCTGAAACAGAAGGATCTATAAAAAATCATTTGCAAACAGCTTACTGAACTCAAGCAAGCAAAAGATGAATACTTCCTTTGGAGACTGCAGTGACTGCATCTCTGGCAGTGTGTCAAATTTGAGTGCTCTCCTGTGAATGTCATGCCCAACTCACCCTGTACATCCAGCAAATCCAAGCTTAAGATAAAGCAAGTGGACGTGTATTGTTACCACACGTAGTGGTAAGGAAGAGGCTTAACACAGATGATGTCCTACAGAAAAGGTTGATTATGAAGTACAGCAATCTGTAACAGTGTCTAAGACCTGTGACACCAAGTCACACACTGCTTTCCCCCTGATATGGGGTAAGCTTTGGATTCATTTGTTTGACTGCTTATGCTGGAAATGTCAAAGGCATGTTACCTCCAGCACAGGTTATTTTTCAGGAGTTGGGGTATGTGAGCCTTGGAGTGAGCAGGAACTAAGAGAGGGCTCTTCTAGTTGTCTTTTTGAACCATCACTGTGTCAGCGTGCAGTTGGTGTGCTCTGAGATTTCTGTGATGTTGTTTGAGACAAGCAAAGAACTGACTTGCTTCTGGACGTCTGTGTGAGCTAAATTATGGTTTGGGATTTTGGGAAAGTGTTGGCGCCTAATTTCTGCCTTTGGTGCTCAAATATTTTGTTAGGTGCAGGTAGGTCATTGTCCCTCAAAGGCAACAGGGCTTTAATTGTATGAATGTGATGGCAAAGTCATAGACCTGAAAAGAGTTCCTCCAATTCATTTCTGTATCTAGATTTGAGAAAACTGAAAATACTTTTTTAGAAATACTGTATTATCACAGTGGTTTTGTGAAGTGAAGAGATTTCTTCCTACCATCCCCAAGCTGCTGTTGCTTCAGAGATCCACATTTCCCATGGAGGAGTACCTCACGTGAGGATGCCAGCTGTTTTCCTTGCTTTCTTCAGGAACTGAATTCTTGCTGGAAGAGTACATATAGAGCCATTTTATTTCAAAACAAATCTCTATAATCTATAAAATTCTAAAGCATTCAGTTGCTACCCAGCTATTGGTGTGTTCCATTCTGGGCTAATGCAACAA
Source organism: Odontophorus gujanensis (assembly GCA_013399175.1). NCBI lineage: Eukaryota > Metazoa > Chordata > Aves > Galliformes > Odontophoridae > Odontophorus > Odontophorus gujanensis. The sequence continues at coordinate 129,414 of VXAB01011897.1, forward strand.
AATACACAAAAAGGAGGGGAGTAATTAGGGTATGATGTTCTCTGTCACTGATATTAACAATAATGAATGCAATTAATAGATGTCTATTTGAAGAAAATGTTTCAGTCCAGCTGAATGACTGAACCAAAACCTTTAATCTGGATGGAATTCGGCTTTGGAGAAATTTCTATCCTAGATAAATTTCTATTCAGATGCAACTCAGGATTGCAGTTCAAGGTAATTTCTCGTAATGAAAGTCAGTGTTCACCTGCTTCTGCATATTGTGTTTCTTTGGTCAAATTCTACATAAATTATTTCTAGAGAAATTCTACTTCCAGATGGGATTTGAGATTGAGAATAGCAGTAATTTATCTGTGGAAACACTTCCCACTAATGCTGTATTTATCACAGGGACAGGAACGTGAAGGGTGGTTCAGTGCCACTGTGCTAGCCTAACACCATAACAACCTGGTCAAATTCCTGGCCATACAGTGGACTTTCTGTATGATCCTAGACCAGTAGCTTAGTAGCACTGGTGAACCTAGGAGCCCCCAGATGGAGAAATTACCCTGTCCCATCATCTGGGTAATCAATGAAGATGATAAACAGTGCTGGCCTCAGTACCAGCCCCTTAATACCCCACCAGTAGCTGGCCTCCAGCTGGCTTCGTCCAGTCTACCAGGGGTGATGAGGCTTAAGGGGACCTCATCAATGCATATAAATACATGGGTAAATAGAGAGAGAAAAACAGAATTCTACAATACTTGATCTCAAAACGTGCTCCCTTTCTGTATTACTAGCAGGGAACTGTAAACAAGACTTAAGGATAACCATTCTCTACAAGGGCCAAAATACATAAACCTAATCATCAGAGAATGCAGCAAAACAACAGTGACATTGAGTATGTTTCACTGTGAGAGGCATTTTTAACAGTCAGGGACTGATTGTAAAAATTCCATTAAAATTAATGGGAATTGCAAGGCAGGAGTTTTCAACATGGAATCCTTATCCTCTCTGCAAAATTTTAAAGACTCTTTTATTCTCCATTAAAAACTAAATAGGTTATATTTCTTTGGTCTGTTTCTGTGCTCGGTTACATTAACATAAGAAAAGAAGAATTATATCCTTTGCTGTGAGTTTGTTGATCTCTAGAGTCCACTGAAGAGATATCACTTGTGTGAGTAGAGGATCTAAAGGGATGAGAAAAAAAGTTGGCTTCTTTCATTTCAGATAGCATAAGACTTGTAGGAATCGATCAGTATTTCCATCTTTACCCTTCCCTTCTCTTCCCTCCATCTCATTTTCCATGGCAAGAGGGTTTGCCTGGATGAAATGCAGCAATTTTGGAAAGGCCAGTTTTTCATTCGGATGCTAGTCAGAATTCTGATTTTCTACAGGAGGATGTGACTAATGAAGTTTTATATTACTTTTATATTATATTTGTATTATTATTTGTATTATTTATTATTTATATTACTTCCCTTTGGATACAGGTTAGATTATTAGATATAGATACTTCTGATATGCATATGGCAATATTCTTATAAGTTTATGCTTAGACTTTGATTATTATGCCATAAAAGGATCTCTCTGGACCTCTCCAAATTTCTGTCATTTGTGACAATTAGCAATGAGTACAGCAGTACATAAATGGATGAAAAGTTAATATTTTCATTGGAGATACTCCAGTCTTAATAAGGGATCACTGTCCTGCTATGTTAGATGGCAGGCACAGGATAAATGGCAAATCTCACTGGTGAAAGACACAAATCACCTTAATTGTATTAGGGTGAAATTCTACCTCCCTGTGTAGTCCTCAACATCTGTCTGCTTCTAGTTACCTCACATCATCTCTCATTGTTAAAGTTATAATCAAAGCACATATGCTAGAGATAATAAACCTATCCTGTCCAGTTCCCTGTGATACACTGTTGGAGTAATGATGTGCTTAAATTTCCATAATATTTTCTGGGTCTTTCAGAGGAGTGAATTTGTACCCCATAAATCCATAATAGAAATACTGTTGTCTCACAGAGTGTATTCATTGCCTTGTGGATTGTTCTATAAAAAGATTTTTCATTGGTATCAGATCAAATTAGGAATTGCTGTCAAACTCGTTTGCTATTCAAAAATGGAAAGTAGTTGCAAATGGAATGGTCTGAGAGATAGCAAGAATTTGTTGTCATTAAAGAATTTTCTAGCTTAAAAATATTTTGCTAGAAAGCTATCTTGTAGTCATTGTAATAGTCAACTAAGTAATCTAAAGTTGCAGTATAGATCCTATCTCAATGCAAACTGGTTTCTATTGAAATTTTTTTTGTTTTATATTATTTTGTGTGTAAATGAGTAGATGATTATTGAAAATAAAAGATTTCAGAATTCTCTTTGCTTTATGGGCTCAAACAGCATTGTTCTTCAATAAGAAATAATAGCTTTTTGACTAAAATAGGATATATCTCGCTCATCTCCCCCCATCTATCTCTAATTCATATTTAACACTGTATTTATTTTTAATTTTAATCTGTTTGTGTCATGGTGCCTTATCCAGTTGCATATAGCTACTACAGCTGTGCCATCTTGTGGTCTGCACAAACCTGGAAGGTTTTGCAGACAGAATTTACTGAAAGTATGACAACTTGTCATTGTTTTTGGGCCCCTCACTACAAGAAGGACATGGTGTTGCTGGAAGGTGCTCAGAGCAGAGCAACAGAGCTGGTAAAAGGACTTAAAAACAAGCTTTGTGAAGAGTGACTGAGGGAGTTGGGGTTGTTTAGTCTGGAGAAAAGGAAGATGAAGGGAGAGCTCATTGCTCTCTACAGCTGCCTGAAAGGAGTTTGCAGTGAAGAGGCATGGATTTCTTTTCTCACATGGCAAGTGACAGGACACAAGGAAACTGCGACAGGTTGCACCATGGGAGGTTTATGTTGGACATTAGGAGGAATTTCTTTGTGGGAAAGATCGTTAAGCATTGGAAAGGACTGCCCAAAGATGTTGTGGATTCGCTGTCCCTGGAAGTATTTAAAAGACATATGGGCATGACACTAAGGGACATGATTTATGGTGGACTTGGTAGTATTAGGTTGATGGTTGGACATGGTGATCTTAAAGGTCTTTTCCAACATAAATATTTTTATGATTCTACAATTCTTTGATCAGCCAGAGGCAAGAAAGCTTGAATCAAATGTTTGCACTTTGTTAAGTAGAGGATCTTGATAGTTTTACAGAGATTAATTGCAAGCACTTGCAACCCAGGTGACTTCCCAAGGAGAAATGGAAGAGTTTTTCCCAACCAGCTCCCACCAGCAGGGTGGTACAGCTCAGAGTCCAGGGCACTGTTGCATTCATTTGCTGAGCAGCCCCAGAGCATCTGGTAAATGACAATCCAGGCACTTACGGAGCTGGAGTGAAAGAAAAATGTAATATTGTTAGAGATGACAGAACCCACCCCAGATCCTTGGAGATCTCTACCAAGGACCTTTTCAATAGAATCAGATTGTCATCTTCCCTCTTCTGAATCTCATTCACTTTTATGGTTCTGAATTCCTTTCTCATTCATCTAGCAGATATGGTCCCATGTGGCAGTGTATTAAATGTTTTCTAAAGTTCAAATAGATGAGATCTGCATTTCCTATGCGGACCAGTTAGCATATCAAAGAAGCTTAGTCTGGCATGATCTACCATTGGTAAACACATGCTGCCTTTGATCTCATTTTCTATTAACCTCCATCAGCTAAAATGATAATAGATCCTCAGTGTTTCTAACTAGAAATCAAAGTTCCCACGAGTCTCATTTTTATTTCTGCTTTAATGGTTTCCTTTTGTTCCCTTCACTATTCCTTTTACATTCTGAGTATGAACGCAAGGTACATATCATGTTCCTGAAAAGCAGGATTTAAAGAGCTGAGCTGCTGAACACCATTAATCTACACATCAGGTGCAGCACAGGCTATAGGTTTAGGAAATGCACTCACATCTGCTGCAGACTGCACTGGAGAAGGCTGGACAGAAATATTGGGTGCAAAGACCTAGCAGACATCTGCAACAGCAAGACTGGGCAGCTTGCAGCTTGTACTCCACAGACTGTCTTGCTCCAGTTAATTGAGTGAGATGATTAGTGATGAATATACTCAATGTAAGATTAAGACTCAAATATCTGCCTAACCAGTTAAAGCCTTGGTTTGCTATGCTTGGGGATGGGGATGGGGGAGGGGGGAGTGGGGATGTGGGGGACAACGATGAAAGCAATAGTGAAAAGGTAGTAAATAAAGGCAAGAGATCATTAGAGTAATGCAGAAATTGTCACCACCACAGTTCCATGGTGTTCAATGAGTCTTTCAATCAGCAGTAGGGATGAGGGGTGCAGATCCTCTCTCTTGGTTGATCACAGGGAAGTTTCTTCAGGGAGGGGAAAAACCACCTCGATAAAAAGTAGAAGCACGCACCTTTGTTTGCAGAGTCTTTATATAAACTGTCCATCTCCTCTCAGGTTGCCCATAGTAACGGCACATCCAACACACCTGCTGCAGTCTGGTGCAGTCCTGTTGACATCAGAGGAGATGGGGCCCTCACACAAGGCTGAGCAGCCCTACTTTGGGAGTAGTCTGGAATGCAACAGGCATTAAGACATTCTTCTTCATTGTTCCTGGCACCCCTGTGCAGGCAGAGATGCCTCCAGTTGTCCTTGCATTTCACAGTAATCTTTGAGACAAAAGGAGTTTGAGTAAGTTATCTTGTGGAATCATAGAATCATAGAACCACCAAGGTTTGAAAAGACCTACAAGATCATCCACTCCAACCGCCCACATACCACTAATAGTTCTCACTAAACCATGTCCTTCAACACAACATCTAAATGTTCCTTGAATACCTCCAGGGCTGGTGTCTCCACAACCTCTCTGGACAGCCCATTCCAGCTCTTGACTACTCTTTCAAAGAAGAAGTATTTCCTAACATCCAGCCTGAATCTTCCCTGACACAAACTGAAGCCATTCCCTCTAGTCCAGTCACTAGTTACACTACGTTAGAGGACAACCCCCAACTCCCTGCAACCTCCCTTCAGGTAGTTACAGAGAGCAATGAGGTCTCCCTTGAGCCTCCTCTTCTCCAGACTGAACAATCCCAGCTCCCTCAGCTCCTCCCCATAAGGCCTGTGCTTCAGACCTCTCACAGTTTTGTTGCCCTTCTCTGGACACACTCCAGGGCCTCGATGACTTTCGTGCAGTGAGGGGCCCAAAACTGGACACAGTACTTGAAGTGCGGCCTCACCAGTGCTGAGTACAGGGGGACAATTACTTCCCTGCTCCTACTGGCAACACTATTTCTGATACATTTCTCATACAGCCATGCACCAAATAGGTCAGAAAAAATTGACAGGATTGAAGTTAGGCTTGCCCTGCTTCTGGGGTGCCACCTTAGCATATTGGATGGTGTTGAACTCCATTCCTTGCGGAGAGTCACCAGCTGTCCCTCCGCCACAGATACAAACTCTGCCTCTTATGAGCAATGCTATCAAGTCTTTGAAGAGCATGTGTTTCTCAGATTTGTTTTTTAGATAGTCTACTCTTAAATTTCAAAGTTCAGTTCATTTTTTCTCTTCTCTATCACAATTTTGCAGGAAAAAGAAAAGAAAAATCAAACTGTTTTCAGCTCAAGAGCAAAATGATCCAGGCTGCAGGCATGCTGAGGTCTTTGATCTGAACTCTATTCTGCCATGGGAGGAGTGCTCCCCTTTTAATTTAGATTTTACTTGTTACACTGCGGCTTAATGCTGTCTAACTGAAAGCTTTAGGATATTTTCTCCAGTCTGTCCTAATTAAAGTGCTAAAAAAGCATATTTTCAGTAAATGTGCCTTATTCTTGCTCTCAGTTTTGGTTGAACAGTCTATTTGAATAATCTTTCCAGCTTCTGTAACAGAGTGTTTGCTCAGAACTAGGCAAGTAAAACGTCGAACATGCTCCTGAATAATACATTTGACAAGACTTGTAATACGCTAAAATTACATTGACAAATACTCAGATCACTGCTTCTTAAAAAGCAGAAGGAACAGGATATTTGTTTCCCCTTTTTCAAAAATAGAGTTTAGTAACTTTAAAGAGACAAATAATTCTTTGGAAATCTCTCCTTTATATTTTGAAGTATAAGCATTGTGCTTTTAGTTTGGACTCGATGATCTCCAGAGGTCCCTTCCAACCCCTACAATTCTGTGATTCTGTGATTTATTCTAATACATTCTTGAGCTTATGATGTATTTAAACAAAAATCAGAGCTGTAATCATTTACCAGCACAAAAGTGTTTAGAACAATATAATTAATTTCTTGGTTTTGTAGTTCTCCATGAATGTCTGAAACTTTGCACTTTAGAAGAAATTCCGAATCTTACCTACAAAGTCATTAAAACGAGATTTCAAGCTGTGCAAAGCTAGCTTCATGCTCTGTCTTATGACATTCAGCAGGTTTTTTCAGTCTAGAGAAAGCCATCGTGTATGGAAAGAGATTTACCAGCCACATCTGTTTCCCATCTTATATTGTTTTCTTCTTCTCTGTTCTCCCTTTAAAATTCTGCCACTGGAAGGATGTGGAAAGATTAGATCAGAGTAGTGGAAACAAACTGCGGGTATGTACAAGCTGCATCTGCAAAGTGAGCATTGTCAACATGCACCTTTATCACAGATAAGAATTGGGGTTAACAAACATTTGAAGTATATGAGACACATTTGACTAAACAATGAAAGCAAGATTATGACCTAACATAACCACTAATTAACTATGAAACAATGTATACAAAAAAAAAAAATAAAGAAAGGGTGTTGATATTAAGAGCACTCTCTCTGTTGGCCATATGAAGATAAGGTTGTGAACTGTTTGTAGAAGCTGGTTCACCTCTGCTTAGTGAAACTGTGTGAGTTCAGCTGGGTCATCTTTCATAACTCAAAGCTGTTGGTTCCTGATTCTTTTTCTCAAGGTAGACAATGATTGAGTAATCAGAAAAGATTACAAGGTGAGAACTTTTATTCTGATAAATGTAATAAAAAAAACCTGCAGCAGATACAATGCACACCAGAAAAATAAGGAAGTGCTAGATTGAATCCTTTACCCGTCTGCCTTTACTCAGCACTCAACTGCCAATGTGAACATTTTAGACAATTCCAGTTTCTTGGCTGAGAGGATGTTTAATGTCTGATGCCTCTGTGCGGATGAAAGTTTATGTTAGTGTATGGCACATGTTTTTGTTTGGTTTTACTTACATTCTAACATTTGCAGGATCCCACCTGGTATCGCTTTTATCTATAACAAACAAGTTCATCACAGCCCCAGGACTTTGGCTCAGAGGAGTCTCCTCACTCAGCTGGGACTGCAGTCCTGTTGTCCTTATACCAGCTCCCTTCCTACAAATCCTTCTGCTCCATGCTGTGCCAGGTACCGTGGAAACATAGAATTGTAGAATGATTTGAGTTGGAAGGACCATTAAAAACCATCTACTTTCAACCCACCTGATATGGGCAGGGACACCACCCACCGGACCAGGTTGCCCAAAACTCCATCCAACCTGAAGCTTTGAACACCTCCAGAGATGGGGCATCCACAACTACTATGGACAGTCTGTTCCAGTGCCTCATGACCCCCATCATGAAGAATTTCTTCCTAATATCTAATCTAAATCTGTCCTTTTGTTTGTTTGTTTGTTTGTTTGTTTGTTTACAGTTTAAAAAATCTTACCATTACACTGAAGAGTTTCTTCCCATATTTCCTGTAGTCCATCTTTAGATAATGGAAGGCTGCAATGAGGTTTCCCCAGAGTCTTCTGTTCTGCAAGCTGAACAACCTCAACTCTCTAGGTTTATCTTCATAGGGGAGGTGCTCCAATCCTCTGATCATCTTCACAGCCTCCTCTGGACCCACTTCAACAGGTCCTTGACCTTGTTCTTGAATGTAACGCGGCTGGTAGGATCTCAAGAGCAGAGCAGGAGAATTACCTCCCTTGCTTAGATAGTTTCACTTCTTTTAATGCTGCGAAGGATACAATTGTATGAACCATCCTTATAATTTGCTGAGCACTTATATGTGGAAAACACAAGTCTGCCTGGGAGATGGAATACACCAAAGGAAAATCTACTCTGGATTTAGGAATAGTTGGCAGATGAATTATAAAAATATCCTTTCACGTTTTGTACAATAAAATGTCCATCGGGGGCAAAGTCCTTAACTCCCAGCATGGCCTTACTAGGCAGTGCAGAGTTACTGTCTCTCCTTGTTTCATGTTGTCAGTGGCAAGGAATGTAGAGGCAGTTGAACAGTGAGCATAATTAACTACCAGGTAGGTCTCAGTTGGAAAGGAAGCAAATTATATTTAAGGCATCTTTAAGCCACTCAGTAAAAGAACATCATCACTTTCTGTGGGAGTCTGGGAATAACTCTGGACTATCTCAACTAAGGAAATGATGTGTCTGCAGAAGATGAAGACCTCACTGGAGGGCAGCTCACTTGAAATGCTGTGGACATGTTACTTCTCTCACTGAGCCACTGAGCTGCCAGTGCTGCAAAGGGAGGGTGCATCTTCTCCTGCACCCTCGGACAACACATACTCTTTGCTCAGTATGTGTCACATGCACGGACAGAAGGTGTCCATGTTATAAACAGAAGGATTCAGACACTGTTGCTCTGTTCATATCTTCATGGCAAAGGTCAGGTGTCCATGTGCATGTAACAAATGCCTGCAATCTTCTGCAACTCAGCCTTGATTCTTGTGTTGGTATTTGTTTTCTGCTCTGTCCTTCAGAACAGGTGTAGTGTTCAGAACAGCCAGGCAAATATTTGTCAGAGGTTACCTTTGCCTGTTTCCTGCTCACAAATCTTCTGCCTTGACTCCCCTTGGCCCTGTTGTATCCAGACTGCATCTACAGCTGAGTATTGCTTCTTAGAATTTTTCACTATCTTTGGGACTAGAGGAAGTCTCCATCGACTTCATTTGCAAGAGCAGACAGAATTGCACAATCAGTTTCTAGTGCTACTTCATCCTCTCTAATTTCCTAAAGAGAACCAATTAATTTTGTCACCCTCTTCCAAGCACACCCACCCTTTGGAAAGTTTTTCCCTATTAGCTGAGATAGTGTATGTGTATTTTGCAACTTCAAGCCTTACTGCTTCCTCCTAATTTTTGTAGTGAAGCTTCTTTTCCTAATCTACCCATTACTCCTGTCATCTCTGAAAATGCAGAATGGATTCATTTAGTGAGCACTTGTCTCCAACATACAAAGATAAATATAAAGCTGGGGTGTGTTGTAGATATACAGCATTTAATACTATATCTTGATATCAGTATTTAGCCTTCAGGCAATCTTCTAGCTATAAAATGCCACATAGAGTTGAAATATCTCTGTTGCAATGCACTTTTGTACAGGCAGATGGAGTAAGAGACTCACACCCAGAAAAAGTGGTGGTGAAAGTGACTCTCCAGAGCTCCTATTGCTGAGTTTCAGAAGAGCAGAATGTAGAAAATAGGATAAAATTAAAAAGCCAAAAAATTACTGCAGGAGAGATTCTCCTTTGGGAAAAGAAGTTTTGTTAAACAACTGAAGCTTCTAAAACATCCACTGATTTTCATGAAATGCAACAAAGAAAAAAATGGTTGAGTGCTTTAATAACGTCAGTGTGGTTAATTCTGATCGTTTATAGAATAAGTGTTCAGTGTTTGAAACACAAAGCTATTTATTAGTTAATTATCTTAGGGGAATGCATGTGTTTTCCTGAAACTTGCATTTTAAGAAATTACAAAAAGTTCCCGTTATGAATGAGAACAACTTTTAGAATCAGAATTTCCTACAAGTTCTGATTGCTGAGCAGCTGCAAACAGTTGGAATGGTGCTATCACAGAAGTAACTTGCGAGTTGCACTGGAGATGATGAAGATGTTTAGGAATTAATTCTAAGGTTGGTGACTAAAGAATCACATTCTTCTACATTCACTTCTGTCAATGTAAGATCTTGTGAGAATAATAATGCTCTAGGTCTGATCACTGAATTGTAATGTCCTGATGTGAACCGATACAAATGTCTATATTTCAAAGAGATGAGTGCATGTGAAGTGTAATTACAGGTTAATTTGTTCTTTCGTTAACAAGCAAAATGATATAAGAGATAAAAAAAAACAATTAAATTCAATAATTAATTGACTGCATGGAAAAATATTGCTATGTTCTGAAAATCTGAAAGGACTTTTTGTAGGAAAAAAAATGCACTGTGGGACAATTTCACCTAACAGATGCTCTTTCTGTAAACAAAATATTGCTGATGGGAATACTGACCTCCAAGATGCCAACCACTGTTCATCTCTCATTCTTTGCTGATCCAAATTTAATACTGATGTTAAACCATATATTTATTATTGTGAGTGATGACTGAACCCAACTGTTTGGTCATCTTTTTAATGCTGGGGACCTCCACCTTTCAGAAATGTGCTATTTTACATCTGCACATTTCTGCAAGGTGTAGGTCACATATAGCTCTGGGAAAAACACCAGAACCAGGTGTTTTGTATATCGTTGTATGTCTTATATCCCACAGGTCACTCCTGTCTCCTGCATCATTATCTGCTAAAACTTCAGCACTTGGAAATCTGCTGATTTTTGGAACTTTACTAATAGCTCATGAGGCAGAGTAAAGTGCTGCCTTGTTCTGCTGCTTATACAATTTCAACAAAGGAAGGTAAAGCTTTGCTTTGTTGCCTAAACAAGCAAATTCAAACAAAGCCCTACAGAAAAGTATGGTTAATGTCTGATGACATTTGCACAAATTTCAGTTGGGTAAGCACATCACCAATTACGTCAACAGTTGCAGTACAACCATGTAAAAAATAAAAATAAATTACTTCTTAATTATAAAGATGGTGGTTATTCATTATTGAGCATTGCACACAATATGAATTGTATATATACTGTAATATGCATACGTATACCCAATATACGTATTACACACACTATACATTTTATAAATTAAATTGCATTTACTGCTGTCAGTGGGAATTGCATGTTGGGATGTTTTCCTATTGCTCTGCACACTTAACCTCTCCATGCTTTGAGATGACATGCCAGTACAGGTCTCCCCTCTTCTATGCATATGTTTCAAATTGTTTTTGCCTTTGTGCTTGGCTCTGTATTGTTTCCTTCTTCAAAATTTTGCTAGTGTTATTCCTTTTTGTCAGCACTCGGAGTAGAAAACAAGTATACTGAGTATACTTTTTACTAAAATGCTTTACCAAAACAGCCTTTTGTTTTGGCAGCAGTTCCTGTTTCAGCCAGGCTTCTGGGTCTGATTGCAGGTCTTTGCTTTGGTTTTGTATGTCAGAAATATGAAGTGCTTACGAAGTACCTTCCACAAACAAATTCTTTCTTCCCCTTTCACCTCCTCCTCCTTTTCCCCTCTTCCTTTCTCAAGTCCCACTGGCAAGTCCTTTGAGTAACTACACAGTATAATTAGTACTAATTATACTGTACTAAATCTACGCTTTAAAGGATCAGTGTGGTTCTTGATGACAGAAGGAAGACAATGTGGAATACAATCATTTCGTCTAGAAGTTCAGGTCCAAGACAGGGGCTGAGAGAACCTCTACACCTAGACATGAGGTGAGTGAGTGAGCTTGTGTGGAAAAGCTGAAGGGAGGGCATTCATTGGCACAATTCCTTGCAGGATTTTACTCTTACTTAAAAGAAAACAAGAATTCAGAATTCCTTGCTGCACAAACAATTTTTGCCATTAAAGCAGGCAAGAGATTTTTATTCCTCTCTTTCCTTTGCTTTTCTGTGTATATTGCAGGAATTAGAGTTTATGGACTCTCAAACTGTCTGTAAATTATGGAAATTATTCCTTGTATGGCTTGGCAGAGGTTCTGAGGAAAAAAAAGCAGCAGTAGAAAGGCATTTGATACACATTTGTTGGCATAACAGTAAATATGGAAAAACCTTTTCTGGTAAACGTCTTCTTTGAGTGGGGAAACAACATCAAGACTGTCCACTTCACTGAGAATTTTATACTTAGTGACAAACTTACAGTTTTACTTGTTTTCTGCCTGGAATTTCTAAGGGCTTGAGCTTCCCCTTTCAGCCATTCTGGTGTTTGCTCTGCCAGTCATCCTCCACTGAGCAGTTCCTGAATCCCGTGTGTTTATGGACCAGAAGTCCTGGTCTCTTATAGGTTTCAGCTGCACCTGGAAATGCTTACAAACACTGCTGAGGATTCTGAGCATTGCTTTCTAGCTCTGCCTATTCCTATTTCCTTCCTCTCCAGTCCCCTGCACTAAACCTGGCTATCTAAGGTTTTCTATTCCATACAAAGCTATAATTCTGCTTGATTTCAGCTATCGAGCAAGCTTACATGGGTGTAAGCTTTCTCAAAAGTGTCTAGAGATGGGTAAGAGACTACTGGTTTGTATCACGGTCTCATTCGTAATTATCTCTGCTCACAGTTGCCAAAATCTCTCTCGATAAGGAAACTAAAGCTGCAAACTCCTGAAGACTTTTTGCAAGAGCACATCTGGCCCAATTCAGGGAGAAGTTGATCTCCACAAAGAGAAATGAGAGTTTCTGCCTAGTTGTAGAAGATCTGTAGAGGACATCCTTGATAGGGTCTTCGGCTCATATGGCATAAAACACAGCAAAACTCAAGGCTTTACAAAGGGCAAAGATTAATAATATGCTCTCTGAGAAAATCTAATTGGCATACTGATACACTGAACACCACTGCCAAACTAAATTATTGTGGAACATAACTGCTCTAGCAGATTAATTTCACTTTGAGCCTCTTCTAAAAGGTATGCCAGCATCTTTTGATTGATTGATTTCTAATGCTTTTAAAGGAGTCATACTGCATGCTGAGGAGAGCCTATCATAAGCATTGTAAGGGAGATGGCCTTTCAAATTTATCTCTTGACTCTTGTCCAGTTGTTAATGAAAGGATTTTTTTCAGGACCTGGTCTGCATTGGCTAGGAAGTAGAAGTAGCAGCTCAGGAAGTGGAAGAATATTTTTCTGTTATATTTTTAACCTGTCCCTTTACTTATTTGACAACTTAATGATATGTCATAAAATAATATCATTTTTTTTCCTGACATTTTGGTTATACTTCAGCTGTATTAAAAAGCAATGTCCAAAAGCACTGGGAAAAATCTGTTTCTGCTACCGCTTTCTGGAGCTGTTCAAGCTGTACAGGCTCCCCTTTATGAGTGCTAATCAGGCTTGCAACCTCCAGCCAATTTGTACAGAACACGTCATCACCATATCTTGAGGCATTTATTTAAGTACTAGATTTAGTTGTTAGAGCGGAGTTTTGTTTACATGATCAAATGATTCACTCTGTATTTGTTGGCATCAGTGTTTCCAAGGGATTAGGGATTCCAAGACACAGTACTTCTGATCTTCCAAAGAGACGTCCTTTACAACAGTCCCTTGAGAATGCAGAAAGGCCAGCTATAAGTTTAAGCCACTTTGATGTACTAGTAAATTCTCATCTGTTCTGCAGTGATGCAGGACTATACAGCTCAGCTCAGAAGGCTTCTGAGATTACAGTAGTATTCCTTCCTTTACAGGAGGCACTTCTGTCTTAAAGCTGTGATCAGGAAAAACAAAAGGTGCAGAACAAAGGAGGCAGAACTACAAGGTGTAATAAAAACGTCATTTCTATGACTTAGAAAACTCAAAATAAGTTTAACCACTTCTTTGTAAGTTTGAATTGACCTGTTGTGGGAATACAAGAAATAAAGCTTAACTGCTGCAATAGGAGCACTAGTTGTGCAAGTTCAGAGTAAGTTGAAATGTAATAAAAAATAAAAACAAACAGAAATGGAGAATCTTATAGCTTGGTAATTTATACCTTAAGGAACTTCAGTGGGACTGGATGTGGTACAGCCTCATTTGTTAGGAAGAAACAGATAGTTCAGCCACTTCCTGGTTTCCCCTGCAAGCCAAGGTCTGCTGGGGACAGGCTGGCCTCCCTCCAGCATTACACCTCCCTTGGGTGCATTTTGTGTTTCTCGAGTTCTGAGATTGGAAAGATCCCTTGACTCTGAAGTTCATCCCCTCCATCGACCAGATTTTCCTTCTTTTCTCCGGTTAAAGCAGAGATACCGTACCAGACATTGTGGTGTTCCTTGAGACAAACATTCTGAATCTGCAAGGGTATGATTATGGCTGGACAGCTTTTTCACTCTTCTGCAGGATTGCAGGCGCAGCAGATCCGTGCACATTGAATGTTTCACTCATACTGCTTTGAAATCACAGCTTTCTTCCTGGGTTTGGATTCCAAAGCACAGGCGTAGTTACAGAACAGGAAACAGGTGGAAAATTATTCCACGGCTTCTTACACTTGCTTTGCACAGATCAAAATGCTGGTATGACAAGAGCAACTTATTGTCAAGTTATTGTCCATGGTATGCATCCATTTTCTTCAACCACAAGTGACCTACTGTATGCTCTTCTTAGCAAACAGCTTGAAAACTCCTGTTTTTAAGTTACCAAAAGGACGTAAAGGTTACATATGTGAACCTGCATTCCTGGGGGCTATGGGTGCATTGTGAATCCCTCACTTGTTTCCAGGGGTGGCAAGTGTAACCTGATCCCTATCACACAGAAAGAAGTGCATTACGTGCTCTGAAAATTACCTAGTCAAAACAGTGCTGGTGGAAGTATAACATGAAGGTGCTTGTACCAAAGAAGAGGAAAGGAGAGGAGAGAAAAGGAGAGGAGGGGTGAAGAATAAAGAGAAAGGAAGAAAGAAGAAAAAGTAATATTTCTTTTTAAAACTCTCCTTTTGCTTGAGTTTCAGTATTATGTGCTTCCCCGGGACTTTTCCCACCTTCAGTGAGTCAGTGAACCAGCTCATCCACTATTCAGTGAACCAGCTCATCCACTCATCATCACCCTGCCATTTTTCAGCAAGACTAGAAAAGGCAAATTGCTTTTATAATAACTAATGAAAACCAACCCTTTTATGGTATGGTTGTTGCTCATTTTACCCAGTGGATATCAATAAAATAAAAAGAACTCCCCTGAGCAGCACATTCAAGAAGCTGGAATGCTTTTAAGAGTAACAGGTTAGAAGGGGTGCTAAGACATAATGTGCAGCACTCTTTAGAAATAACTCCTTGGGGGAATTCTACATAATTCTTCATTATTTAAAACTTTGCAATTTGCTGCAGTAGAATTAAAACTCCTTTATAACATCAGTTGCTGAAGCAGCCTTCTTTTATACTGGCCATCTGACTGCTGCTGTGATTCCCTTTTCTGCTCCCCATCCTCCTTTAACAGGGCACAGAATTCAAACACTTGATGTGACGGCTCATACACAGTGCAGTCTCCACATCTGGATAAGAGTTGGGTCCAGATCTGCTTGTGTTTGTTTATGCATTGGTGACATTCATTATTCATAATTTATGTACTGTATCATAATAAATGTGGGGAGAAAGGTGTAGCAGCAATAAAAATATATTCTGATTAAATGCTTTCTGTCTGTTATCTAAAAGGCACACAGTACAAATAAAGCCTTCTGGGAGCATGAAGGAGAAGGTGAACCTGAGCAGTCAGCACAGATTTACCAAGGGTAAATCATGCCTGACCAACGTGATTACCATCAGTGGACTCCATTTGTGGTTTCTGAGGTAAAGGAATACCAACAAAGATCGAAAGGAGCTGCTCATACTAAGCTCAATAGAAATCTAAATAGTCAAGACAAAAAACAAAACAAAACAAAACAAAAAAAAAACAAATGCCTCATGGACGGCAAAGGTCAGTACAATTTGCTTGTGGAGGATAACTTTGTAAAAAGTGTCCTTTGTCTCTTAGGAAGCTACTAAGATTGACTGCATCACTGCACACTGTGTTTATGACTAGTTGTCTTAATTCTCAAGCTATCTCTAAAGGTATTGCCTAAGACTGTAGTCAGCTTTCTGCCAGCAACCTTTAGCCAGATGGGCAAGTGGGTATTGAAATAACAGGAAACTCGGAGGGCTTAAAGTTTAAAGTGCAGGACAGTTTTTAAAGGGACAGGGAGAAATAAAGGCGGGTGGTCTTACACCTCTTCTATGAAAAAAAGGTTTAGGAAGTTGGGTTTGTTTAGCTTGGAGAAGGCTGCGGGTAGACCTCATTGCAGCTTTCCAGGGAGCTCACAGGCAGGAGGGGGATCAACTTTTTACACATTCTGACAGTGATGGGGCAAAGGCAATTAGCTTTAAATTCAAAGAGGGGAGATTTAGGTTAGATATTAGGAAGGAATGTTTTACTCAGAGGATGGTGAGGCTCTGGGCAGCCTGAGCTGGTGGGTGGCAGCCCTGCCCTTGGCAGAGGGGTTGGAACAAGATGATCCCCTCCAACCTAACTCATCCTATGATTCTATTATTACCTAGACTCAAGATACTTAATCTCTGCTCTCAGCAGGAGTTCAATACCTCGCATCCAATTTTATTCATTTCTTCAAGGAACTGCTTTATTATACTTTTATTTCTATGCCCATGCAAGAAAAGAAGGAAAAAAAATCAGGAAAAACAGTAACAGCTACTGCAAAACAGAAACAAAGAAACAAACGACAAAACCTTTTTAAGGCCACGCACTCAAATTACTACCTATACCGAATTGAGTCTTGACACGCTGGAACATTTGCATGTGTGATGTCACTACTCCTGAGAATAGCAGAGGTCTTGAGGAACAAGTCCAGTTTGCTTATGAGTTCAGAGTGAAAGTAATTCATGTCTCTGTCGTTGCTGGAGTATGTGCCTAGATACAATCACTGAAGATGATCTAGGAGGAAACAGCTTACAACATCTGCTTTGTAAAGAAGTCAAAGCTTTTGTAGCAATGTAGCAGTTCTCTTTTGGTACCTTGGAAGGTACGTGATACAAAAAATGTTTAGAACTTCATAGGTCAAGAAAAAAGGAACCACGGCCTCTTTCTAATGATGGTAATGTGTTATTGTGGAACGGAAAGGTTCATAATAGAGCATGCCATGGTCTCATTCCAGCCATAATTAGCAAATAGTGTATCAATTCCTTCAATACAATGTATTTTAGATTATCATGACAAAATCTGTATTTGGTTTAGCAATGTAACTTCATCTGCTTGTATACTGTGGGATAAAGTTGGCATCACACATAGTAACTATTTGCTCAAGTTATTAAACATTAAACTCAAGTTCAAATATATTTTAGTGATTTTTATTTTTTATGTATATATATAATATTTTTTTCTGTAAACTAATGATTTTAGGGGTATTTTGAGCATTTTAGAGGTGGTATAGACTGTGCTTTAAAATGTAACTATTTTATACCAAATATTTTAAAATATTCTTTTAAATTTTACTAGATGTAAGACTAATTTGCAAGGCTCTGATGCATAAATAAGAAAATTAGGTACACTTCAAGTTAAGGCAAATGTTGTACTGAAGTGGTGTGCAGTTGCATTTAGGACCAATTAAGGAATCATGAATACATGTCTATGACATAACTCTTCAGTATTTCCTTTGGAACACAATTAGCCCTGACTCACTGACAGTCATTATTAACACACACAAAGAAGAGTGAAACGAGACTGTAATGAAAAAATGTATCTGATTAGGTTATCCAGTTTCCAGTGAGGAATTCAGTGGTGCCCCTGAAATAAAGATGGAATGGCATTTCAGCTGGCTCTGGCTCAGGACTGGTGCCTGCTGCCCATCTGGCAGCAAAGTGATAAAGCACCAACAGCTGCTAAGGGGCATGGAGAAGTTAATTTGAAGAGGTATGCATGCCTGAAGTAACTGGTATAACTGTCTGAAGAAGTAATATTTGCCTCCTACGCCATGGCCTAAGCAGAGACAGTGGAAGAAGGAAAACATAGATGGGCTTTCCAACTGTTACTGACTGGAAAGAGGAAATAAAGGATGATGTAAAGTGTTACACACATAATGGTGAAAGCTAATATTTTTCTAACAGAAAAGAAATTACCTACCTAAGTTAGGACCTACTGCAATGGCTCATATAATAGTTTGTGTTACTGTGCGAGAAATAATGTGGACTGTATTTTGTGGCTGAGAACATCATCCTGGGCTACCTTTGATATGCTGTAGATGGATTTATTTTCTAAGAGGGTAGCTGGGTTTGCAGGCTGCTGGTTTTGTTTGATGACTTGGGAAGCACTTTATAGCAGATTCATTCAAATGTATAATGTGTTTGATTGAATGTATGCATATTTTATAAAGATAATTTTAAGTGCTGCAAGGGAAAGATGGAGGCAACGAATCCAACACAGGATGCTTACATAGTGTTTTGAGGATGCAAAGTACAGGAGCACCAGACAATTGAAAGATTTGTTGTATCCCAGTGAAAATGGTTGAAACTTGAAATTGTTTAAATAAAGACTGAGCAGCAATGGTACAGGGGGCTTAAAGCCCCAGACAGCCACCTTCACAAATTAAGTCCAAAGCACGGTAAAGATTCAAGCTGAAGAAGAGATGAGCTGTAAAAACCTCTGGGTGCTGTGAGGTTCTGTGGACATCTATGCCTGAACACATCTATCAGAGGTATAGTTTTTCTGTTTGTGTACTACATATGTATGGATAATGTCTCCAGTTGTCTACAGTACTCATTTGTGTTTTACTCACTGCAGAAAGCACAATTTTGCTCTGGATACTGTAAAGGGAGGGCAGACCAACATGCCTCCTAGACGACTAACATTCATGTGCTGCTGAGTCTTTGCAAGGTCAGGTTTAGTGTCCTGTTTTTATTCATTTATCTAATATCACTTCACTAAATAACTGTAGTTTAAACACATGATTTGGGTTATCAGTGCAAGAACCCTTTAAGTCAATCTTAAAGTCAATAAGTAGTTTCAGTGTGCCTTAAGGTTGTTTAAACACAGCTATTCTGGCTCTGCTCAACCTTCTAAGAGATGCTGTTTGGTAACATTTGTTCCAAAAGTCCAAATTGCCATGCACCTGGCCTTGTGCTTGCAAAAGCTGTATGCCCTACAGAGATCCACTCAGTACACAAGTTTCATATTTAGCAAATACATTAATCTTAATTACTGTGTGCACGGATGTCTCAGTCTTAGAGGTTCCTCCTCATTATGGAAAAGCTGCTCTCAAGAGCAGAAAAGGGGATGTGGAGGTTGCCCTGCACAGAGCAGTTTTGGGGCTGGAGAGAGAGGCACAGCTCTGTCCCTCTGTCTTTTTCTTGTAGCCTTCCCTGTATAACTCCATTTAAGCAGTACCAACAGGCATTTCTGTGTTTACAGCACCTCTTGTGACTTGAGAGGGTGGAAAAAAAAATCTTGAAAAGAATACATGGCCCCTTTTCACATGCTTTTTTATCAACATCTTTTCTTGAAGTCCTGTCATCTCTCATTCTCTCATCTATCAATCATATCTGTGTTATGTGTCTGTCACCTGAACTGCTTGAAATGAAGCACAGCTCAGGAGTTTCTGAGTAAAGCCAGTAAGCCTGCTGAGGACTTCTGAATCCTTCAGAAGAAAGAGAGGACACTCCAAGCCTTTGGCAAAATCTTTATTTTGAGCCTAATGGTTACTGCTTTTTCAACTGTGTGCTGTCCCTATTCTCAGCTGCTGGAGTAGCTGTGCAGACACCAGAGTACAGATAAAGCAG
Organism: Odontophorus gujanensis; assembly: GCA_013399175.1. Classification (NCBI taxonomy): domain Eukaryota; kingdom Metazoa; phylum Chordata; class Aves; order Galliformes; family Odontophoridae; genus Odontophorus; species Odontophorus gujanensis. The sequence goes on from VXAB01011897.1 coordinate 149,007, forward strand.
GAAAAAATTGGAGTCTTCTACACTTTTCAATTTCTCAGCACTTAAAAGGTGAGATCACTTTGAAGAGTCTGGCAACCATTTTCTGAACTCAGTCATAATCTGCTGCTATTTTAAATGACACAGCAGAAGAAGGTCAGGCTGCCTACCAAACCCTGACTTATGGGGCTACTAGTTCAGATGCTCGTTCACGTGGGGATAGGATCACAGTAATTAGAATGGGAAGCAAATTATGCTTCAAAGCATGTTTTCACTGGCATCTAATGTAAAATATAAATGTTCCCTCAGACAAAGTTTGAAACTCGTTAGTTTGTCTGTCTGGAATCTATGAAAAGTAAATATTTGAATAGCTGTACTGCAACCAGGCTTGTAAGCATGTAGATTGATAACTACGCTTTGTTGCAGCAATAGTGCCTGCTATAGTGTTACACACAGACAACAGTTCTGCTATTGATTTTACAAGTTGGAATTTTTTCAATCCTCATCCTTCTTCAGAGGCATAAAAACAGCTCAATGCCTGCCAGCATTTACCACATTGTGGTTTTTCAGATAAAGGAGTAACAACAAAGATGGGAAAGAGCTGCTCAAACTTTGCTTCTTGAAAACTAATTATAAATCAAGACAACATAAAAAAAAATTAATCCCTTGAGCTTCTTTCTGATCTTTGACTGCTGTAACTGAGATCAGTAGCCTGCTTTATACCAACAAACTTTTAAATGTGTTTGTTTATTCAACCCACAAACTCAAATACAGTGTTCTGCTTCAGTGCTGACTTGAAGCTAATGTTAAAGCTGCTTGACAGTACTTAACAGCAAGACTCAGTCAGATATGACCATGCTGTTAAGCCACAATCTTTGGATCTTGGGTTAATTTTTAATGTCAAATACTTCTACAAAACCCACCAATCCAAAAATACTAGGAGAAACTGACCTCCAATTGATAACCTGCTAGAGCTCTACCCTTGCCATGGAAACAGTAAAAATGCAATCTTGTTTGCTTTGCAACTTAGTCTAGCATGCTTTAAAAGGAGATAGATAGATGTATTTTACATATGGGATTGGATTAAAAGTGCTACAGATGTATCAAAACGCATGTGATAGCTTGTTGAAACACATCAGCAGATACTGCTAGAACACCACAGATGTGTGGGAACACAGTACAGCATTTCTAAACATCAGTGTTCTCAAGAACTGCATCAGATGTTCTGCTGCATGAAAACATAGATTCCTGACTTGTGGCCCCAGTAAAAGTAATCTCATGGTTATCATTTTGAGGTACATCCAAATTTGGCACAGCAGAATTTGGAAAAACAGTCTGAATGTAACTGGTGGTATTTCTTCTACAGCTTACCACTTCCTAGGGCTGCCAATCCTCAAGACAAATTCCATGACTTCCAAACTTCAGTCTAGCTATACTACATTGCACCAGCTGCCCCTAAGGGTTTTTTTTTGGCAAAAATTGTTGCGTTGTGGAATGAAAAATATGTGGAAATCTTCTGTTAACATAAGGATATCATTTTGCAAAGAAAAATTCCATGTGAGACTTTAAGATGAATTACTGTAAATTTTCCATTACTGAAACAGCTGATAGCAGCTATAAATGTACCAAGCATAGAGCTATACATTTGTTTTACATACAGGACAGTATTAGATTTCTCAACTACTTTTCTGAGCTAGAACACTCTAAGGATTATCCTGTAAACCACCACAAATTTCCATAGTTCAACTACAACAGGCTCGTTTAAGGTATGTCACTATTTGTATATTATCTAACACCAGTGATGTCTCAAAATCTTCCCTTCAAAACCCAGTTACCCCTGACATAAATTAGTCAATTTTGTAGCTTCTACAAAAAGACCTTCACATCAGTGCTGGCAGAATGAAGCAGCATAGAAGCTAACTGAAGCTACGGAGCTTAATGTTATCTTCTCAGAAAAGTCCTGCTTCTTCCTCACAAACTGTAATTCAGAAATAACCGTGACAAGTTCTTGGTAGTTCATAACTCAGAATTATGTCAGTTTGTGAGTTGTGGCTCAGTGTATCCTACTCCCCAGATTCAGCACCCCCATTCAACATGGACCAGATGCATGGGCTTAACCAACTCATTCCTTCACTTCAGTACAGTGACTCACACACTTTGCTGGTTGTATTTCTGTGCTAATATTCCTTGAAACGAAAAAATCACTTAGGAGAAATTGTGTTTCAGAATGCAGAAGAGCATTCCTCAGATCAAGGACGTATTCTAGCTCTGTAATGCGGACCTGGCAGAACCTCTTGATGAAAATTCCAGCACCACCTACCTCATCATGAGAGCACCTCCCTAGAGAAACACCTTTTCGGGAAGCAGAATAATTATCTTCTGTCACCCAGGTCTCCTCAGGTTTTAGACTGATTTGCTGGCAAATACCAAAATAAAATATAAAAACAGGAAGCATTTAGCTCAAATGAGTTTAGAGAGAATCCAAGTACCTCCATCTGAGGAAGAATAGGAGTAGTTCTAGTTGATGTTAATATTTAAATAATGTGTACTAAATCCATAAATTTTATATCAATTACTCATATCAAGGGGAAGAGTTGTTCTTTCAAAGAACATGTTAGACAACATTTGTTGGAAATTACTCACTAAATCAATTAACTTTCTTGGAAGAAAAAAAAAAGGCAAAACAAAAAGCACTATCTTTTGGAACACGAAGTGTTTCTCTGGGAGCTCAAGAATTTCCCTTTTCCAACATGTTATCATTGGTCTATTAAAAGATAACCGCTTTTCTTCACACATTTTGGTTTGCTTATATCATCAGTGCACTGCCATTACATCACCCGAAGTAAGGGAACACTTCATGATTCACTAAGTCCGAAAGGTGGACCATTTTTTTCAGTAGCTGGCTGCTTCTCAAGGGTGCGGCTGCTTTTTGCCCCCTGCCGATGATAAGCAGGCAGGCATGCTGGTAGGACTCACAGGAGCCAGCTGTAACCTGGCCTTTGTGGCTGTTGGCTTTGCCTGCAGGAGACTTGCAGCTCTGCTGGGTGCCTGCTGAATCCCCGTGGTCTCGCCAGGATGTTTATCCATGATGCTGCAGCAGCTCCTGCTTCATGACCGTGCTCTGTGTCAAATCTGACTGCGTGCTGGCCTTGCTTCCTGAACTGTTGCTCCAAGGATCTGTAAAACGACAGAATTAGTCTTTTGTGGGGGGAGCAGGTGATGAATGAAACAAATGAATTCCATCCTTCGCTCTTCTAGGAACAGTAGAAGAAATCTCCACTAATGAACTAGATGAAATAATTTTGTAGGTTGGAGTCTAATGTCAGCACTGCCACTTTGATGGGCCATGTGTTCCTCATACCCTTTTGTGGAGCCTTTCAGATCTGCTTCCTGCAGTTACAAACACAGAACTCTGTAGGAGTGGCAGTAAGGGATCCATTCCAGCTCTAAGCACAAGGTTATGCTCTTTACACAAAGAAAAATGGGAAGCATAAAACATGCAACTCTGATAGATTTATCTACCTAGGCTTTGTTATTGTCCACGAAAGCAGCCATACTGAATAGAAATGTACACAATCTGAACCCACCTGTCAGACGTGTGTGCTCTTAATTTAAAAGCAGAAATTAATAATTTGTCCTTGTGCTGCTCTATCAAATGTACCTTATCATCTGCCCATCATTTGCTGAAATGCCCTGCTTAATATGTTGTATGAGTAGGGATGCGGTGCTTTCTTGCCATTTATTATTATTATTATGGATGTACTGTGTTTGCACTGTGAGTAAAGAGCTCACACAAAATCAGATGGTTGCTTTCAGACACAGAAAACAGAAACAAACAAACAAAAACCAACACTGATTATGCTGTAGGTGTTTACCTGCAGCTTCCCTGAAGCCAGAATGGTTTCACTAAGCTGTCATTTCCTCAGGCTGATTCGTGGCATTGCACAGGCTATAGCATTTCTAGTGGCACAGTTTGCAAGTGAATGCGTCTGCAGTACGCTCTTCAAGACATGTTCTTCATGTTGAGATTTGGGTGGGTTTTTTTTTGTTTTTTTTTTTTTTTTTGTTTTGTTTTTTTTTTGTTTTTATTTAACCATCCTTTAATCTTTACAACTCCCACACATTCTCATTGTATACATGCTTGCAAATTCCCCAGCAGAAGAATAAAACTCCACTGGAGCGTACTGTACTTCGAAACGCTGCAAAGAAAACAGAAGCCTTTCCACACCGTGCTGCCGCTCAGGCAGCAGAGACCTGCGAGAAGCCGCTCGCTTTCAAGCACTCCCCTCTCGGTTAAACCTCTTCCCGGGACGAGAGGCTCCGAGGAGTGGGCAGCGGCACCCCTCGAGCCCACGCTGAGGCGTGAAGCCCCTCC
>VXAB01011897.1:153443-169082 GCA_013399175.1 Odontophorus gujanensis
GGGAGGCGGCGACCCCGGCGGCTTCGTCCCGGCGGAGGCGGCGGGGGCCGGCGGGCTGCTGCTGGGGCCCTACGCGGAGCAGGGCGGGCTGCCGCCGGCCGAGCTGCTGCTGTGCCCGCTGCCCGAGACGGGCGGCGGAGGGCCCGGGCTGGCCGAGGCCCGCGGCTGGCGCTGCTCCTGCTGCGTGCTGGGCACCTGCTGGTGCAAGAGCTGCCTCAGCGTGTGCGTCCTGGCGGCCCTGTGCTTCGCCTCGCTGGCCCTGGTGCGCCAGTACCTGCGCGACCTGCTCGTGTGGGCGGAGAGCCTGGACAGCCTGGCCGGCGTGCTGCTCTTCACCGTGGGCTTCATCGTCGTGTCCTTCCCCTGCGGCTGGGGCTACATCCTTCTCAACGTGGCCGCCGGCTACCTCTACGGCTTCGTGCTGGGCATGGGGCTGATGGTGCTGGGCGTCCTCGTCGGCACCTCCGTGGCCCACGTGGCGTGCCGCCGCCTGCTGGCCCGCTGGGCGCTGGACAGGATCCAGGGCAGCACGACGCTCAGCGCCGTCGTCCGCGTGGTGGAGGGCGGCAGCGGGCTCAAGGTGGTGGCCCTGGCGCGCCTGACGCCCATCCCCTTCGGGCTGCAGAACGCCGTCTTCGCGGTGAGTCCCGGCTGCGGTGAGCCGTGGCCTTGGGTTTCTTATGGCGGTGGGGAAACAACCCCCTGCCCGCTTCTGGGGGCCGCCTGGCCCTTCTCCAGGCGGGTTCTGGGGCGCTTCGTGCAGTGACATTTCTCTGCCTGCTCTCTGGCTTTCAGGACCGTTAGAAAAATGCGTCAGGATGCGCTGTAGCAAAATCCGCACGAGAACGTAGTGGTTTTAGGGTGCCTGTGTTTCTGAGGCGATCAGAGTGGGAGGGCACGTTGTATTGTCGGGCAGCTTTGCCTAAGCTGTTCCCTACACCAGTTAGTACAAATTTTTGTATTGGAAAGAAGGTAGCGGGCATGGACCTCATATGTGAAAGGGACAGCGTGTTTTGAGCAGAGGCAGTCAGGTGCAGATTCTGAACTGTGCAGTAAACTACCAAAAGTGAGCTGAGCTCAGGCCTGCTAAACACCTGCTCTTTTTTCCTACTTCTATAGCCACACAGTTTATTATTTTAGATATATAATATTACCGTTCTGTATTTTTTTTAATCAAAGAGGAAAGTGAGAAAAGACATGCAGTACACCTTCTTGAGTTCATGCTGTTGATGGGGTGATTTATTACTTTACAGCATAGTCAGATAAAACTCAGTGCTCAATCTTTAATTGAGAATGTGTAACATGAACTACTACACTACCGAAAAATAAAGATGTTGCCTCAAATCTAGGAATTCAAAACAGTTTCCTACAGCGAGTGAAGTTTCAGCTAAGCGTGGAAGTCAAAGTTCAATCAGTGCAGACTTAGCTGCACTGAATTTTTGAAATCTGACTTACTTGAAGATTTAAATTTAAAATGCAGGGGGTGTCGTAACCACGCATCCATTTCCTGTGTTGTGAAATTAAGCAATGATTTTGAAAAGGATTGATTGTAATAGTGAAAAATAGTAAACTGAAGTCTTGAGAAAATCTAAACATCTTGAATTTCCCAGCAGTCTGGTTTGTGCTTGTTTTCTGTGTGCGTATTTATAAGTTGAACTGAAGATAAAAATGCAAGGGAATGTCGGAAGTGACAATTGAGGTCTGGGGACGAGGGGTAGCCTTGAGGTGAGAGAGAATAAATGGGTTTCTCCAAGCGCTTGTTCCGTGATGTGTGTTTTGGGAATTGCAGGGGAGTGTGGAGAGGGAAGGAAGGAAGAGAGCATTCTGACATTTGACTGGTGACAGGGTCACGTATTTCCCAACTGCACTGGGAAGAAAATTTCTGTTTTAGAAATGGGAATTAGTTTCTCACCAGCCAGCCACTGACACCTTGCTTCTTAAGAGCACTCTGCAGCTGTTTGTGAAAGCGCTGAGTATTGGGAGCAGTGGTGATACGTATTCATGTGACTTTCTGGAAGACCTAGAAACCTGTAAGATGAAAGGGCGTTCTTATGTTTTTTAAGTGAGTTTCATGTATTTTTTAGTCCTCTAGTGTGCAGCCAGCATGACCAGGGCAGTGCTGATAGCTCCAACTGAAGTGTTTGTTCAACCCTCTCCCCTCTGTGGCTCTGAATGTTTTGTAGGTAGGTCTGTGAGGAGGCACAGTGTGCAGGTTATCACCTCAACCAGCTAATGGGTCTCCAGTGCGAGGTTTGTGCAATCTGATAATGTGCAGTGCCTGATGTAGTCTAGATCGGAATTCATCACTTACTTTTTCATTTCTGAGAGGGCTATTGTGTGGAAGATATAAGTGGACTAGAAATTGTAGTGCCTGAATGTATGCCTGTGGTATCAGAAATAAGTGAAATTTTTCTGGAATACTTCTCAGTGAAGTAAGACTTTGAGAAGTGTTATGTGCTTTTCAGCCACATGCTGGCTGCTTACTTTCCTTGCTGGGAAGTTGGTAGCTATTATTCATTTTTTTGTTGTTCTGTACTTTTCTTTCTTCTTATTATTATTTTTTAATTTCTTGTGAACATAGAAAACATTGAAATTGTCCTTTGCTCTCAGTTTCCAAGCCCACCTGATCTGAAGCATGCGGGTTCATAAATTCAGGGGAGAGAAGTCTGCTGCAGCCCCCTACGGCATGTGGCTCCCAAACAGTGCCCTGGCATGAAGTGTATTTTTTTGACAGAAATGAACCAAAGGGATCAGCTGCAAAGAATACTCCCAAGTTTTATCAAAGCCTGTCCAAGGCTTAGTGGGAGAGTTTCTGGCTCATGCTGCTGTTACCACAGTGGTTAGTTCTTAGTTTATTTTAATATATTGCTGTGGACTGTAACACAGTGGTATCCATGCTTGCTTTGGGATTTCACTGTTATTTTTTCTGACATGAGCTCTCCTTAGAAACAGAGTCCTATTAGTCTCTGTCAGTTTGGCAGTGCAGACCATGGTTAGACAGGTACTGTTTTATAGGAGGGAAGATAAAGTAAGCCGTGAGTTTTACTGAAAATGTGTCAGGTTATTTAGCAGAGGACACTGTTTCCTGCCTCTTCTGGGGGAGGGGATACCAATGTAGATCAAAAACACACAAATAAAATTTTCCTTTTCTCCGTTAGCTTTTGTTTTAGTAGAACACACAAGGCACTGTCCAGCATGTGTATTGGTGACCCCTCCTTTGTTTTCAGGCAGTGGTCCAAAGTGCCCCTTTGCTTTAGAACAGATGCAGAGTTGCAAACGTGTGCCTCTGCTGCTGGAGTGTCCTTAATATATATCTTCAGTAAAGAAAGAGATGCCTAAGTGTTAAAACAGTTTTTGGAAGTTTCCCAGTTCCATTAGATTTAATGACAGTGTTCTACTTAGGAAATCTTGTCTCAGTGCTAGCATTTCAGAGACTTTTAATAGCAGTTCCTTCATTCTCTTGGCAATAAGGAAAGTTTCAGTTGTGCATCCTTATTATGTGGACCAGATTACTGCAATATATATATTTTTTAAACTAGTCTTTTGAAAGTATCAGTCAGATACGAAGTACTGACATAATTGTGTAGTGCTTTTTCATTAGACGTCTGCATTAAACTTGCATAGTGTGGGAAATCTACTGTTTGTGTTGCTGCTATATATTTAAGACCATGGGAGCTGTAATTTGCAGTGTGAAGATTGGAATCATCTTATTGGGTCTTATTCCAGTAAATTACTCTTGATCTTTATGCTTCGTTGCATCTTCCTATTCCACTGCCCTTCCTTCCCCCCAAAACCTTCCACTAATAGTGCTTATAGCTGCAAGAATCCGACAGTGCGACTCTCGCAGTAACCAAAGTGTATTTTAAGAATAGGATGATGAAGTGAGTAACTTTGCTGCTATTCTTTTGTCTTCAACACTGTACAGAACTTTCAAGGTCAGTAATCTCCTTGTAACCTCCCAGTGTTAGGGGCCGTTCTTGATTAGTCCTGGTTTTATTATTATGTCATCAACTGAATTGTCTAGAAAATGCATCAGACCTTTTTCATAGTCGTTTTATTTTTAACCCATTGTTTCCTTCTGATTTCTTTTTCTTGCATAAATGTCTTGAACTCTTCCATCTTGAATCTATAATTTCTCAATGGTTGCTGTACTGAGTTAGCTATGTAAACTGTACAATGCAAACTGCCCACATACCGACTAAGAACAGCAATTTCTTGGAAAAGAGAAAAATATCTGGAAGCATTCTTCATCTTTTTTTCCAGGAAAGATTAAGAAAAACTATAGTTGTGTGTATTGATTTGTGCACTAATCAAGTTTGATACCAAATACCTTTAGCCGAAAATCCTTATGATGCCTATCTACGCTGGTTGCTCTGAAAGTAATGCCTCCTGTTTATTTTAATGAAAACTACAAGAGCACAATTACACTGTCTGATAAATTCTCAGCTACAGATCGTTATTTTTCAACACCACTGTTAGCTGTGAATTTTTACCAGTGATGAATGGGAGCCTACATGCTGCCCTTATAAAAATCTGCGCCAACAGAAGTGACCCACTGTTGTGTAGCTGCTGTGATGGTGCATTGCTTGTAAAAGGTTGCCCATGCAGTCCATCTTTTATCAGCCCAAACAGGTGGATGTCAGAACGTGCCAAATCTGGACTGTATGATGAGTGCGGTAGGACAGTCCAGCCAAGATGGGCAAAGTGCTCCATGGTCTTCAAACTGGTGTGAGGCCTGTGTTAGTGTGCTGCATGAGAAAGGTTGTCTCCTTCTCTGTCCTGACTCTGGAAGTTTGAGCCTTCAGCTTAGTCAGTGTCATGATGTAGTTATCAGATTTGATGGATTTTCCAGGTTCCAGGAGACACCTTTCCCATCCCAAAAGCCAGTACTCATCACTTCACCCACTGACAGCTGCACCTGGAACTTTTTCATAGATGGAGAATTCACATGTCCCCGCTGCATGGACTGTCATTTTGACACAGGCTCAAAGTGGTGGCACCACATCTCATTAGCAGTAAAGATGTGATCCAGGAAACTGTCACCTTCAGCTTTGTATTGGTTCAGTAGGTCTTCACAAAATTGCTTGTGTTGTTATTTCTGTTATTGTGTGAGCATTCATGGGGTTATTTCTGTTATTGTGTGAGCATTCATGGGACCCATGTGGTGCAAAGTTTGCAGTATTCCAAGATTGCTACCACTGTTTCCAGTGCTCATATTGATGCTCATATTCAGTTCTGTATACAGTTCCCATGTTGTAATTTGCTGATTTGCATGGATGCACTGATGGAGATAGTCTTCATAGTGTGGTGTGACAGCTGTGTGTGACTGTCTGGAATGTGGCTTTTCTTTCACATCACTGTCACAAGTGCTGCAAAACACCACCACAGCCTCACTGTGCTCACATCCACTCCTTGGTCTCCATAGCATTCAGTAAACATCAAATGTCAATGAGTGCCATTTTTTCTGCGTGGAGGAGTTCAGCAACACACCGTTGCTCCATGCACACTTGTGTGTCAGATGCCATTTTGTCAGACTCCTCCTCTGCTGCCATCTGTCACATGGCAACAACATGTAGTGGAATGTTGGTGGGAAGGTTTAGCCTCCACTGCCAAATCATCACTCTCTGCCTCTCTTTTTGTGTGCCAACAAATAGAAGACTACTTTCAGAGCAGCCAGCGTATAACTCTATATAATTGCTGTATATCTTAATGAGCTATATAACTTCCACTGCAGAGACAAATTGTACATGCCTGGCCTGCCACACTGCCATTCTGTTTACCTAGGTTATATTTAATGCAGTAAAATTTTCAATAATTGCCTTTTGTTTCCATATGTGTAAACCCAAAGAAAACAGGCGATATTTGTATGAGTTTTTGAATTAGAGTTTCACTGTTGATAAAGTATTTTCTGCAGATTCTCACGAATTGTAGGGCTCTGATCGCCATGAAGAAGTCAGTATTTTAAATGAACAGTGTAATTACATCCTTAGTTAAAGGTTTGCACAGAGATGCTGTATAATGTAAGATGAAGTAAAATAAAATATAGTAAATTTAAAAAGACAAAATGAAAACTAGCCACATACTGTTCTGTTGTATCACTGTGGATTCATTGGCAGTGAACAGTTTAAGTGGAGAAACAAATTGGTTTTATTTTCTGGTCTAGATGATTCTGGGAAAGGCAGTGTAGTTGGCTGTGCACGTGGGCTGTATTGTTACTGTACACGGCTTCTTACACGTTTCTTTTTAACTTAGGTTACAGATCTGTCGCTGCCCAACTACCTGATGGCTTCTTCAGTTGGGCTGCTTCCTACTCAGCTCCTGAACTCGTACTTGGGAACTACATTGCGCACCATGGAGGACGTGATTGCAGAACAAAGCGTTAGTGGATATTTTATATTCAGTTTACAGGTATGTTAAAACAAGAGTTTTCATAAACTTTGATCAGTAATGTCACTGTTATGACACTATGATTGTTTTGGTAAGCAGTGACTCTTGGATACAGTCTTCTGTTTCACCGTGTTCTTTTTCCTCATCTGCTGTATCAGCAAGATTTGAGGTAGAATTTTGCTTCTTGAGATAGTCTGGAAGCTTCATTCCTATAGCATTGTCTCTTCAAGTCACTGAATCTTTACTTTGGAGATTGTTTGCTCCTGGAGATGTGTGTGAGGTGTATGAAGTTTCAGCATTGCAGATTCTTTTAGACTGTATAATTTCCAGTCTAAAAGGGGTGGGCTGTAGGAGGTTTGGAGGGATGCTTGTTCAAGCGTTCACTGCTGTCATCTGTAGACATAATGACTCCCTAGTCTGAGGCAGCCATCCTCTTGTAGATTGAGAGCTGAGTGAGCATGACCAAGTAGTGAGGGCTTCAGAAGTGTCTGATTTATGTTGGTATTTTCAGTAGGTTGTGTAAAGTTGATGATACTGATTTCACACAAGTTTGTGTGTGATGACTGCTTGATAACCCAGACAAATGAGTCTCCAGTGCACTGTTTTGCTTTGTTTTTTTTTATTTCTGTTAGAAGTATTTAGTTCTTTCATACCTTGCATGATACAAAACAGAACTTACTCAGTGCTCTCCTTTTCTTCCTCAATTTTGTCCTATCAGGTTTTGTTCTGTTACCCTTTGTAGTAATCTGCTGAATTTTAGGCTTGTCAAAGCACCTTTCCTCTAGTCAGTGGGCATTTTACTGTAAAGCAGTGTGCTTAGACCCAGAACCTGTGCCATGTTCACTGCTGACATTGAGCACTCACTATTATTCATAGGTCTTTAGGTGCTGTAGAAATGTAATATGGCTAAAACCTAAATCAAAAGATCCTACTTTTGCTTGAAAATAAATTCATGGGACGTGTCTAGTACTTTTTCATGAGCTTTGCTGATGAAATGATTAGTCAATAAATCTCAGAGACAAACCTTAAGTTGAAGACAGTTGTAAGCATAAGGGTCAAGAGTATATCAGAACAAGATTATATATTAAAACCTCATCTGACAGGGTTGTCACTTCCACGTTGTGTATGACCAGCACTTGACATGGTTTGCCACCTTCCAGTTCCTTCTGCAGTCATTTATCTTACTCGGTGTTTACAGTCACAAGGCTGATGTTTATCAACACTGAGATACAAAACTAACTCCTTCTAACACATCACCCACCTATAACTTGAACATACTTGTAATTAAAAGGTTTACTGGAAAAGGCTTGAGTACTGAAATGCCTTTGTGATTGTGAAGTAAATAAGCTCAGTAGTTCTGGTGGAAAATCAGTGTTTGCTCGATTAACCTATATTTTAGTTGTGAAATGTTATTCTGTGTGTTAGAATAATAGAATCGTTCAGGTTGGAAAAGACCTCTAGGGTCAGGTAGTCCAACTGTCAACCTGTCAGCGATATTGCCCACTAAACCTTGATGCTCCAGTGCTAGCAGCTATATGTAAGCAGAGATGACGTAGAAAGCCAGAGCGCTGAACGATTTTGCAGTTTTTTTTCAGCTGGAAGTTGAGAGATTTGTGAAATTTGGAGACAGCAGTGAAAAATAGCAGTGTGAAAGCTAAAGCGAAGAACGGCTTTGTTCTGCCCTATTACTGGCAATTCAAGGGAGCAGCAGGGTTAGTAGCTTTTAGTGGTCTTTCATTTTTTTCCTCTTTTTCTCACCATTAAGATTTCATAAAATGACACTGTAGTGTTAACTGTCGGTCAGGTAAGCACCAGCTGAAAGGGCTGAATGTCCAAATAGATGTGCTTGCCACCTTGACAACAGTTCATAGGAGCTGACTAAGTCCATTAGCGGAGATACTGCTTGTGTTCTCCCAGTTGCTGCCAGGCACCAGCCTTGTGCTTTGCCTGTGTGGCTTTGGCAGGACTTTGATTTAGTAAACAGCTGTAAAAATTAATCATACTTCATGGTTGCCAACATGTATATATTTTTAAGTGATTTGTCTAGGGAACCTGAGCCTACTGGTAGTAATATTTCTCAAACCTGTCAAGTTTAAATATTTGGGTAAGCTCTCAGAATAGGATTTTTCTTGTATGCTCAGAACATGGCATCTGCAAGTGTATAGTTCACTCTTACATCAGCAACCTTTTGAGTCTTGTAAAGAATAAGTGCAGAAAATAGCTTTTATCACAGGGAGTGGAGCAGGCTGCCTAGAGACATGGTGAGGTCTCTGTTCTTGAATGTTTTCAAGACCTAGTTGTGTAGAAGTCCTGAGCAGCCTGGTCTATCTGGCAGCTAACCCCATTTTGAGCAGCAGGTTGGGCTCAAGACCTCCCATATGCTTTCCAGCTGCAGTTATGCTGCAGCCTTACTTGTTGCTGATTCCAGTTGGTTTCCTAAAACGTTTTTTAAAATGGAAGAATAATTTACTTCCTTTAAAGGGATTGTCATGAGACAGCTCTATTTTCTTTGAAGGTTTTATTTAAATTTTTTTTTTAAGGAGGGTCTGTGCTGAAAACTGATGTTTTATGAAAACCAAAGGCTGACTCAGGGGAATATAGCCCATGCTAATGTCCTTGAACATCTAACATCTAAGCAAAATATGTCCCAGTTTATTCTTGTTAATTTTAGTGGTGATACTTCAAAAGTCCTTAGCAATAAAATTCAGAGCTAAAAAACCATAAACTATTAACTACTTATAGATAGTATATTTCCTCCTTAAGAAAATAACCATGCAAAACCAACATCCCCAGAGCCATCCTCTGGAAAGCAAGTACAGGCTACTGTAAGTTGTTCAGAAACTGTGGTTCTACCCTATTTTGTCCTGACCTTTGGGAAGCACAACAACACTGCTGCTTTCTGCTATCTTCCATGTTAGTGAGCCAAAGACAAGAGGTTTTATTTCCTTTTTTCTACATCAGTCTGCCTCTGCTGTTTGGCACATTGCTAATACCAAGTGAAAAATACATTAATGTTTTAATGGTTATGTGGAACAACTCTTGTGATTTCTGTTGCCATCATTTGATTTCTGTGTGGGGTTATTTTTGCTAAGAGATGCAGCAAAGTGATCGCTTTCTAACAAGTGTGTGAATGACAGTGGAAAGAAACAAACTGTATTATAAATGCAAATTAATACTCTGTATAATGTCTTAGTTTTGGTATGCTTGTAGCATTATGTGTTGACTTGTTTGTTTTGTTTCCCTTTTCAATATTTTACCTTTGAAGCATTAAGTCAGTAGATGGTTCCATGAGTCTTTACACTGATGACTTTCTGTCTTGTTAAAAACAGTTCCTTTGTATTCATGCTTCCGGTTGATATCGCCTACATCACTCTTTTGTTTTATTTGCAGATTGTTATAAGCATAGGACTTATGTTTTACGTTGTTCACCGAGCTCAAGTGGAACTGAATGCAGCTATTGTAGCGTGTGAGATGGAGATGAAGACATCTCTTGTTAAAGACTGCCAGCCGAGCATCAGCGGTTCAACGACGTACTGCAACAAAAGGACAGTAACGTTCTCTGGGGGAGGTGTCAATATTGTGTGATTTCAAGTATTAATAAAATAAGGTTTTTGTGAACCTAAGCTATTGCCTAGAAATATCTATGGACAATTCAGCTAGCTTTTAAAAAATATTTCAAATGGTTACAGGTTGTACTATGGCACAAACCAACTGACCAGCTTTTGAATTGCACACGAGGTGACTTCTAGCAAGAAAAGTAACATGGTGAAGTAACTTGAGATGTAAGTGCAAGTTTGGCTGCACCTTTGGTCATTTATTATACCTATCATGGCCTGTAGTCTGCACTTTAGTTTTTTTTTCTTTGCTCCTATAAACAGAAAAATGCTTCTATAAACTGAGAAAAGTAGCACAGAGGTAAATATTTTTCTGCTTAGCATTATTTATAAGGCTGAATAATTATATGCAGTAGAAATTTATTACTGATAAAGATGAATGAGAAAGTACACAGTTCTATGTACAGTATTCCTGAATGTGCTTTTGCTTCTGGACCTTGGAGTGTATTATTTTGGTAATGGTGGGACCATTTGGCTTTTCCTTCATTTTTTTATTTCAGGGGTTGAGGATGGGGAGGGAACCCTATATAAATAGTTTTGGTTGAATGTATTTTTGTACTTCATTGAAAATGTTGCAGAGCCATGCGTATGTAGTCACACAAGCTTAAATCCTACATGGTGGGACTGAAGTGCTCTTAAATAACATTTTAAGTTACACTGTGTAATATGCAAAGTAAAAGGGAAAGCGCAGATGTTATAATAGATTGCAGTGAGGAGCTTCTGTTTGAAGGAAACTCCAGGAATTAACTAAGTGTTGTGTTGGTTTTACCACCTTGGTGATTGTAACAAAGGGCTGTTCCATGTTAATCCTATTTATAAACAGTTTGATTGGAATGGTGTTTTTCAGCTCACATGCCTGCACATAATAAGGCTTCCAGAACAGGGAGCTAAATCTCTCCCGAAAACACAAAATGAGATACTAGCAGACTAATCTTACATGAAGGTGGCCTTTATTTTATAAGCGAATCTCTCCCTCCCTTAAAAAAGCTTTAAAAATCAGTTGATGGTTTTTTTTTTTTTCCTAGAAGTTTTACATTTTTTTAAAGATGCAATCTATTATAAATTTCATCAGAGTGAAGAAATGAAAACTAGAGGTTTTCTTTGGAAAACTAAATAATGTAGTATGTCTCTGAGGCTCAGGAATTATGACTCCATTTTTGCAAGACCACACTGTATTGGATAACGCTCCTTTTACTCGTGCTATGGACTGTTTTTTCACTGCATTTGAACAGACTAGATACCCTGATAGTACTGTGTGTGTGTGTGTGTGTGTGTGTGGGTTTGTGTGGGTAAAAGGAAAGCAACAGCACCTGAAGGTGACATCTTGTGTGTGTGTTTCCCATAGATACACATGCCAACATTCAATTGCTCAAACACCCACAAGTCATCTGATACAAGAACAATGAAATGTATTGCTTATTTTGTATTTATTTTGTGAGAGATTTATAGGATGCTTTCAGTCTTCAAGTCCGTGTTATTTTCTAACAGAACACTACTGTGCCTCCTTTTTGTAAGGCTGTTCGTAGGGTCCAAGCATCCTTGTCTTGTGGACAGTAGCAGGAGAACAGCAAGTCTTCAAGGTAGTTGGGAAGCAGAGATTTAATGACCTTTGGCAGTCTTACTGCGAGGATGTTCAGTAACTTGACAGCTAAGCAATCCTTGGTAGTGAAATTCAGTTTTGCTCTTCAAATGCTTATCCTTTGTGGATGGCTGTTCGTGGGTCTTGTGACCTAAGGAACCAAACCAGTTAAATAACAAAGTTCAGATCGTCTCCTCTTTTTTCCATTTTTTATTTCATTTGTTTGTTCTTTTTTAAGGTAATCTGTGTATACCTGGATATATTCATTTACACTTTTCTGCCTCTGACAGCTCCTGTGTGAAAACAAGAGAGCCAGATAACTTCTTGATGGCGTTATTTGTCATCGCAGTACGACTGAGCCCTTCCTTAACTAAACATTTAAACAGTTTTATTTCTTGCAGCAGAGCAATCCTTGAAAAAATGATCTGAACTTTGCTCCATCTTGCTAAATCAACTATACTGTTCTCAAGAGGTCTCTCTTTTTGTTTTGTTTTAACTAACTTTTGGTTGATTATTGAAGAACATTTCCCAGATGTGTATTTTGAAGTGCTTTTATTTCCATGACACTTTGTAACCAGAGTAACTTCACTATATGAACACTTTTGTAGTATGGAAATAGTTCTTAAGCCTTTTGCATTTTGCTTGATACTTGTAAAATTTGTGTACAAGTTAATGGGAAATGTGCATTAAAAGGAACTTTTCTGTACCATGCCAACCATAATTTTATACAATAAATTCACTCAGATTTCTTTAAAGGAATACGTATTAAATGTTTAGGTTGCTACAAAGTGATAGTTGGAAGGAAAATGCAATGAGATGTTGTCTTTAAACATGCACACAAAGATACTTGTCTGCCTTGAAGAAGTAGCAAGTCAGGATTTTGGAATGGATTTCACGAATTGTGAGTTACTGATGAGGGAATGACATTTTCTATGAAGTGAAAAATACTTGCTTAATTCTGTTAGATACTTTGGAGATTGGAGGTCTGTAGCTGTCCTTTTTGAATGAAAGAAAAGAGATATATGTGCCTGTGAGAAATGTGCCAGTTAACCAAAAGATTGATATGTTTAAAAGTGGTGATTTTATTTATTTTTTAAGATAGTCTTCCGACAATTAAAAATGGTATGAACGGTTTAAATAATATGTGACAAGTCACATTCATGCATGCTTTTGTAGCTGCAGTGGTGGAGAAATTACTGCTTTTTGTGCACAAAGCACATCTAAGTTGCTGGTCCTGTAAAAGAGCATCTTAGCTATGTGGCACCGCTTTTACTTCTTCCTTACTGTGGGAAGTGCAGCTGTGTAACAGTTTTCCCCAGGTCTAACTTTATACTGGCTGCCTGCAAGGATAAGATCTTTTTGCCCAAGGGCTTTTCATGCTGTTTTTGTGTTGTTTTTGCAGCCAGCATTGAGGGGCCAACTCTGAGGAGTGGTAAAAACTGCTCTTCCACAGTGCGTGGTAGTGCTGCACGCCTTGCTTCATGTTCAGTTTCAGTGTTCTGGGTGAGGTGTGGATTTTGACTGACCAAGGCTTTTGGAATAGTCGTCGGCCTTGAAAATAACCTAGGATGTGATACCGAAGATGAAACGTTATGGAAATGTTCCCATTCACTCTGAGGTCATTCTTAATGATGGGAACAAACAGCTGCAGTAGCTCTGTGCCAGGCTGCCTCATAGTAAATTCAAGATTGGTACCAGTCCCATCCTCACATTAAGATGCTTTCAACTGGAGGAAACAGGAAATGGAGCACAGAGTAGAAGCTGATGGGAATCCCACCCCTGATGGATAGCATGTAGCTGCAGAGGAAGGCAGCTGTCCTTGTCCTCTGGAGTCCCACAAGGTTAGTGGTCTGCCCGACAGTGTGAGATGGGTTCAGCACACAGTCTCCTCACAGACATGAGCACTCGTGTACTGTTCTGCTGTATCAATTTATTTTTAATTTATGTTAATTTGCTAGTGATAAGTCGAAGTAACTTGAGTACAACTGTTCCGGCCCTTCTGTCCCTTTCCTCCTTCATTAAGTTAATCTATTGCTAAATTTAAAACTAGATTTTAATCAAGTGTTGCGTTCGCTACTGTAAACTAAGTCCTTCTCCCTGGTCACATGACTAACATGTAATTGCTAGTCTGGACTTCTGATTAATTTGGAAAACGATCAGGGCAGATTAGCTGTGGTGAGTGAGCCATCTTTCTCATTTTTCTAGATACATTGAGGGAGAAATCAGTGGAATAGGTTTCTCATACAGGTATTTTTGTTTATTATTTTTTCTGTATTTAAAAAAAAAAAAAAAAAAAAAAAAAAATTGATAGCAAGAGCAGAAAAAGGATTTGAACTGTCCTGATCCTGGGACAAGAATATTGGGTGTTGGTTTTTTTTTGTGGTTACAAGGGGATTTTGCCTAGATATAGCACAAGTAAGTTCGGGTGACTCAAGGTAAAGGAGTGAAGAGGCTGTAAAGCCTGGCTCTTGCCAGAATGGCAAGTCTGGATTGTATTTTGCTTTGACGTTCCAGTTACATTTTCTAATTAGTCCAGTTTAGTCTGTCCCAGTAACAGCCCAAGATCAGCTGAGGTGCAATCTTGGATGTACTCAGTAATGTCAATGCAAGGGCAGCTGGCCCAAGAGAGAACCCTTGTACAGCAAGCTGCATCGCTCTGCCTGCTGTTCCCAGTCAGCTGTAGCTGCTCCCTTCAAGGCCGTGGGTGGGAGGAAGGAAGGGAAGGTCTGTGAACAAAAACTGTGAGTTTTTTTGCTCACTGCCTTAGAAATTTGATTGCAAGTGTTCTCCATTAATTGTGAGAAGTGGTAGGTGGTGAGGGAGCAGACTAATGAATTCTTTTTGACTCTGGTTTCTGCGAGGGAGTAGCAATTTGCTTCAGTGCCAGATGAGATGCCCAGGTGGTATAGGGGTGGGATTTTCTTTGGAGATATATTTACATATATTTATTTATTTAAAACTGGAAGCAAATAATGCTGAAATGGCAGTGATATAAAGACAGTGAGGATTGATTTTGATCCTTGATGTGGTATGACTTACAGATGTCTTTCACAGCTACTGGAAACAGCGTCTCCAAAGCATCTTGATGGCCTCAGCATGTTGGCTTCTGGTGAGCTGCTGTCTGCGTCCCTGTGACACCAGCATCTGTCTTAATACCTAGCCAAAACCGAAGCCAACAGCAATGGATAGCTCTGATCTGAAGGACAGGGAAACATTTGTTGCTCCCCTTTTGATATCTTTGCAGAAGTCTACAGTAGGTGATTTGCCTGGCTTCCTTTTTGAATTGCTCAACTTTGTGGAGCCGGTGGAAGGAAGGCTGTGAGCTTGTTGCTTCCTTTTCCTCTAGTCAGAAACGCAGGGAGAACCCAGAGGTTGCTCTTAAAAGAAGAAACAAGCCACAAAACACGCAAGCCACACAACCTACCTCCAACCCACTTTCCGCTGGAATCATAACTCTGTTCTGTCAGGAAATGAGTATCCTTTCTACTCTACCGCAGATGTAAATTGTAGTACAAGATGTGTGCTCTCCCACTGCAGAGCTTGCTGGGGTGTAGTTTCTTGGTACAGTTACCTAAGGGTAATTGTATTGGATCATTGGTTTCCAGGCATCTTAATGTAGCTCTGAATTTTAGGGTTTAAAGACTATGGGAACAATACTCACACGTGCAGCTCCAATATCACCAAAAGTAGCACTTTACCAGGGGAACTGCTGCGTTTTGTGTTTGTCCTGTCCTGGTTTTGGTAAGACTGCAGTTATTTGCTGTTTCGGGATAGTGAGCTGAACTATGGTGAGTGCCCATGGCAGGGGAGGGTTGAAACAAAATGATCTTTGGATACTCTTCAACCTGGGCCATTCTGTGTTTCTATGAACTGTGTTTCATTTGATTTGTTGTTCCTGTACTGAAAGAGACACCCCCACACCTCACTGCAGTAGTTTAATGGATGCTGTACAGTTACCAGTGAGTTTGGTGTCAAACCAACGGAAGTCTCAGATGCATGCACAGGTCTTTTTGTTGTTGTTGTTTCTGGATTTTTCAAGCTGAGGAATCTTTTTTTTTT
>VXAB01011897.1:169163-202494 GCA_013399175.1 Odontophorus gujanensis
CATCTATTGGCCTAATTAAAGATGCCTCTCCTTGCAAATGGTACATCCCTAGAGAAGGTGGTTATGGTGGTGGAACTGTTTCTTCCAAACAAGCTTTCAGGTGGGAAAATAGCACTGTCTGGAGGAAGAGAGCTGAACTCCCCAAAGCCCCCAGCATTCACACTGGGGAAACCAGTCTTGTGGTAATGAGTTTTCAAAATCTTTTCATAAAGAAGCAATTTGAGAACTGGGACTGAAAACTTAAAGGAGGAGGGGAAGAGTTGCATTTAGTGAAAGAGTATTAGTATGCTTACCAGGAGGTAAAATCCTGTCAGCTATAATTAGACAAGGTTATTCACCCCTTTTCTGTGAGTCGTTCCTCTGAGAGTAGATTAAGCGTATTAAAAAAAAACAACTCTTTTCGCTTGTTAAAACCCAAGCAGAAAAAGGAGAGGGAGTTACAGAAGAATGTATTAACAAGTTAACCTTAAGAAGGTCTGAAATTGCACTGAAATGCAGAAAATGCCAACTCATAAAGATTACTGAATATTAACCCTGAAGCAAGGCAAGAATTTCCCTTTATGAGTGACAGGTATGTTTAGTACAGATTTTCTGCTTTTCTGCACAATACCCACTCTGATAAGGAAAGATAGCCATGTAGTTGATGTGTAACTAGTTTTGTATGACATGGCTTATATTCTCACTGGGAAAAGTCTTCGGGGATTCTGTTTTTTTGGGGGGACTGCATGTAGTACAGAATTACCTGGCATCCTCTTCTTACGCTCCGTGCTTACTACATGTCGTCCAGTCCTGTACCTTGGGATCAGGCATGTGGGTAGCTTCAGTTTACTCTTATCTATGCCTCTTATCAGCTTGGATCTTGAAGATAAGAAGGTTGGTTTTGCCACTGGGAGTGCACCTGTACTTTCTGATGAATATCATCAACCTTAATGATATTTACATTATTTCAGGTATCCCTGGAAGCCCTGTACAGATGGAAAGTGCGATTGCACTTGCCTAAAAGCTGGATTTTCTCCTAAAAGCCTAATTCATCTAATATTTAAACATCTTATCCAAGCTGGAAACTTCTATCTCAAATGAGATCATGTTGGTCAGCTGAGGATCCAGCGTTTTCGTGAGTCATTGCATTATAAAATACTGAAGATTGGAAGGGACTACTGGAGGCCACGCAGCCCAGCCCCTGCACCGGTCAGGTCCATCTAGATCAGGGCGCCCATTGCCACATCCAATTGAAGTCTGAGTATCTTCAGAGCTGGATAAACCACAAACCTGGCTGATCTGGCCCAGGGCAGACCACCCTTGTGGCAAAAGAATTGTTCCTTACGCTGAGTTGGGATTTCTCACATTGCAGTTTGTGGCCGTTTCCTCTTATCTCAGAACCAGGCTCCAGCTGGAGGTGCTCAGTCCTCTGTCCTCTTGGGGTAGCTGAAGACAACTATTCACAGCCTACAGTGTGGGAGGTGTGCAAGTGGGGGAGGATGCTGCCGCAGGGATCGTCCCTGTGGGCATCCGGTGCTGTGACAGGGATGTGTGGCTGGGCTGACACCACATGCTCAGAAGGTCACTTTCATGCATGCAGCCCTGCAAGTCAGAGAAACACACAGTTCCTCAGTTTTGTTTGTCACCACTTATTTTGTTCACTTATTTCCATTGCAAAGCAGTCATTTGTAGAAGAGCTTGGATGGGGGGAAAGGAATCTCCAGCGCTGACCTGGCTGAGTTACAACTAGAGAACAAAGAGAAATACAGAATCCCAAGTGACATTTCAGACTTGTTTGGTTTTTATGCTGCTGCTGGATATACATTTTTGCCATTTTGTAGTGTAAGTCCTCAGACGTGCCCCTAAACCTCGAATTTTCAAGTTGCTTAATTTAAGTAACTATATCATATAATTTCCTTTCTATTTTTTCTGGTAAATTCCATTGAATTTATTGTGTAGTTCTTTCTAACAGCAGCATCCGTTTAAATAATACTTAGTGAAAGTAATATCAGAATATCAACTTTTCAGAACAACATGCTTTTAATAAGAGTCTACAGTTATGACAATGCAAATATCTAAACATTTGCAAATACGTGTTTTAAATAGTGCAGAGTTGCCGTGAAGCATCTGTAGACCTGTGCAGTCCCAGCAGCTGTTTCATCTAGAAAATTGTTTAGAGTTAGCAGAAGTTTAACAGTAGCAGAACAGTGGTAATTCTAGGGAAGGGAAAAATATTGAAGTCTTGAACTTTAATAATAATAATAATAAATAAAATAGATCTTGAAGGATACTGGAAGTCCTGTTACGCGTAATAAGTGTTAAATACCTAGAGATCTTTTCTTCTCTGTTGTGGAGCTGTGTACCACAGGTCTTCAAAAGCACTTTGGTGCCTCATAGCACTGAATGTTACTGGGGGATGTTCACCAGAACATCAGAGAAGTGATCTGTGTCTTCGTCCTCTGACCTGCTGTATTCCTCTGTCTTACCCATGCTCAGTGAGGCATGAGAGGGTCCAGTGGAAGTGTTGCAGCATCTTCTGCATAATAGCAGCTTCCTGATCCTGATTCCCACTGATTTCCGGGCTTGAAAAGATTCAGGATTCTTGAATCAAAATGCTGTGATTAGAGCTCATGTCTCTTTGAGGAGGATCATCTCTTGCTGGGTTGCCTCAGGCACTCTCACCACTAGTTTGGAAAAGGAAAAATCAAAATCTAATAGACCTTCCTTGGAATTTTGCTGAACCCTGATGTACCTGGATGTCATTTAAATGCAAACTGTAGAACCAGCTGAGAACTATGCTTAATTTAGTATCAGTCACAAGCAATGGATGTCAAACATCCTTCCCTTGTATTGAAACACTGGCCTATGAACCAGATCTGCTCCCCAGGAACATCTTACCTTGCCAAAGCTGAACCATGTGGGCTGAAGCATAATGCAAAGCAGAAGTGCTGCTTGCTATATATGGTCTAACTTGGCTCTAGAGATCTGTCAGCATATGTCTGAGATGATGTTGAAGGTAGGGCTGACACATTTTGCTTGTACTCTTTGTACTGTGTGCAGGAAGAGGGAGGAGTGGTGGAACAAAGAGGTTAAGAAATGAGTTGTTCATGAACACGGCTGCAGATTAACTAGGCTAACAACCTTGTGATCTCAGGCACGCAGGCATTTTGGACTTCAAAGTATGTTTCTTCTTGATCTGACCAAGCAAACTTAGCACCAGCACAACTTTAATCTGTATAGCAATTTTGCATAAAGGATTTGTGGGACTCTGTGCCTGTGTGCACAGCCTGGAAGTAATAAACCTCTTCTAAGATTCCTCTTCTCACAAAATCAACCTGAAACTCTGGCCCTGAGACAACTCTAAGATGTTGCATTAGTGTCTTTGAAGGGAGGAACATCAGGAAGAAATGCTGCTAAATCAGGCTTTGGAATCATACTCTGCAGCACCTTGGTTTTGCCCACCCCCAGCACACTGCTCTGTTTCAGCAAAGGAGGGAAGCGCTTGCTGTTGAAGGCAATACCATTAGCTAGCAAAGGTTGTCTTGGGATGAAGTTTTATTCCACGTGGGTATCATTTTTGCAGCAGACTGCAGCATGCAAGGTCAGTCAAATGCTATTTAGAAAGGCTGAAATTTTGTGATGAGATGGCAGTGTGCTTTATTACCTTGCGTCAGTATTCTTACAATATTAACATCACAGGCATTCCAACTCTGTGTTAGGTTTAGATTTGTGTCCTCTGTTGTATATTTAACAATTTGGAGATTTAATGATTAAAATACAGATGGTGCCCAACTAGTTTGATGATCTCACTGTAATGGCAATAGAGCAGATAATAGCAAAACCAGTTAAATTAAATGAAATGTTTTAATCCTTTCAATACTGTAATACCATTCCTTCAATAACCAGAATAATAGTAAGTGAAGTAAAGCTGCATGAGAAATAATGAGAAGGCATGTTTGTTCATCATGAGCTACAGACAGCAGATGCTTGTATCCACTTCTTGTGGAACAGTGTAGTAGTTGAGGTCAGAGTGAAAGAAAAAACACTTTGCTAAAAATATAGGGACTTTTCTGGGTAGGAAGGCAGGCTCCTTCAGGCAGACTGGCAGCCTTTCATGCAGCTCTCATTCCAACCAACTTTCTCCCTTCCCCCATTTCCTACTCTCAGAATGGACTCCTTGTACTGACAAGGCCAACACTTGTCACAGATTTTTTATTTATTTATCCATTTATTTCTGGAAATGGGATGGAATTTCTGGGTGTTAGGAATCACTGAGACTCCTGTGGCAACAGGACCTGCTCCCCTGTCCCTTGTGGAGCTGGTGCTCCTTTGCAGTTCCTTCTGCCTGCTCAGTGCTCTCTGCCTGGCTTTTCATTCACAGCAGCAGAAAGGCAAAGGCCTGGGCAGCTGCAACATACCCAACATTTGTCCTCAATAAGAAAACGGATGCAAGGCTGACCACATTTTTCCTTTCAGACGGATGCTTTGGGGTAGAAAACTACTTTGTATTCTGTTAGCTTGACCCATTTCTGCTCATAGTGCTAATGATGTCTCTTTGGAGTTAAACAACAACAACAACAACAAAAAAACCACAGTAAAAACTAACACAACCAACCAATCAAACAAATAAAAACACCTCTGGGTCCTATTAAAAGCTTCCTGGTGTTGATCAACAGTGCAGCTCATTAATGGCACAGAGCCCCAGATCGATCGGTGTGGTCAGGAGGGGTGCTCAGTCCCTCAGCCTGTTATCTCCTGCCCACCTCTTCTCAGGCAGGGATTTGTGCAGGAAAATCAATGGTTATTGATTATAGGATCCTTGCGGGCTGTGGCAGATGAAAGAAGGAGAGAAAATCACAGCAAAAGATTTTTTCCTCTCTTTGATCTCTTTTGCTAATGATTTATTTCCACCACAGAATCTCATTGAAGCCTCATCTGTGGAGACACCTACAGCTAGATCAAGTTGCTCAGAGCCCCATCCAGCCTGACCTTGGGTGTCTCCAGGGATGGGGCTTCCACCACCTCTGTGGGCAGCTAGTTCCAGTGCCTTATTATCCCCTCTATGAGTTTGAAACCACCTCCATTTGTCTTATCACAACAGACCCTGCATAAGTGTCTGTCCCCTTCTTTCTTATAGATTCCCTTTAGATACTGAAAGGCCAGTGCTATCTGAAGAGGAGCAGTGTGGTTCGGGGCTGTGTGGCATTGAGACGTGGTGTCATGAAACAACCTGTGTCCATGCAATTCAACCCTTGTTTTAAAGAGGACAAAGACCTCCAATCTGCACGTAGAATGGGTTCACCTTGGGATGAATGGGAGCCTTTTAGAGGCTGCTGAGCCTGGAGCTCTGCTGGTCCTGCTTTGCTTCTGCTTGCAAAAGGTAGGTCTGACACAGAGCTCGGCCAAACTGCTGATGGAGGAGCTTGCTGCACAGCACAGTGTGCTGCACTGAGTGAGGAAAGCAGTATCCCCTGGCAGCATCTGTGGGAAAGCAGCGTGGGCTGCAGCAGTGTTGCTGCAATCTCAGCCCAGCGGTGATGTTCCCACCGTGGCTCTCACATTAAAGCCACACACAGATACAAGTTCTCCTGCTGACACACTCTCTGCACCTCAGTCTCACTGCATGGTGGGCTTCCAAAATTCAGGTCATCACAAACCTAAGGTGCATTTACAAACAAATAAGCAGGGAGGAAAGGCTGACCGGTGGCATCAGCTTTGTACAGGGAGCAGAAAATCTGAGGATGAGTCCCCTGTGGTCTGGGGAAGTGTCTCTGTGCTCTGTTCCCCATCTGTAAATAGAAATGGTTTCAGTTTCTGCGTGTGCTGGGGTTGTGGCAGCACAGCTTGCTTGTGGTGCAGGTAGGTACTGCAATGGGGCCCTGCAGCTGACAGGCACCTCTAGGCTTGGCTGCAGTGGTGGAACTCATAACCAGGTCATATAGGGCCCTCCAGATGATGAGGATTTCCATTCCTTAGAATATACAGAGAAATCACTCTGGAGGTGTAAGGACTTTAGTTTTCATTCCACCGTTGTGCAAGAATCCTTCTCAGGGTTTGAAGTTAGGAAGGGTTTGATTATAGAAGTTATTATAAGACATATTTACTTGAATACAAGTAAAAGGATAGGGGAGGTCTACAGCTACGTGCTGGAATCCTGCAGGCATACTGTAGCTGTAGCCTCAAAATGAGATGTCAGTTCCAAGTGTGCTATGAAATATTCAGCACTGTCTTCCTGCTGTACTTTGAGGCGTGTTGCTGTTGCTGGGTAGCAGCGTCTCGTCTGGCTTCACACTCAATGCAGCTTGTGTTGGATGAGGTGCCAGCAGGCAGCTGATGGCTGTCAGTAGCTGGCTTGGGGACTGGGTGGTGAGGAAAGGTAATTGAAAGAGTAATTAGATTCCAATTAGTAGCTGTTACAGCATCTGCCTTCCTTAGCTTGTTTTCCCTCACAGCATAATGCAGTCTTCCAAAGTGTCAACCCGCAGGCTGATTGAATAAGTGCTGGGTGTTTCAGATGACTTGAAACTTCATGCTTACATCTTTTGTTGACTTTCTGCAAACTAAAGCATCCGGAGTTTTGGCTGTGACACAAGAAGCACATAATGAGTAATGTCAGTCATGTGTAAAGCAGAATACACTCTTATTGATAGCAGCATCACCTCTCACATTGTACTATTGTCTGAAGTAGCCACAGGTATATAAAAAGGAACAAACAGCTGTTCCAGCCTCTCTTATGAAATATGAATATTTCTTATTTTCTAAATGTTTGAAACTGCATGAGGTTATCACATTGCCTGCTGCCACACTGATTGGTAGAGTAGCCTGAAGCCCTCATGAGCACAGATCTACCAGTCAGATGTCTCTTCTGACTGCAGGTTAGAGCCTTTAGGTCAGTCCAATTAAACCAGGTCTGTGCTGAGGCATGATCTGCCAAAAATTTACTTTACTTCTGGTTAGCATAAAGCACGCTCTAGTACCTGACTGGCAGCATCAAGCTCAGTTGAGATCATGTACATATGTTGCCCCTCTCTGGGCACTCACTGCAGTGACCGTCCAGCCAGTTACTGTGGCTGAGCTCACCTTCCTTTAGGTCTCTAGTTGTTTGGGTTCCCAGATGAGTTGGTGGAAATTAAGGTGCAGTTTGTCTGACCAGATGAAAATGTCTCCCTCAGGATGGAACAAAGGAGTCCCAGAGCTCTTCCTACTTTTAGCAAACAGCTTCTGGCTCTCCAAACATTGCCAAAGAAGCTTGTGGCAACCTGGCTCACACATGCTAGACATGACACATCTGATCCAACAAGTCCTATTACTTGCTGTCTGAAGCTTCAAGATCTGGAGAATAAGCTCACTAACTACTATTCAAAGCAGTGAATTCATATTTCTGGGCTCTGCTGGTGATTGCACAGTGCAAACATGAAACTGGAATTAAAACTGCTCCTTTTCCCTCTTTGATCTAGATTGATTCAATTCAGTTTCTACCTACATTCCTGAACCCTGTCTTTACTGTTCATGAAGCTCTTTT
Organism: Odontophorus gujanensis; assembly: GCA_013399175.1. Lineage (NCBI taxonomy): Eukaryota > Metazoa > Chordata > Aves > Galliformes > Odontophoridae > Odontophorus > Odontophorus gujanensis. The sequence goes on from VXAB01011897.1 coordinate 176,665, forward strand.
GAAGGTCTTCAGTGAGCCAGTGTTAGGCTTTGCCATCATCGTAAGCAGGAACTCTTTAATGTTCTAAAGAAATGCACTGTGCCATTTGTGTTTAACTGATCTCAACTCTAAATTGCAAACTCTGAACTCTAAACATCCCTAACAGAGCAAACTGTCCTGAAGCTTTCCTGCTGAAGCTATATTGCTAGCTTGGTGACCAGTTCTTTTGTGTGCGTAGTCTGCAGTCACTCAGAAATTGCCCAAGGGTTAAACAGACATGGGAGAAAAGCTCTCAGATGTAATGGAAGCAGTAGGAGTAGTAACATAGTTATTTAACAAAAATTTTGTAAGCACTTGCTTAGAGGATTGTAAGGCTTTTCCTCAACATTTCTGTTCTAGTCATTTTCTATTTTCAACAATATAGTCTTAGTCTGCTGGTTTTTAAGTTGCTGGAATGACAAAATAAGAAGTAGGAAAATGTGTGGTTACCCAAGGAAGATATTCTTGCAGAAAACACTTTCTGGAATCTCTCAGGGCTCCTCCATCTGCAGGGACAGCTTATCAGTTCATACGCTGCTTGCATTTGTCAACCACTCTTAAAGTTCTGCAGTTGCATGCTTGTAATAATTTTAGATTCAAGTGCCTACAGCCTGGAACATTTGGCTATGTCAGTATTCGTCAGCTCAACATGTCTGGGAATATCCTCCTGTGCTGAGATCAGCTGACTTAGAATAGCCCATGTCCAACTGTTGGACTTGTTCAGACTCCAAAAAAGGATACCTGCATCCAAACTGCCTGCAGAGAATATTCACAATGTAAGCTAACTCCTGATGTGTATCCCTAAGGTGTTTGTGAAGGTGCTGGTTTGTAGGCCTTGGTTTGGCTGGGAATTTATTTATTATCTTAACTGTTGACTGCTTTCCTAAAGTTCTGGATAGCATTGTGAGAGCCCTTCCCAATGAAGCTGACAAAATAAACTGCCCTGGTTTTTCTTTCAAGGCCACTTTCATCACTTCAGATTTGAATTGTAGGTTGATTCAATACCAGTCCTTTACAGCATCTTGCTTTTATGTACAACTGTGTTTATTGCTTTTAAAGGCATTAGATAACTTTGTGTATTATACCAATGTATCAGATCTTGAGTTCAAATTCAATACACTTGCTCCCTCAAAATTCTTACCCATGAGTAAGTTAACTCACTGCAGAACTCCAGCATCGTTCTTCAGACATTTCACATTTTCTTTGTGAAATTTAACTTTTGTTCAGGTTCAGTCTTTTGGAAGACTACTTTTGTCCCTTGTCTTTTGCTTCAAGATATGACTTTTTGATTCTTTTTTCCTGTACTAAGTCTCTTCTGTTCCAGTTTTGTGAAACTCCAGCAATTACAGCTTTGCTGTCTGCATGTGCCAGCCAGTATGAATTTCACCAAGGCTGTTGAAGTGTTTTTAAGACAAAAGTAAAAAATGGAGAAACTCAGCACAGAGTGGTGAAACAAAGTACTGCTTCTGTCTTGAACTGTTGGTGGCTTCCAAGTCCAAATATCTGGGAGAAGAGATAAGTTTTTTAAACAATTACACCTGGAGACTGTTTCCATCTTGGTATTTGTTTAAAAATAAACCTGAGGTTAAAGTACTAATTATGAAAATACTTTTTTATTTATTTTTTTAATAAAAAACTGTAAGAACCCAAGACTCAGTCCGTCAAAAACTATCTACTTTTGTACATCTGCCTCAAATGTTCTTTTGTGTCAGGAGCCAAAATACCTGCAAGTATGTGGATGGATGAGGATGAAGGAGCTCTCATTGCAACATGATATTTCGTTATATTATCTGTATGTAAAAGTTTGAGTGCTCATAATGGACTCTAAAAATTCCTGACAATGCAGGGGAAAAAGCAAACACAAAACTTGATTTATTTATTTAGTTTTTATCTCTTTCTGTGGAACAATGAAATCTGATGTTGCAAAGTCTTCTCAGTGCCACACTGTAATTGTTATAATCCAGGGGACAAATAGGAAATGTGACAGCTTCTTTTGTTATCTCTTGTAATAACCCTCTGAGAGTCTAAATCAAGAAAACTCAAGAGGAAATCACTATAGATTTACACAGACTGGGAGGGATTAAGCATCTCAATGACCAAACCGGATGCATTTGTATCAAGGTAAGTCAGGCAAGTTAAGAGACAGGCTATATAGACTCTGGTTCAGCTTTCATACTCAGATATTGGTCAAAACATGAATTCTTTCATATAGTAATTCAGAAATCTGTTGTTTCTCTCAAACCCTGAACCTATAATGGATTTTTTTTTTTTTTTTTCCTGGAGATTTTCAGAGTAGATGGGTCCATGGATTTTCTGTCTTTTGATTTTCAGATTGAAAATATTTGAACTTCATTGTAGTACATTTAAACCTAATTTATTTCCTCATAATTGAAGGCCACACACCTTTTAAAATAGTTTTTGGATGTTGCAGGATGAGAAACATCGTTCCAGCTCATTGCTTCCCAGCACTCCTGGAATCAGGATGTTGGTACAGATACATTCTTATCTGCTTGATCCTGTACAATCTTTTAAACTAAAGGCCGTTCAACTAGTTAAAGCAACTCCAGTCTGTAAGAGAGCTCTCCAGGTGCAAGTGTTACACATTTTCCTCAGGGTTTGTGGTATATGGGTCAATTTAAGACATATGGAGAGACAGGGGACTCTGTAGCTTCTTTTTTCATATTCTGGAGTAAGCCTTGGGGGAGTGTCTAAAAAAGGAATGAGTTATACTCCAGTTTTTACACAGGAGAGCAGAAGATTTTTCTTTCTCTAACTCCAGTGGGACTCTGCTGACTTTGCATTTGGTTTTATCCCATCTGAGTATCAAGGCCTGAGATGAACACTTGGCAAGACAAATTTCCTGTCTTGTGATTTCACACATGGAACTAAATTAACTAACTAATGGGACAAACCACCCACGCAGAATTAAACACAGACTCATGGAAGCATAGAATATCCAAGGCTGGACCGGATCCACAAGGATTATCACAACACAATGCAAGTGTTTGCAAGATCACAGCCGAATACTGATTTCTGGAATGCAAAGAGAAGAAAATAACAAGCAAAACAGAAGAATAGCTTTCTCTTAAGATTCTGACCACTTTTTAAGATTCCACATCTCCACTGACTATTTATATTTATGCAGGTGTCAGTGTAGCTATGTTCTTTTTTCTGATGCATGAACCTGTACGGGCAGTGTCACACTTGATATTACTCATTTCTAGGTCTCCTCGTAGAATAGCTGCATTTTTGAGGATTATGTGTGCTGGATATATGTTCTTTGGAATTAAACATTAAAATTATTTTCCAAATATTAATCCCTAAAAAACAGAAAAACAGACCTAAAATGAATTAAGTGTACAGGAAGCTGTCAATAAGAATTATTTCGTCATTGATTTTCTTCTTCTACACGTCTTTGTTTCAGAACTTTAATGTACAATTGTTATCAGAAAGAGATGGCAAATTCAATTTTGAGGAGGAAGATTATGTAAGCAAAAATACAAGGTTTGCTTTCAAACCGTTTTCACACTTCAATGATTTGAGGAAGAGCATTTACAATGCACAGCACTTAACAGTGATGTTAGAGAAATGTGCTGGAGCAATACCTAGCTGACAGTTCTATGAATTGTGCTCTTCCCTTTTACAGGTAGAGTTATCTGTTGTTAGCTCAAAGAAATAAATAAAAATGGAAAGCGGATTTTGATAAACATGTCTCCTTACCCTTGGAATCAACAAAAATGAGAGCCTGAAGATCACTGTCTAGCACTAACAGTCTGTTTTGGATCACACAAACTGGCAGAGTTAGTACAGTAATATGGAATACCAGGATGGCTGAGGCCATCCTCCACCAGGACAGAGGGACCAGGCCCATGACCAGGCAGATTCTGAAGGTCAGAAGGTCTCCAGGATAGAGAGCCCACAGCCTTTGGGCAGCCTGTACCAGCGCTCTGGCACTGCTCAGCACAACAGTGCTGCCTGGGGCTCAGAGGGAGCCCTGTACTCCAGTTTGTGCCCATGGCCTCTTGTCCTGGCATTGGGTACCACTGGAAAATTGGAGTATATCTTGCTTTTTAAGTGCTGCATTCATTCTGATCTGTCTATGTACATGTTCCATAATAAGCAAAATCTCACCTGGAATTAAATCTTCAACTTAGGACATCTCTTTGATTCTATTCACATCTTTCATGTGTATAGAACAATCTATTGATTTCATGTGAATAGAACAATCTGTAACAGAGAAAGTCTTACAAATACATGTCAATGGCAGTTCTTTTGCTGTAAAACCAGGAACCAGTTTGAAGTACTGGAGTGTCAAAGAAACAGACTAGGTGACCTCTTAGTTTTTAATTTGCATGTGTATTTTCAAAAAAAATGTTCCTCTCATTTCCACAGGAAGTCTGGTCCTTTTTTGTCTCACAGAATACTATTATTTTACTTATAAATTCTGCTCTTTTCTAAGAATTGTTGTATAATTTATTTTTTTCTCCAGAGTCCCACCTGCTTCTTATATTTATGTTCCTTCCTAATCCAACACTGCAATTTTATTTTGCATTGCCTGTTGAGTTGCTATGGAATTCCCATGATGTTCTAGCTGATTGCCTGGACAGCATCCCTCAGGAAAATTGATCAAATATAAGTTTCTACGTGTAGCACTATGAGCTTCTCTTCATATCCTTGCTAACAAATTAAATTGCTTCTTGGGGAGAAAAAACTTACCTTACATATGCCATTAGAAATGAAGTGGCAGAGTTTCTGAGGAATGAGATTAACATCTCTACCCAGCCCCTGGAGTACAGCAGCCATTCTTATACAGGTACAGTTGATAAAGTGGGATCTGGACATTTGTCATAGCAATTGAGAGAACAGAATCAAACTCTACATGTTAAGATGAATGTGTTTTGCTCTCCCTCTCTTTAACCACCCGCATGAGTCATATTTCACAACCAGAAGGTTTATCTGTTTCACTGCATTCTGTCCTTGGCGGTTTTTTATGGTCAGTAAACACCTTGGATAAGATTTTCATCACTGCTTCTTCAGGCTTTAAAGATGCATAAAACAAAGAAAGCATGAAGGTGCTCGCAAAACCTTGGTTCCAGGTTGCAGAGGCTGAGAGGGAGGAGTTTCTCTCTAAGCACACAGAGGGCAGTGCTATCGCCTGTCCTCCAGGAAGCCTCCGTGGGTCCCATGTCTGTGGGACATAGGTTTCAGGCACAGCACATCCTGCTCACCACCTGAGCAGCACATCATGGCCACCACCACTCAGAAAGGCCCAGACAGACTTACAATACTCAGCAGAACTTCACACAGCTTATCATGGAGCTGTTAGTGCTGAAACTGGCTCTGTTCCACACAGGGCAGGTGTGCTTGTGTGACGTGTCCCCCAGGAGCAGACTAAGGCTGGCAAGCACCAGGTGACAGCATAAATGCTGTGGCACTGCTGGAGCTGCTGCCCCAGTGACTATGATCAGAAGTGGCTCATTATAAGCCACGGGGATACTGTAACACTACAGCATGAATGTTGGCTGTATTTCTATTCACTAATTGCATTCAACTTAAAACTCTCCCTGCAGCTGTCACTAGATATGACTCTGTGCATCCCAATAGATACTGCTGTGTAACTTAGTCACTGTGTAAAATGACTGCTGTGTCTGTCTCTCCGATGAGTGACTTGACAATGAAAATAGAAGAAAGCCAAAAACCCATTAGCACTACAAAGGATAATGTGCAATAACGCTGAGTTATACAACTGAGTACATCTCTGCATATTATAGTTCTGACAAATTATTCTTTAAGTCAGACACTACAACAGTAATAATCCCATCAAAAGGAGAAGCTACACTTGCAGTGGCTGAAGAGTGAACTTGAAGACTGACTGGGAAACTGTTTTCACAGATCAGTGTTTCTCTATATTTTCTTAATGCTCCTGAGAGTTTTTGCACTTTATCTGTATCAGTGTTTTTGCTTTTGAATTATTTGTAAGTACATTACCTCATCTTCCAGGGAAAGAAAAATATATGAGTAAATTGGAGATCCTGGCTTCTCTAACTTATTGCAGGTGTGTAAATATCTAAATTCTTGTCTTTAACTGCTTTCTGTCTCTGATATGGGCATGCTTTGTACATAGACATAGAATTTAAGGCTGTCTGCATATGAGTTGTTTCCTGCCAGTATTGCAGTTGGCTTCAGACAGAGCCCTGGTGTGCCAGATAGAGATGGGATGGGGCTGGCCATAAGCTGTATGGTCTGGGTTTGAGGGAAGGTAAAACAGCATCGTACCGTGAAAAATACATAGGGTGATGATTAAATGAGTTGTTTATGGTAAATGATATTCAAGTTTCCTGCTTGTCTGACTCCTGGGACTTTCTGAGCATTGCCATTGTGTCTTGTTCCTTAACCTGCACGGTATGCAGGTTAGGTCAGGTTTACTTTGTAGAGTGCCTGACTAACATTAAACCAAAACACTTCATCTGTAGTTTTCTACTGTTCATCCACTATTTGTAGACAGCAAAGGGACCTCTGTTTTCCTCTAAAACTGCTTTACTTTCAGTGAAAATGAATAAATATTCTAATATCCAAATGTTCATTCAAACATGCATCCTCATTTCTTGAAGGCAGTGACAACTTCATGCGTACATGCTCTACAGTTGCAGGGAGCAACCACCTTGCCTCTAGGAGGACTTATCTCTGCAGTTTGTGGGCATCTGACTCAACTCTGCTTCTCAAAAGATCACCCCCAAACTACTCAAAACAGGGTATAGAAAGTGATTAATGCAGATTGTGTAAAATGCTGCTTTGCGTTCACGGTACTACTTTTCTAGTAAAAAAATGCATTTGTGGAGATCTTATACTGTTGGTGGCGCTCATTCAAGAAGCATATTGCCCAGTAGCTCTGTATGGGTATGTCAGTAGGTTGGTATGTTTGTTGGTTGGTTGATCTGTTGGTTGGTCAGTATGTAGGTAGGTACACTGGTTGGTAGGTAGGTTGGTAGATCGATCAGTTCGTTGGTAGGTAGGTAGGTAGGCCGGTAGGTGGGATTATGGTTTCTGGCTGCAGAGCTGCTATGCTCAGTGCGCTGCTCGAAGTGCCCAGGTCACAGCAACAGGTAAATGCCAAAACTGCAATCAGAAACAATTGCTTCCTGGTGTTCAGGTTTCTGACAGCTGGGACAGAAATAAAGGCAATGGTCTCGTACTTAACAAGTGATTCATTTGGTGATCTGACAGGTCTTTTCCAGATCTTACCTCAATAAATGAAGGCAGTTCCTCTGCTCCTCTAAAGGAACAAAAGTTTCCTATTAGCTAATCTGAGGAAAAGCCTGCTGTAAAGCCATAAACAGAGTTAATTAACAGATAACAATAAATAGACAGCAAAAGAGAGCCATTAAATACAGTACCAAATTAATGCTTTCTAGTTTAGCAAATTAAAGCAATGCAAATTACTGAGAGGACTGAAACAACACAGAGCAGCAGTCAGCATGCGTCATCCTGGCAAGAGTGACAACAAAAGGATATTTAAATTTGATACCAGAAACAAAGGGCCTCAAGCTTCCTGCTATGGCAGGAGGAGGGAAATAGCAGAAAATTAGCAGAAATTCAAATAACAGCTAAAGAGTGGGTCAAAAGATGAGGGCACAGTGGTTCAGTCAAGTGCAGAGAAATAGAGAATTAAGTAGTATTAAAAAAAGATTGTTAACTTCATATAGAGAATTCAATGTGTTTTGTGTTCCTTAGCCAATGTATTGGAAAGTGTTACTAATTTGCAATATAACTGAGGCTGTTGGTTTTCTTCAGTTGAATTTTAGCTGCAGGGAGAAATTGTGAACTGATTTAAGTGAAGCTTATGTAGATTATCTCACAGAATGGCATATTTCTGGAGTAAAGGATAAATCACAATAAAACTAATTTGCCATCTTCCAGAACCGAGGAATGTTAATGTGTGTTCCAGAGTTGCACTGATTGCATATGAAACAGTAGCTTAACATTTTGGCTCAAATTCTGAATTTTCAGGTGACTTTTTCTCTGTGTTAATATCCATGAGAAAATCTAAATACCTGGATGTTTTTCATTTAACTGAAGTTTAGCAGTGTTTTAGAGATCCCACAGTAAGGTCGTGTTGGTAAAGATAGAACAAAATAAAGCAAAAATACTCACGTTGCTGCTGAGTTCTCTGGTAGGGCTTGAACATTTGGGGTTGGAGCAGACTACTGTGGGCTGGGAGAATGCTTAAGAGATGCTTAAGGGATTTCTACAGATCAGAGAAGGAAAAGGCATATGGTGATTGCTCCTGCCGAGGCACTGCACAATGTAAGGTTTTCTACTCACAGTCATTCTGATAAATTCAGTGAATTTGGTCTGGAATTGATAAGAACAGAAATGGGCCGCTAAAATGCTTTCAAATAAGGAAAAGCACTTCACATTTTAAGAAGTAAATGGTGATATACCAAAGCAGAATGAAATGAAAGAATAAACAACCCACTAACTTACAGTGATTTTTTAGAGAATATAAAATAATTCCTGTAAATAAGAAAGTAAGAACAGTGAGGCACTGAATAGATTTTCAGGGATGATGCATAGTCCCCATGGCTAGTGAACTCTACTTAGAACAAGCTTGACAAACAACTGACGATGTGGGTGTCATGTAAAGCCTGTATCCAGGCAGTGATCCTGGTTTGGCCATTTCATAATCTAAATGACCTCTTGAGATCTCTCCCAGCACTATTTTTCAAACCTGACAAAGTTCTCTCTTTACCACCCACCTCATTATCAGCACTGCAATAGAGTCATTGCTCAGATTTATAGATAACAGCCTATGTCTGGGTTATGGTGCTGTCTGGTTGTGTAACAGCCCAGTGAGGAACTTTTGATTTAGTGCTGATTCTTTACCAAAACTGACTGCAGAAGGCAGGATATGGTCTCTCACCTGGTATGTGCCTGCCCTATAAGCAGCATGGGGGTTAGACTAGGTGATCTCTAGAGGTTCCTTACAATCCCTACAATTCTGTGATGAGCCTGCGGGGCTGTCCAGAATACAAGCACAGGGCTTCATTTCTTCCCCTTGTCTGTCCTGCAAAGTCCTCTTATGCCAGTGGCATTGTATCCAGTTAGTCTAACCTACAACACATCATGGGTACAGGAAACCTCCCCCTTGTTTTGCTTATATATAACGGCCCGAGGTAGGAGAAGGCTCATCACAGAGGGAGGCCTCTGCTGGAGGATGGCAGTGGGGCAGGGGGTGGTGATACATGCAGCGAGCAACCGCAACAACCTGTAACAAGAAGTAGTACCGGGTTAATTAAGTATGTTTGATACAGTTCCAGGGTTATGCAGGTCATGCAGCAGTGCCCTGATGTTTGCCCTGAAAGTTGGATTACATTCGTTCCTCATCAGCTGCTTGCAAAGCTGAGCAGTGGCAACAACATATGCACAGCCAAAGAGGAGCAGCCTGCAAACCTGTGGAATTCCACCACAGTCAATCAGAGTATGTATGTGAGCAATGGTTTGCAGAATTGTATCTTTGGTGTCAGAGCAGAGACATCAAAATCCATCACTTGGTCATAGAGAGGGAGAGAACTGGGCATGCTGATCGCCTCTGACATCTCGATTGTTCATGGCAGCCTTTAATCTCATTTCTGGTCACAAAGGGAAATAGAGTAGAAGATTAAATGAGGAAAGGGAACTGCCTTGGAAGCTGAGATGTAATCTGGTAGAAACATAGTCTCAAGGAGCTTTGTGAGAAAATTTCTTTTGGAGAGGTCACTAAAGGCTGGATGCCACTGGGAGGGCCCCAACACTGCAATGGGGGGATGGCAGCAGATTGAAACATGCTGTTGTCCCAGAGAATGGTGAACTGCTCTGCTCTGAAGGCATCTTCCCCTTTGTGAGTTATCTCTTTGGATAACGTGGACAGCTGACAGTGATAGCCCATCTCTGTGTTCCAACCATAGGGTGGAATACAGGCTGAGTGGTAGTTGCTGTAGACAGGTGAGGTCCTATGGCTGTCCAGAAGTACAAAAGGGGAAAAAGATGTGCTGATTTATGGATATTCAAGCACAGGGCTGTGAGGACTAGTGGTGGCCATGTTGTGCTGTGATGCAGGGCTGGGAGTTGGCTGGCTTATGCACTCAAACATTGAAGGAGAGGTTTCTGTAGCCTACATGGACCAAAAAACAGCTTTCTCTCCTTTTCCATGTTGTGCCATATGCAGCTTTCTGAGGCTGGGCAATCTTGTATAGCATAACTAACTATTACAGCTGGTTTTGTGTAATAGGGAGGAGTGATTTTCTACACAGTCTGGAATTGAATGAGACCGAGATGGCAGAGGAATGCCCAGGAAGACAAGAATTACTCATTTATCTTCAAGTAAAATGGTAATGCACCAAGCATCATCACGTTGTCTGGTGGTTTCCCAACTATTTGGTACTGCAGAGCTCTGGCTCTGAACTAATGGAAACAAAAACTGTCAGTGCATCACATTTATGTATACATACATTAATTATTCTTATTCAGCATGAGATTATATTAATCATTACAATGGCTAAAAATGATTTTTGTATTGCAACATCTATTTCTTAAAGATAGATAGAAATGGCAGAGTTTTAAAAGTGAACCAAAATTTCAATGTTAAGGACAGCTTTTTGGAGCAGTGCCTCAAATGGACACACGATGGCAGGAGGATAACATCTTTAAGCAGATTTCCATGAGAGCGTTGTGGTAACCATAGCAACAGTTTTAAACTGTAGTACTTAAATTACGTTTTGCAGGGGAAAATTTATACATTTCACTTTTCATTTAGAAGTGCAAATGGTATTTTGTTAGCATTTAGGTCATCTACATCCTCAGGGCTGACTCCATTTGATTGGAATGAACAATTAATTCAGTACTTGGAGTTCCTTTAAGAAAAACCCAGCGCAAATAACTAAATATTTGTTTGGGTGGTGGTGGGTTTTTCCTCCCTCCCTCCCTCCCTCCCTCCCTCCCTCCCTCNGAATTCCTTCCTTCCTTCCAAATTCCTTCCTTCTGAATTTCTTCCTTCCTTCCTTCTTCCCTCCCTCCCTTTCCATTCTTTCATTTTTTTTAGATCCTTCCACTCAGAGAGCATTGCCTTATTATGTTACAGAGGACCTTTGCTTCTTCACAAGAAAATGAGTTCCACATTTGCAATGAGGGACCTGTGGGCAGCAGAAGGGGAATACTTTTCATTTGCTCCTACTGAAACTGTCTTACGAATCCCAAAAGTTTGAGCTAGATGTCAATCAATAGGTAGCAGCTTTATGCCAGCTACGTGCTTTCTGAAAGAGGTGTATGTTTCTTACAGTGGAAAACAAATGAACAAACAATCCACAACCTGAAATGGATTTGAGAATTTTCAAATGTGGAATTTAATATGTGAAGTCTGTGCTGTTTATTAGTTTTTAGATAATGGACAATTACTTCCAGAAATTAGTGCTTAGAACAGCCCAAGTAGTTGGAACAGATCTTTAAATTATGATTTTTTTTTTGTTTTCTCTATCTGACAGAAAAAAAGGGATCCAGAATGTCCTGCTATCACAGCACACAGTCAAGTGTACCTCTCAGGCTGACAAAAGGGGATAGGTTTTTCAGTGAAAATCAGTGCTGTGAATAAATGTGTTCATTTATTAATGTAGGTAATACTGGAGGACTGCAATTAATCCACAGAAGTTGAAATAATTAAGGATGTTTGGGGATCTTTCGGTAACAGTGGACATGTTCACCAGCTGGAGAGAAGAATGTTTTGAACAGTCTCAGAAACTTCTGGAAAATTAAGATACTTAATGATACTGGAATATCCCAGGTTGTCGCAAACCCCAAGTTTCTAATGTTTTAACTGGGAATCACTGAAGAACTGCTTTTCATGATCTGACACAGCTGGTGCTGCCCCTGCAGAAGCCAGAAAATGTCAGATATCTCAAGATTTTCAGAATTCTTTGGTTCCTATTCAGTCTGACAGACTAAAAGGAAAGTTCTGAGGAAAGACATTGTTTCCCTTCTTTCCATCTCCCTTTGCTCAGTTGCAACAGCCTTCACAGAACAGTTATGCCAAAATTTATGTGCAGATTCAGATTGGCCTCTCTCACACTGTCAATTTGACACTGTTTTTAACAAAGATGTGTTTTTGAAGATTATGTTTGAAAATAAAGGGTTTTGGGTCTAACACTAGTAAAAGGAGAAAAGCATATCCAAAAGATCTATTCAGTGGATTCAGAATGGCTACAGGGGAATGCTGCATCTTGCTTTTTAAGTGAAATCTGCAGTTTTGTTTATACAGAACAATCTGTAACAGCTCCACGGTAAAGCTGCTTTGAGGTTCAGTTTTGAAGTTTACTGCTCCCTGGTTTCATTTATTCCATCATACATATGCATAAAACATTTTTATTATTTGGATAGTAATTTGCATGAGCACCAGGTCTTTAACTCAAATGCTCATGAACAAGACTGTTGAGCTGGGTCAAATGGAAGTTATTCTGCTTTACTACAGGGCTTTCAGTTAATTAAGTTCAAAGAATCTGTTCAACTGCTAAAACCTGTTATGCTCCAGACAAGGAAAAAAAATACATTTTTCATCAGTCTATGGGGACAGACACTGCTGACGATCCTCCTGAGCTGTAGACACAATACACACTGAAGAGTAAGAAGAATGGCCTGCCCAAACTGTTTCAGTGGGACAAACACATCTGTGAAGGACACAGAAAGAACTATTCAGATGCATTTATTATATGGAATGAACTACATTTCTGATCTCCTGATGCAATGAATATTATGCTCTGCAATCAGTATAATAAACATAGGAAAAAGAAGAGTAAACTGCAGTTACAGTAAAAGAGAACTTTACCTAAAATTATCATTTCAGAAAATTGATTAGTACTGTTGGTAATTATTTTTTCTTTTTTTCTTGAGTTCCCCTTTATTTAGACAGATAATAAAATTAATTTTGATTCTGCTTATCGAAGGAGAAACCCTAGTGAACACATTCTGACTTTATTTCAACTAGTGTAGGAGCTCATATGGAAAATTAAGTGAAAATCAATTAACAATTGCCCCGGGCATTTTAAACTGATACCAACCAAGAGTCCCTAAATGTCTCTAGGTTCTGTATAAATCACAGCTGACAAATGGTGGTATCTCTGTTTTCACTGAAAATTTGTTTTGTTACAGTGAAAATTCTTTTATTCTATATTGTTGCAGATATATACATATATATATACTATCAGTCTACATTTTTTCACATGCATCTACCCTAAGTCTCTTTTTGAGTCTCTTTGAAAAAAACTAACCTATGCTTTTGAAGAAAAGATGGCTACCTGGTTTAAGAAAAGGAGTGATGGAGAACACATTTGTCAAGGTATTTGATAGTATTCGCTGCACCATCAGGAGATATCTTTGTTTTGTACAGAGAGCTAAATCCTTAAAAGACACTAAAGCTAAATAATAATGAACTGAGCTGATTTCCCATCTTTGCATTCAAGAGTGCTGATGTGGGAGTTTGAAGGTGGTCATCTTTTATGCTGAGTGAAAGGAATGTATGAATAATATTTACCGATCTAAGAAATTCAGTAGTTAAAGATATTTGTACAATTTCTCTTAAGTTTGTTGACATTCAAGTTTTCTTTTGCTTTAAGCACTACACAAAAATGTAATAGTATTTACCATACTACCTAATTTATGTGTCTTTAGATCTTTTACCAAGTGAACTGATAACACAAAAAGTGTCCATAATCAGAGAGAGAATTTGTACAGATTTTTATAAATCTGCAAATTTGAAAAGAGTTCAGAAGTTCTGTCTTTGTTTCAAAGAGAGAAATTGAAACACTAGATAGATTGGAGAAAAGGAACTGAAGGGTACAGATAAAGGATAAATGAGCTTAAAGCCTAAGGAAGAGAAAAAAAATCAAGAGAAAAAAATATATATAATATACTCAAAATGATCAGAGATAAAGAACAAAAGAAAATCATCAAGAGATTTTTCTTAAAAGAGAAGGTAGAATAGAGATGTACTTTATAGGTTACTCTGTTGGATTAAAGAAGGCCTGAAATGAAAAGGTATGTGCAACAAAGGCAACAGACAGATTGAAGGCTTCTCTTCTTATTTTTCAAGGCTGAGAGCTTCCAGTCTTTTTTGCATTTGGCTGATTGCAAAGTCTGAAATCTCTGAGGGTCACAATCATCTTCAGCTTTTGTTGATGGGAGACACAAAGCAGATCACATTGCATGTTGCTCCTGCTATAATAAGATGTCTTTCCATCAGGAGGAGTAGACATAAGGGTAGATACATTCCTTTCATTCAGGTACATGGTGGAAGCACAAGAGTCAAAGTGTAAACCAGTATCTATCCAGAGGCACCAACACTCCTTGCAGAACTTATCTAATATAGTTTAGTGTAATCCTCATATTCCTCTTTCCTCTTTTCCTCTACGTTTTCCTTTGTCATTTAACATTCAGTTTCTCTCTCCAGTTTTCTACAATATCACAAAGCCAGTTCTTGCTTTGAACATTGAAAATATCAAGTTACCTTCCATGTAATTGGTGCTTGAGACATAGGTATACTGCATGGCCTCTGAGAAACCAGGCCCACATGGAAACTGTTCTCCCTCAGTTCTACCAGTAACATCAGATTGTGCATTGCTTCCCCAAGCAGAACTTCCCTGGTTCACAAGCCAGCTTTGTGCAGAGGCTGATGGTTCCATATAGTCCGTGTTTAAGGCTTTGAGTGAGAGAGCAGTGCATCTAGCAAATTACAGTGCTGCCCGTCCTCTGAAACATCAGGGCTCCTGTATGCTGAAGGAAACCTGGAGTCTGTGTCCGTATCATTGCAGCCTTTCTGAGTTTACTTTAAGAATCCTTGTCCAGCTCTTCATCTTTTCAGTTTAATCACTGTAACATCTCTAATTAATTTCTAGCTTCTCCCTTTCCCCACATCAGCAGTCTGCACAGGTGCTGCTTTTTCCACAGTCAGAGCCTTTCTGGCACTTTGTACTTCACCTCCATCTTATTTCTGAACTTCTGTTTCTCTCCTTGTCCCTCAGTAACTATGTTTTTGCGTGCTTTTTTTTCTGTGCCCGTGTCCTCATTCTATTCTATGACCTCTTTTGTGCTGCCCTGTATTCCAGGAGTGCTGAGAAAAACAGGATGGGACAGAGCACGTCTCCGCACTCTTCCTGGGAGTGCATTTATTCCAGAAAATTTGTTCTGCTGATCTCACCTATATTTCTTCAATTGTTTAATATTAAGCACTTATCCAGCAGTGTGAATTACAATTAACATGAATTATACAACATGGCAGTTTCTGTCCTGCTTTGCTCTCGTTTACATAACTGCTAGACTGTAATCACATTTTGTCTTCCAGACAAAAGTCTTCGGGATTTCTCCCAGGTTTAGTTGGAGGTGTTTTTGTAAACCTTTGATAGTTAAGGACACCAGTTTTTGGAGTGAGATGTTGGTGTACATATATAATTTTCAATTTTATAAGATCTAGACCTGACTGTGACCACTCATCACATCTTCCTGTTAGTGAGGGTTATGGATAAGGTATGGGTAGTTAAAGAAGAGTGAATGAACAATGCTAGTTCATAGAGCTGAAACTCTTTGTGCTGGGGGAGGAAGATGGTGCAATTGTGATTTTACTTTCTGCAAGCGTCACAGGGACTGGCTTCCAGATAATGTATATGTGTGTGGACCTGTTTTGTCTCAGAAATCAAGCCAGAGTCTAAATCTGACAGCCATTACTATGCTGTGTATATCCGCAACTCTAAAAAATACTCTTCCTACTTCTAAAAAAATACTTCACAACTTCTAAAATATACTTTCTTCTAAAAAGTACTTGCAAAGATGATACAGTGATGCTGTACATATACCAATCTTGGTATCGAATGTCATTACTGATGTAAGGAACATGCTCATCCCTGGCCTACGTGATGCTGTTATTTCATCTGGCGGCATCCTTCAAGCCATATGAAGACACTGCTTCAGCGCTGTGCTCTTTTCAGCCCTTAGCTGACTGCATAGCATTTGTGAATGAGATGTTTCATATGTAGCCTGTGAAAACAGTTTGTGCAGCAATTGATTGCCTTCCAGAAGAGTGCTGTATGAGTGGAAGTCGTTAGTACCATCATTATCCAAGGAAAAGGATGAAAATATGCAGATATATTTCTCAGTGTAGATGTAATTATAGCACTTTGTAAGGCTACTTAAAATGTACTTGTTTAACATAGTGGTCGCTATTTAGTTTTAAGCAAGATGAAAGGTAGGTCATTTATGTTTCTTTTTGTTCCATTTTTATTCATTGCTACTAAACTAATCAAATTTCAGATTGGAAAGAGTTAAGTAATAGGATGATTTGAAAAAGAGCAATGAAATAGAATGAAGAATGAAAATAATTGTTGGAATTTAGAGATAAAATTAAAGTAGCAGATTGCAGTAAAACCATACCTGCCTCTAACTTTTTCATGTGCTTCTATCTTTTTCATCCTGAGATCCCAGAAGCTTGAAAGCACAAAAGAAAGAACTTGTGCAAAATCTGTGAAGTCCATCTATTTCTACAATAGGATTATTCATCACCACATGTTTTCCCCATCTGGAAGTAAATGGACAAAATGCTGCAACCACCACCATCTCACTTGCAAATTGCTTCACAGTCTAACCAGTCATGCTATTGAGAAGATATGCCTACAGTTCAACCAAAATTGTCTGTAATCATGTTGCTTCCTTTCCCTTGTTATCCTAAGTAGTTCCTCCCCACCCATGTGTTTAACCTCTCTGAAATATTTGTGGATGGCAATCAGATCCCTCTGAGTCACTGCTTAGCTAAGCTGTATGCATTTTCAGCATCGTTCTTTTCTTGTGTAAATCTTCTCAGATATTTAACCATTTTTCTCCACTTTCCTGTGAAATTCTCAGCATTCACTGAAGATGTTAGAATGATTGCCCCTGGCTGAACATGGGAATGGACCATGAGCCTTACCCAAACGATCCCCTTAGTGGCCTGTGTACAAGTGCAGTGGGTGGGGATGCTCCAGCACTCCCTTACCACACCTGGAACTCCTACTCTATGAACCGTGGAGAGTTACCAGAGCTATACAGTCTGGGGAGTACTGGAACTGTACAACTGGGAGAAAGTCCCAGGGTTGCTTCACCTGAACTGTACCCACAATGGAATTTTTTCTGGTTATAATCAATTATATCGTTGTCCTATAATTAAGGCTCCTAAGTGAAATGCACCTTGAGCTCTTGAGGACTGCAGCTAGCTGCGATCCTTGATCTGCCCCTGTGCTCGGAGCCCCTCAGTGTAGGCTTCTAGAGATGCAGTCAAAGAAGAGAAGTCCTTTTTGGGGCTGATTTTGATCATGTGCTGAGAGATGATGAAAGGAATGGGTGAATATCTCACTGAGGAGGGGGAGAAGATAGAAACTTCCCCTCCAATACCATGCAGTAAGTCGTGTGAACCTTCCCATTCTCAAAGCTTTAGCTAAATCACTGTATTTGATTGCAGTGAATTCTGTTGAATCATTGGGTTAAATTGGCTGATGATTAAGTACTGATTAAGTGCTACTAAGAATCATACAACCTAATCTTGTGACTTATTGTAAAAATATTAATAAACCCTAAATTACTGCTAAATCAGAGTTGTGTAAAAATCATACTGTGACTGTGGCCTGTGTGTGGCTGGGGCTATGCTATGAGCTGTTCTCAGCTGCAAAGAGGAGAGGTAAAGTCCCAGATCTGTACAGCCAGTGCCCACACTCTTACTAGCTGCAGCGTAGCTTAACTTAATCACATGGACAGTGCAAACAGTGAGAGGGAATACCATTTTTAAGATTTCAGAGGTAGAACCAGTGCTTAGTTTGATTATTGGATTGACCAAGTACGTGAATTAGACACACAGAGTTTTCTAATTTTCCACTTATTTACCACTATGATTTGGGAAAAACCGTTGGGAAATGTGAAACATTCAGTGGGATGGGAAGTTTTTAGTACTTTTCCTTAGAAGAACTCATGTAACATGGTGTTTTTAAAAAATTACTTCAGTCAGGGAACTGACTCTTGGTGAAAGCAGGAGCCTAGGAAGACACAAATATTTGCAACTGGTCAGTACTTTCCACCTCTCCGTTCCCATTGAGGCCAGTGACCAAAAAGCCATCCGTCCTGAGGGCTAAGGTGAGCTTGGCCTCACTGTCTACTTTCTATCAACAGTTTTGACAGGTCCTCATTGAGTGTTGTTATTAAATCAAATCCATATTTACAGCCAGAAAACATGTGTCAGAATGTATCTTTAACAAGCTGAAATTTAATTCTTGTCTCTATAGTAGGCATGTCCATTACAAGAAATCTTTTATTCCCCTTTCCATTAAAATATTTTCAATTTGGTATGCCAAAATATCCCTATCTAAAAGGGAAAAGAAAATAGTCTTTAGTAGAGCAATTATTACCTTTGGCTCCCAAACTAATTTTAGGGTGAGAGAGAGTAGTGCTAAGATGCCTAAGCAAAGTGGGAAGTTTATAGGGCTGTATGACCTACTCAGGCTGAAATAATAATAGCAATAATAATAGTAATAATAGTAATAAAACTGTTGAGCTATGTGATTTGATATCTGAGCTTATTATCTGACAAGTGATTGAAACTACATAAGGGGGAAAAGGAAAGTATGAAAAATTAAAATGGCTGTACTGCCAGGACTGTGTATCAGGTGAAGTAATTACAGGAAACTTCTGCAGTGCACATTAAGATCATCCAGCTCCACTATGCTGGCAAGATAAGCTACTTGGAGAACACATTACTAAAAATCAGCATATCTACTTAATTGGCCTACATTTCATAGCAGTCATAGTTCTCATTAAAAGAGCTAATGCCTTTCATGTTTCTGCTTTGTTTATATTAGGAACTGCAGCCAAATTCTGGCTCCTAGCTTTGCTCAGAAGTTCTTGTGGATCTGGAAAGAGTGTCCTGCCAGTGACAGATCTGGACTGAGTGTAATTGAGGATGCAGGAAGGTGAGGGAAAGAGGGCGATATTCCAGTGTCATAGGAGAGTCACAGAACTGTAGGGGTTGGAAGGGACATCCAGAGATCAAGTCCAGCTCCCCTGCAAAGCAGGCTCCCTACAGCAGGCTTCACAGGTTGGATTCCAGGCAGGTCTTGATAATGGACAGGGAAGAAAGACTCTTGTTTATTTCCTTCATCATGATTCAACAGAATGAATTATTTTTCTTTGGTGATATATAATGAACAATAAATTAATGAATTATATTGTAGCTGCGGCATTTTGTTTATTTGTAGCTTATTTATAGTCTTCATATCACTTCCCCTATGTACCTTCCGACAGAGTCACAGCATCGTTTAGATTAGATAAGAGCCTTGAGATTATCAAGTCCAACCACCAACCTACCACTACACAGTGAGCTGCTAAACCGTGTCCCTAAGCACCACATCCATGTATCTTACATACCTCCAGGGATGAGGACTCCACCACTTCTCTGAGCAGACTGTTCTTATGCCTGACCACCCTTTCCATGAAAAAATTGTCCCTGATTTCCAACCTAAACCTCCCTTGGCACAACTTGAATCTCTTTCCTCACATCCTCTCACTTGTCACTTGAAAAAACAGGGTAACACTTTACTCCTTTCAGTTAACCATAGAGAGCAATGAGGACCCCACCCCAGCCTCCTTTTTTCCAGACTAAATAGATCCTGATAACTCCTACTTTCTTGTTCTTACACCAGCTCTGTTGCTGTGTTTTGCACATGTTTGACCCACTCAGCATCATGAGCGAGGGGCCAAAAGTTTAACACAGTACTCCTGGTGTTGTCTTACCAGTGTCAAGCATGGAGGGACAAGCAGACAAGTTCAAAGCTATGGGTATCCTTGAGTCCTGTAACACCTACAGAAACTGTCCTCAGAGATCCTTTCAGACCATGTTATATTATTGTTTCTGAGCAAAGGTTTTGAAATGCTACAGTGAAGTCCACCTTGCCAAAGCAATAGAAACAGATGGTGACAGAGCTGTCAGAATCACCTGTAAATTGTCTGCTCTGAAATCCTCAAAGAGCACATTGTGCTGAAACATAGGCTGTTCAAGGAAGAGAGGGAAGAATTTGATCTTGCCCTCATTTGTTGGACAGGAGCAGAAACAAAGAGTGCTTTGTTCATCAAGTGAACATAGCACTTTAAAAATCCAAGTCAATTTAGAAATACATCTAAAATGTCTCACCTTCAGAGAGAAATATCCTGGACTGACAGAACTCCCAGTGGATGTGACTTATAGCTTTGACTGCTGCAAAGGATGCTGTGCCCATCACCTGTGTGAAGGGGTCAAGTTACTAAGAAAGTCATGAAACAGAGGTCCTGCCTTTGACCAGTGCTTTAGTAACTACCTGTGGGAATAGTCTGCTTATATTCTATTTTACTTCCTTCTTTATCAGGGAAAATGCCAATCTGGCAACAGTGTTCTTGAGAATAGTTTCTTCATTAGGTCCTACTGGTACAGTAGAAGAGGGAAATTCTACCAATGTGTGTTGTAGAATCACAGCTCCCAAAGCAGGCAGTTCTGCCAAAACCCAGAACATGAGCACTCTGGAGGTGCCCTGGCAGAAACTTAGGACAGCATTGGTCTCAGGCCATCCAGAGTTAGACATGAGTTGACTGGACTACAGCATTACTGGGCACTCAGAGAACCTGATCCCTTCATGATTTCAACTTCAGATCTGCACACCTTATGTTTACCTTTGAGATCTTAGTAGCACAGTTTGATATTTATGCTTTGACTTAAATACAAAAAGAATCTGGAGAGGAATAAGAAGAAGGCTAAAAAAGTGCAAGATATAAAAATGCGCATGTGATTTCTAAAATCTGACAGCTTTTAGGACAGGAAATCAAAGATACACTGCTGTTTATTTTACTTTCTCCCTACTGAATGTGATTTTTTTGTGTGTTGTTATTTTTTATATTTCTTTTTTGCTATGTATGGATGATACCAGACCAGCTCCTACCCAAAGGCTTGCTTAAGTGCTTTTAATCTTATTTGCTTACCTTGTGTCTACAATAACAAGGATTCAGCTGTGAATGAACCTCAGCATGTTACTTTAGTTCAAATGATTTCTAACTGGAATATCAATGAATCTTTACCTTCAGGTCATCTGTGCCCTTTCTTAAGAATGGATTTCATCAGCTTAAAAATGTTCAGAGTCTGTGAATGATAATAATAACTCACTGCTATGAAACTTCCTGTGAGAGTGCACACACCTCCCTAAATAAGTAGAAATGGGTTTCAAATAACAGGTTCTTCTATTTATAAGACTGGTAATTGAATATATGTTAAGGAAACCCTAATTTCAGAAGCAGGTGTATGCTATCTCTGAAGTTTCCTGCTTATTTTCTTTTCTGCATAGGTTTGAAGCTCCTGATTGTCTAATGAGATTATGGTAAAATTGAAGCTAATTGTATCTTGAGAATGTTTTTGGAATAATGGACGTAAAGCTACATTAACTTGTTTACATTTGTGAAAGCTGCATGCTTTCCTTGGTATTTAAGAACTAAATCTTACCTATATCCTTTGAATTGTATGAGCAAACCTTTCTCCAATATCTTCGTTGATGACCTGGATGAGAGCATTGAGTGCATCCTCAGTAAGTTTGTAGATGACAACAAGTTGGCTGGAAGTGTTGGTCTACCTGGGGATAGCAAGGCCCTACAGAGTGATCTGGACAGGCTGGATCTCTGGGCTGAAGCCAGTGGGATGAGGTCCAACAAGACCAAGTGCTAGGTCCTGCACTTTGATCACAACAACCCCAGCCAACGCTACAGGTTTGGGCCAGAGTGACTGGCAGACTGTGCAGAGGAAATAGACCTGGGGGTATTGGTCGATGCTCAGCTGAACATGAGCCTGCAGTGTGCCCAGGTGGCTACGAAGGCCGATGACATCCTGGCTTGTATTAGAAATAGTGTCAGAAGGAGCAGGGAAGTAATTATCCCCCTGTACTCAGCATTGGTGAGGCCGCACCTCAAGTACTGTGTTTTGGACCGCTCCAAGAAAAAAAAATGTCACCCTGGAGCATATCCAGAGAAGGGCTGCGAGGAGTCTGGAGCACAGACTTGTGAGGAGAGGTTGAGAGAGCTGGGATTGTTCAGTCTGGAGAAGAGGATGCTCAGGGGAGGCATTATTGCTCTCTCTAACTACCTGAAGGGAGGTTGTAGTGAGCTGGGAGTCTGTTTCCTCTCTCTTGTAGCTAGTGATAGGACTAGAGGGAATGGCTTCAAGTTGCACCAGGAGAAATTCAGACGGGATGTTAGGAAATACTTCTCCAAAAGAGTGGTCAGGCACTGGAATGGGCTGCCCAGGAAGATCATGAAGTCACCGACCCTGGAGGTATTCAAGGAAAGTTTGGGCGTTATGTTGAGGAATGTGGTTTAGAAAGAACTACTGGTGATAGGTGGACAGTTGGAGTGGATGATCTTGTAGGTCTTATCCAACTTCGGTGATTCTATGATTTTCTTTTCTACGTGTTCATGAAGGTATTCAAGAAATCTCAGCAGCTATGTATGCATGAAGATGAGTGAAGCTGGCATTTAAAGTACTGAAAATTACATAACAGCTAGTAGTGTAGAGAAATTATAGATATAATGAAAGCAGTGTTGTGAAGTAAGATTTAGAAATTAATCCAGAATGTTTTCTATGCGAGGAAAGGTGAAGGGGAATATTTTTTAAAGCTTTTATTGTGTATCAGCAAGACATGTGTCATTAAGTAATTATTTTGAGAATCCCTTAATATGACAGTGGTGGTAATTAGTCTTTAGGTTTGTAGAAAGAATCAGGCATCTTTTTATTTGGGAAAGTTTTTTGCCTCTAGACACATGTCCTGTAGTGGAGAGGAGAGGAGAGGAGAGGAGAGGAGAGGAGAGGAGAGGAGAGGAGAGGAGAGGAGAGGAGAGGAGAGGAGAGGAGAGGAGAGGAGAGGAGAGGAGAGGAGAGGAGAGGAGAGGAGAGGGAAAAGTAGGAGGGTAGTGGAGGGAAGAGATGAGGAAGGGAGGGGACTTAGTGGACTTTAAGAAATGGCCATCCTTTGCCAAAATAGTCAGCAGTGCTAATGAAAAGCCTTCTTTCTGAATGACATTATCCTTTATATAACTTAGGAGAATTTTCTATCTCTAGATGAGTTCTACATTCATTACTGTCAGCAAGTCTTTTTTTCTGGACAGTTGCGTCCATCTCTCTTGCAAATGACCTTAACAGCTGCAGAGAGAAAAGATATGATAATGTTACAGTGAAACACACACTGTGATAATCTTGTGAAGATTTGGAGATTTTGTTAGGTTTCTGGCTGAATTTATGAATTTACTGTATGCAGAGCTGCAGTATTTCTGCATCTGTAGCAATAGATTTGTCAGTTACCTCCACTAGTTCCCTCAATCCTCATGTTATGAGAGAAAAACCAAAAATGCAGGGCAAAGTCAATTATAGGATAGCCAGAAGCACTATGTTCCCCTCTCCCAACACTGACTTTTTGCCACACTTGAGAGAACAAATTAAGATGCTCTGCAAAGACGGATCCCAAAAACTTGTTTGTCCTGAGAGCCTAGGGAAGGAAGAAGATGTACCAAACAGTGAATGTACCAGGACAGGTGAAGCTAGGGGGATATGGAAGCATAGTGCTGAAATACCTAATCTGTTTTCCCTGCCCTAACCTGCAAGAGAAATAGAGTCAGTTATGTGTTTTGACTTTTTGTGAAACATTAGACCTTCTAATTCAAGGATTCAAGGAGGAGACAATGGGCATAAGAACAACTGCACACCTATCTTCGTTTGTGGTTCTGGAGATGAATAAAGAATGAGTGACAATGTATATTTACTCCTGAGTACATAACATAACTTCTTGAGAGCAGAAGGGATGCAGCTTTCCAAAATCTACCAGCTGCCATGCACTGGGATAATTTTGCAACATCCGTCTTATCACTCCTCAGATGCCAAGGAAGACAGAGGAAGAGAAGAAGCAGAGAAACTGCTGGCCCTTTGATATGCAACACAGGCAAAGCCAGAGGATGAGAGTAGCAAAAGTTGCCTGGTCTATAGAGTATTTGTGAATTCACTTTCTGAGGGTAAAAGTAGTGCCTGAAGGAGTTATTGTACAGATGTCAGTGCGCTAGGCTAGTGAGTGTCCAAGAGGAAATGCTCCTGAAGAACAGTGATAGAAAAAGTTTTAAGAGAAAAGAGAACCAGAACATAAATTCTTGCCACTCTTTAAAATTTAACAGTATTATGCATAATCATTTAGCAGTTCACTTAATGTCAGGGGCAAAAGTAACTGGTTATATTTTATTATTGAAGATTAAAATCTTAAATCTTCCATAAAGGCAGGGAGGGATGGGGAGGTGCTAGATATGTTTTTTGTCATATCAAGGCCCTAATGAATTATGTGAAAAGGAATTCTTACGAAATATCCTCTCTATTCAGCTATTATCTTTGGCTGTAGCAATTACTCACTTGCTTTAAGCTGAGATCAAACAGCATCAAGCATCGCTATTCTCTTTCAAACAAAACCAGTATTGGCAGGATGACTGCAACTGTTTGCTTCCATCAAAGGCAAAAAATGTCCTAAGTGATCACAAGTGTGCCATCTTCCTATGCTGTCAGTTCCTGATTTGAAATCTTTAACTTAAAACATTTTTAAAGCAGTCTGGTTAACTGTTACTCTGAGTTTACATATCCTACAGTCTATTTCCAATACCTGCCCTCAGAACTGTTGGACTGCTTCTGATGTGATAATGTGTTTAAAAATGTGATTTTCCTCATCTATGCTAGACAAATGTCCTATGCAAAATCACGTTAGTGAGTTCATACTAGAACACCATCTTCTGCCCTAATTTAGCACTGAACTTTTTGTGAGGGGAGAAGCAGGAAAAGGGAAACTGAGCTCCAACTACTGCACCAGTATGGCCAGCAAGATGCATAGGAGAGAAGTTCTATACCCACCAGGAGGAAGGTGTGGCATACCTCTTTTAGATCATCCTCAGAAAGGCATCTACATCACAGTAATGAACCCAAAGATGTGATGGAGAAGCCTTGAGGGAGGAGTTTCAAAGAGAACCTCATAATTCATAGAATCATAGAGTCATTAAGGTTGAAAAAGACCTCTGGGGTAATCTAGTCCAACTACCAACCCATCACCACCATTCCCACTGACCACTTCCCTCAGTGCCACATCTACACATTTTTCGAACACCTTCAGGGACAGTGATTCCATCACCCCTCTGGGCAGCCTATTCCATTGCTCTAACACTCTTCTAGAGAAGAAATTTTTCCTAATATAAATCCTGAAATCCCCCTGGCACAACTTAAAGCTATTACTTCTTGCCCTATCACTAATCACTTGGGAGAAGACGCTGACTTCCACCTCACCACAACCTCCTTTCAGGTAGTTATAGAGGGCAATAATGTCTCCCCAGAGTCTCCTCCAGACTGAACAAACCCCATCCCATCAGCTGCTCCCCATAAGACTTCTGGACTTCTGCTACAGATCCTGGATTAATCTTCTGTGCACTTAAATAGAAATGTAATCTCTACTGAAAGACAAAACTTTTCATGCAAAGTGAGATCAATTCCGTACACAAACAACAGCAAATACATCACAGTCTTTATATTCATCCTAAATTCTAAAAAAAAATAAAAAAATAAATGCCAGTAATAAAGCTGTATCTAGAGAATTGTGGAAAGAAAAAGGTTTTTTTTTTCCCTGAGCAATTAAAACTGAAGCATTCAACATTCTGACTCCAGTCTAAATCTTCACATTTCAGAGAATTTTTTTTTTTTTT
>VXAB01011897.1:209290-231397 GCA_013399175.1 Odontophorus gujanensis
GGAAGGGAAGGGAAGGGAAGGGAAGGGAAGGGAAGGGAAGCGAAAAAGAATATAATGGAATAGAATTTCATGTTGGAAGGGACCCACAAGGATCAACAAATCCAAATCCTGATGGCCTGTCAAGATCATCTCAACAAAAGGTACTGTACCAAAAGATAATCAGATATGCTTACTTTTTCTTCCATCAAAATGCAATTATTCAATTTACAAAAGTGGAAAGGGTATTTGGGACTACATTTGCTTTATTGTAAAAGCAAAGTTTTGTAAGCCTCTGTGCAAGCTCAGGAATAGAACATAAACAAGTCATGTCTTAGATATTAATTAATAACAAAAGCAAATAATAATCTTAACAAGAAAATAATTAAAGAAATGTGTATGAATCATTTGACCAATTCAGTATCTTTTGTTCTGCAGAAGTTGCAATGGCAACCACTTATTCTTCTGCAAATTAGACCCTCTTGAATACCAAGTGACAGTCGACAGAAAGTTTGGCTTACTTAACCAGGTTGTGTTGGGAGGTCTGTCAGCAATGGTAAAAATAATGGCTTTATGTATCTATCTATCTATCTATCTATCTATCTATCTATCTATCTATCTATCTATCTATCTAACAATGGCAGTTGTGTAAGTTGTTAATATTCATGGGCCTTAAGGTAGAAAGACAAAGTAACCTCCTACCCATGATGTCCCTACATATATGCCTTTGCTGTGAACAAAACATTCATCACAGGTATGTGAACATTTCATCCCGTATAGATAGATATTGTACTAAGGGACATGGTTTAATGGGGAAATATTAGTGGTAGGTGGACAGTTGGATTGGATCTTGGAAGTCTTTTCCAACCTTGGTTAATTCTATGATTCTAAGACATGTACCCCTTCAAATGCTTCTGTTTTTGGCAGAAAAGGCAGTGTGGAGAAGATGGGTCAAAAGGGTCAGTCCATACTGGCCATTCTTGGCCACTTCATAATCTGCACTTACAGAACTATCACATATCTTTTAATTCCCTTGTTATACACCTGCAAATTCTCACTGTGTGTTTAGCTGATATTTACCACCAATGAATATTCATTCATTCCAGATCCTCCATTTAGGAAGGGAATTATAGAGCATTGAGCTCTACTTTTCTAAATGCCATAGTACATGAAGAAAATGAAGCAAAAAAAAAATACAGAACCAAAGGGGAACCTTAATTCAGATGATTCCTGAAGTCTTAGTTTATGACTTTATTATCTTTATATCTTTTGCATAATCCTACGTATATCTGAGGAAGAATAGATTCTATCCATTTAGTCATGGCTTTTTTTTCTTTTTTCTTTTTTTTTTTTTTTGCCAAGTTACTTTGACTATGTCAGCTATGGGAAGCACTTGCAAGCTTTCTCCCTCTGGGAAAATTTGCACAAGGCTAAAATAATTGATAGAACCTTGCTTTAAAAATAAAATGTTGTATATGAATTTCTCAGTGGTAAAAAAAATACAGCAAGGAATAAATTCACACTGTGAACCCCATCCTGCTCTGGTAGTGAGAAAGAGACTGCTCAGCTTGTTTTGGCTCAGTGCAATATTGGATTTTGTTCCATCAAGTTATCAATTGACCAAAAGAGCACTTGCAGGTAAATGCCTTCCCCCTGCAGCCATCACACTTGAAGGGGTACAACACAGTCTGTGGAAAAGATTCATGACATGTCTGGCTGGCTTTTAGATGCTGGGAAGGGATGAAACATATTTAGAGCAGATGGTGTCTTTGGAAACAGCCAGCAAGTAAGGAATTTCTACTGACCATGCGTGAACTGAGATCTTTCAAAATCTCATTTAGTCAGATCTGAGTGGATTTTCACAGAGTCAAAAAAGGCACACAACTGACAGCAGTAATGTTCTTGTCAAATGTCATGGAAGTGATTCAGTGTACAGAGCTACCTGAGCTCATTGAAAGCCATGAGCTTTAAAAACCTTATAACATATTTCCCCTAGCTACAGCATTTCAACCCTTCTAAATGAAACATGTCCAGCAAAACACAGCGTGAGGCAGGACCTGAAAAGTTTGAGTCTGAGCAATTAAAGTTTGCTAGGCTTAACAGTAAGAAGATGATCATGTGAAATAATATATCAAACTATGGGGTTCAGTATCATTAGCATCTGTAAAAGTATTTCACAACATTTAAAAAAATGGGCAGTGGTGTATTTAGCTTAATTGTGACAGGTTTCACATTCCAGCATCTGAGAATTTTTTTGAAAAGATTGGAAAACAACTGCTGAAATTGGGTGTAGACTGGCAAAACACAGGTGAGTTTGTTACTGCTGGATTCAGCCAATTCTCACTCAATTAGGACTGATATCTGAAATGCCCAACAGACAAAAAAAAAACCCACAAAGTTTGAGGAACACATTTCAAATATACTTGCACACAAATGTAAGTAATGGAAACGATGTCCATATAATAAATAAATAAATTCATCTTTTTTTTTTTTTTTTTCCAGAGACTCCTTATTGTTCTCTGCTTAAGATGTTGGTAAGTTAATCTTGGATAAATCTTTTGGACATTAAACAAATGATATTCAAATGCTAGCAACAATTTCTAATATGAAATATCGAATCAAGAAAATAAACTAATGATTTGATTTAATTGAGAAGTACTGTGTCTGCCTACATCACCTGCTGTTTCCTAACTGAAATGTCTCTCTAGACTATTCAGTGTTCTCCATTTACTGGCTGTTGGTTACAAGGCATCTGGCAATAGTACCTTCAATGGTATTATTCCCATCTGTCCAGTTGGCTCAGCTTTGTAGTAAATGCTGGAGTTTGGTGGTTATTTTTGGCCATAATTTAATTAATTACCTCATTGTTCATACACTGTACGGTAAATTTTGCAACTATTTGGAAATCTCAAACATGGTTTACATCCTCAATCTTCACTGATTTATTTTACTTGGAATTATCAGAATATTGTAAGCAATTTGATATCATTTTTTGTTTTTCATTTTTATCTTAGCAGGGGGGCAGTACAGATCTAAGGATGAATTTTCTTATTTAATGTGGACTTCAGAATCATTCAGAGAAGAGCCAAATTCCCAAGTGATTCTGTATCATTGTAAATTCAGATCTACCATGAGTCTCAAAAGATTATGTTTCATCTTTCTTCCCCAAGGAAAATTCATTTATCTACAAGGAAATGGCTGGCAGATAATTATGCAACATTTTACTGAAAGAACTGGTGATGGAGATTCACAGTGTCTCAATTTTACATTACTGATTTATATAAAATCAGACTATAAGATAAAAAATCAGTGTTATTTTCATTTCACACGCATACAATTTTCAGTAATTTACCTTTAAACATCTGCAGATTTTTCCTATCAGAGATGTTGTTCAGATATTTGTCAAGTTTTCCTGGACCAAGCAATTTCTCTTACTTCACTGATAGCTTGCATGTCATAAAAGCTTAATAGCTATGAAGATTAGGCCACTCTGGGCTTCTTGGCAAACTTAATCAATAGGAACTATGTCTGTGGTCATACAGCAGAGTTCATATACTTCTGGTGATATGAATACATATATCTGTCCTTTAATCTGAGTTCAGACATCTTCCAGAAACAGGACATTATGTTTCTAGTAGACACGTTATTGTCTTTACACACAAGGTCTACACAGAATGTCATTATTTCCTGAAGTAATGAGTCTGATACCCAAAGAAGGGGGAAAGATGACACTAAATTTTCCACCTTCTTTCTTTAGAATGCTCAGTGTCTTTGCACCTTACCTACTATATGAAGCACAGTTCTGACACAAAACCAGAGTAATAGTGTTTGAATGTAATCATACTATTTCTACCAGCGCACTCTTCTCTACTGTGCAGTTCTTCAGGAAAGAACATGTGAGATTTTTTTCCTAAAGATGGATAGTGTTACTGAGGAACAAACAAATTGCCCTACACGCTGCTGTGTAATTGCTGTAAGATGCAGTTAAAAAGGTGATGTCCCTTGAAAAATAGTCACAAAAGTTTTGAAGGAATATGTGCGAGCTTTGCTATAAACTGAGGAAGTAAATTCTACTTTGCCTTTATTTCAAGAGTTAAATGTTTGATTGAAGATCTGCATCATGAGGGTTAATACTTTTTCCAGTAGTGCGTTGGCGTTGGCTATTAAATCTCTGTCTACTGGCAATGCAAAATGTTCAAGCTGCTTTCAAATTCAGTTAAATTCCTGATTTCAGCAGCTTTTTCAGGTACACATATTTCCTTTTGTCAGTTTCAATTTTGCCACAGTGGACAAAGTATTTTCCAAACATATGAAAAAACAGCTCTAAAGAGTTCACATCCTCAAGTAAGATGAAGGTGATGAACAAGAACATTACAAACTTCTGTTACATGAGCAAAAGTGAATCACTTTGAAAAGGCTCCAGTTACATAAAAGGGATGGAGAGGAGGAAGGGGTCAATATATTGACTCAGAAAATGCATAAACGAATCACTATACTGGGAAAAATTATGAATATGAAGAGTGACTTGATGTCTCAGGTGAATTTGCAGAAACTAAAGTCCATTCACTTGTTCTTGAAACAATTAAATGGTGTCCTTGAGAGCGTGCTCAGTAAACAGGGAAGAGAATTACCTAGACTGATGAGAACACCTCTTTAATATTCCTGCTTAATTTGCTATTATGTCCCTACAGCTGTGGTCAGTAAGAAGTAATGTGACAACAGGAATGTGTTCTGCAAGAAATTCAGAAATCAGAGGACTGACAGTGGAGTTTCTGCAGGCTGACAGCAAAGATATTAGCTATTAGAATCTATACCAGATTCTATATGTGAGCAAATGTCTTTCCAAATTGTGTAATACCATGATGGTTTGTCAGGAAAGCAGCAGCCTGAGAGTTTTTCACTGTTGCTTGGAAGAGCATGAAGTGTTAAAAGACATAAGAAAAATAAACAAAAATATAATTACATCAATTAAGAACATATGTTTTGCTCTTTCTTATGTGTTTGGGAAAGAGCAGAAGTAATCAAGTGTTGTTTGTGAATATCATAAATTATCCAATATCATGCTGTGGTAATTTTACATTCTATTAATAACAGCTATTAATGTTCTTGGCAGTGAGGCTTCCTATATGGAATCAGGGTTGGGGCTATCTGACATAAGACTGAAAATTGTATTTTATCAGATTTCAGTTAACTGATGTTGTATTACATGTTTTTACTTCTGCTTTTGCTTTTGCTTTTCCTCAGCTTTTACACTAAAAATTATGTGCAGTCATTCCCATGCAAGCCAGTGGAACTACAAATACCAATGTGATTTACAACCATAAACCTCAGGAAAGCAGCAGATCAACAAAGCAGTAACCAGCAACATGCCATGTATATATTTTCAATATATTTCTTGAGCATTCTTTTACACATCAGATCTCATACCTGGCCTTACTTTGAACAAGTGGTTGGATTACAAATCTCATAAGATCCCTTTCAATCTGAATGATCTAATAACTAGATAAGCCCTGAACAGTCCAAGATTTGCTCTTTTGCTACGTGGTACTTCTTATCAGACAGAAATGTGGTCTGACATTACTTTGAGATGTTATTTTACAATGTGATTCAAACTGTAAATGGTTAAATAGGAACTTCTGCTTTTTCTTAAAACTACTTGCAAAAATGTATTAATGTATAAAATGTTGCAGGTTATGACCAGGATCAGCTAGGCAATATGTTGCTTATGTATAACACTGGTACATATTCAAGTAATATTTTCAGAATATGGTCTACTTACTCCATGACATTTTTTAATTAATATTTATAAGATCATAAATAAAGCAAAGCTGATTCAGTCTCCGTGAATTGCTTTTGGGGATGATATAATCCAGTGAAAAATGAAAATAAAGATACTGGACACTGTGCTGGCCTTTATACAGCTCTACGTGTATGGTGGCTATTTCTGTAAATTTTCTGTCAAGTGCTATTTCTGTCAGGTACTACTTCTACTGAAAAACACTTCCCAGTCAAGCAAGCACCTTTGAGAGAGTTCAGAATTACTTACTGTAATACATTTAAAACCTAAATCTGACACAGTTTTCAGGAAAATTGATTTCCTTTTTTTGAAGTCCCATAACTCTAAAAATATCCAGAAAAACTATGATTCCTGGCAGAAAGTGTGTTTTCAACTTTTGGGGATATCTTATTCTTCCATTCTGCACCATAAAAATACTACTTCTGACTTTGTTACCTCAGAGTATCTTGAAAATGTAATTTTTTTTTTTAAATTTTTTAATGCTGCTTGTCTGTGGAACTTTTCTTTCCATACTGACATATATTGAATGATAATCCAAAATTAAGTAATGACCTGCTGGGAGCCTTTTCTGTTTTAAAGACTCCTTATGAAATTAAAGAACTTACACTTGAGATGTTCCAGGCTTATATTGACTAGAATGTCCTTTTGATTATTTAATTTACTTTCTATATGGTGCAGAAAACAAAACTACAGGCGCAGTTATCTTCACAAAATCTACTAGCGAACTAGAGTTACTCCGCTGGTCCTGTTCTGCAGAAAGAAGTCCATACCAAGGGACTGAGAAGATTTTGTGATTCACCCAGCTCCACTGGATGAAACTATGAATCTCAAAATTTTCCAGTTCGTCTCAGATCCAGTAAGTCAACCTGAGGGCACAGCAAGCCTTCATATTCATGCTATCAAATCTCGCATGTGACCAGAAGTCAGCTTTGAAACAAAATTCAAGTTATGGCTTGAGATAACAGTGACACAGAAACAATCTCTGTTAAGGTGTTGGGTTCATTGCTTTCCACTAAACTTAATTCTAATTTCAATTTATGTAAGGTTCAGTATCAAGTATTTGACTTTTAAAGGCATTCTCTATCACAACTCTAGTCACCTTATGGATGACAACTGGAGCGAGTAATACGTATATTAAGGAACAAAAAGAATCAGTTTCTGCTATAAATAGTGCAACAGAAGCACCTACTACTTTTGCAGTATCTGTTTTTTGACATTTTTATAGCAGAATAAGAGCTGAATTTTATAGGCTACAAAAGAATAAAAAAGCAGAGTGAAAAAGAAAGACAGAAACAAACAAAAAAACAAAAACATATAATGGGATAGGGTCATATAGTTAAATAAGAGAGCACAGGTTAAGTCTTCTCTTAGAGTCCCCAGGCACTGAAAGCACAGGGCCAGTGCTTTCAATACAAACCAATAAATCCTGAATTCTGCTCAGTGCTTTCCTGATATATCTTTTTTGAATGTCTGATGATAACTCTGCTTTATTCTTACTGCAGAATGATTTCAGTCTGGGTGCTGAAGGTGTTTGAACTGAATGGTGAAACTGCACCTCAGAATTCTCCTAGAGAGTGGGAGGAAATGAGTCTGCCTTGAGTTTTTCTAGGAAGTTTGCTACAACCAACACAATATTATGTTAAAGAAGACCATGGATATTCTGTTCTTTTTTAATGTATTATTTATGTATACCCATATTCCATTAAAAATTAATATTAATATATTTTATTTACTCAAAATAGAATGAGTCCAGCTTGACTCTTGAACAGAAGGAACAGACTCCTTCCTGAAAGAGTTCACAACTGTGATTATTAAATGGACAGAAATGCTTCTTCCTTGAACTCCAAGGCTTGACGGTGTCACCAAAATTTGTAATATCACCCTGGATTTAAGCAGTCATTTTGAATTTCCTTTTTTCTTTTCAGTGTGTTGGGTGCTTGAGCTCTTAGCTGTCTCCCAGTATACAGCATCCTGCAGCTTCCCTCTTTAGACAGTAGGAGTTTTTTGCTGGATCTAAGGCAACTTAGAAGATTTTCCACAGAAATATGAAACAAGAGGAAAATTTGAATTAACTATTTGTTAGCACTGTAATAGATGCTGTGTTGTAGTGGAATATATAGAACAACTTCACCTGTTTCTATAACTGGTATCTATTGAATTATTTGAGACTAAACTGTTATAAAACAAATTGTGATCTCTTGTTCTATATGCCCCTTTATATATGTTCAGTGTCTGAAGAAACCAGGAGGTTGCCTTATGCTGGGAATCAATCAATGTCTGCAAAAGTCTTCTCTTGCAGAGAAGGGAAATTGTTCTGTGCATATTTGTATCCTACTTGGGAGGAGCAGAGGGGCTAAACCAAATCATTCTCAAAGAGCTCCTTTTTGTAAGGGGTAAAATAAAATGCAGGAGAAGAGAGCCAAAAATCATGCATTTGCAAATTTAGGTGTTCTGAACCATTTTGGATGAGAGACTTCCTTGTCCCATCAGGAAGGGTCTTTGGACAGTGAAACACATTCTGCAGCAGCTGAGGCATTACTGTACTTGCAGAGGCAGTGTTGCTTTATTGCCTGGTTCAGCTTTCCTTGCCAGCCAAATGGAAAATGTTATGGTTAAATGGTAGTATGGCTTTGTTCACCTGCTCCCCAGGGAGCCCCAGGGCAAAGCAGAGTTTTTCAGCAGACTGTATTTATCAAGTAATTTTGCTTAGCACTAAGAGGAGAGCTGTGACCGAATGAAACGCTCTGGCTGTCTAACTGATCAGCAGTCTGCTGGTGCTGCAGGGGGTCAGGCTCTGTGGTAAGGCCATGGTGTTGCTTTTTCTTCTCAGTAGTACAAATGAGTTTGAAGAAAGGGCAGCCTGTCCTGCAATGTCGATCTCTTTTGTGATTTCATTGATGTGTCCAAAAGAAAGCATCTTCGCATTGCTGGGAAGTCTTCTAGCCCCACCTATTGTCAGCATTGTGTCATGCTTCTCTTGGGAAGATATCTCTCCCTGTGCAAAGTATCCTGTGGTGGATGACTGATCATTTTTAATTCTTAGTTTCATTCTAAATACTTCAGTGATTTTAGTGATTTGGAACACGGTGGCGTTTTGGTTTGGCTTATTTTTGTTTTAGCTCAGATGAATGAAATATGTTTTTGTCACAAAGTTCTAGCTTCTCACTACTTTGGGGCCAGAATTTAAAATTTGGCAGAGTAATAGCTGCTTTGGAGATCTTTCAGGCAGAATTACTATTGGTTTGAAGCTACAAATAGAGACCTATTGTATGTATGAAAAATGCTAATGTCCTTGCTGTTATTGCAGCTTTGAGATCTATTAATCCAGGAATCCCCAGTCAGTTCATAATTTCTCGTTTGGTCTCTGTGCCACAAGTGCTTATCTTCATAGTAACATAATAACTGGGATAACTGGAACCATCAGGGAGCCCTGGGCAGGTGACAACCTTGCCCATGGAAAGGGCTTGGAACTGGATGTTCTTTAAGGTCCCTTCTAACCCAAATCATTCTATGATTCTATGATTCTCTGAACATACCTAGGGATAACTAGAATCAGAGGCTTTTTTGAAAACAAAACAAAAAACAGAACAAAAAACATACCTGGTAGAAAGGAGAGGAGAGGAGAACATGTTTGTATTGGAAGTCTCTAATGCATGGCTACAAGGGAGAAAATTTTAATCCTGGTGTTTCTTCAGCTTTTAATAACGGATTGGTGAAGTTAATAATGTGTTTTCAGTATATTTGTAATGAGCTTTCTGTAGAAGAACCCTGAGCATCACAGAAACTCTCTGAGCAGGGCAAGGACAGCAGCAATACCCCACAGATCTCCACAGATCCTAACAATACCTGGGGGCAGTGCACCATGTGATGAAAAGGTGAGGAAGTGTCTGTATTTACAGGGGAAGAAAAATGTAACATTCAGCTTTAGGGAATAATAGAACTTCCGTCAAGGGCAAATCAAAGAAAATTGTTTAGTCCCTAAAGCATTTGTTTAATAGTGAAATTTATTTCAGCTGTGGATTAGTATGAAAAATTACAGGAAAGGTTAAGGACAGAAGCTTCAACAGTAGCAGTGACTGTGCTGCTGATGAACTGGCTTCAGGCAGCTACAAGGAACATTGTGGAGTTTCAGACAGTCTGTTTGCCTGGGCTCCTATTCAATTGCTTCTGAAGGATTCCTTCACCAGAGCAGACCTGCTCTTCAGAGTATGCTGTGGCTTGCTCGTAGCTCTCATCTCATCCATTACTCTTCAGTACCAAACCTCTCAAACAGGAGCTTTGAGCTGCCTACCTCCTCAAAGCAGGCATTTTTCATGGCCCATTTATTTTTCTTTGGAAGGCCACGTGCCTTTAATGAAATCAGCTGCACTTCCTACGCAAGACCAGGCTGAATGCGCAAACCTTCAACATGCATCAGGGAATTTGCCTTTATTTCTGAAGAAAAAATAACCCTACACTCTAGAGAGGGTACTGCTGAGAGTCACAGTGCTATCTTAGTTATTTTGTACAGAGCATCAGACAGGTTGTCACAAATTAAAACATTGCTGCAATTTTCACCATATATGTGGTAAAGTGTTTTTCTGGGTACATATATAAATATAAACATCTTTTTTACATTTACTAGGCCTGTTACTTTCAGCTAGAAAGCAAAATTCTAACTATGTATTTCCTTTTTTTTCACTTTTCTCACTTTCTTTTTTTCTCATTCCTCTAATCCTGTTTTTTCTTTGCTCCCAACTTCAGCTATAATTAATGTTTCTTACTGACTGTGTCCAAATGCGTGCTAGGCATGTTACCAAGTGCTGATCATATGGGACAAGTGCAGCTCAAAAAAATGGGAGCAGAGCTTGTGCTGTGAGATTCCGGTTACATCTACAAGGTGCAGTGGCAACCAAGTTAGACATTCCAAAGGCAAACAATGTAGTAAAGGGGCTTCTTGCTCTGCATT
The DNA here is from genome assembly GCA_013399175.1 of Odontophorus gujanensis. Taxonomy (NCBI): domain Eukaryota; kingdom Metazoa; phylum Chordata; class Aves; order Galliformes; family Odontophoridae; genus Odontophorus; species Odontophorus gujanensis. The sequence goes on from VXAB01011897.1 coordinate 220,012, forward strand.
AAGATTTACAGTCGTGTCTGCCCTTGATTGCATGTTGTAATATAGCTGTCAGTCATCCAGCTGAGAAAATAGAAGAGTTGTTGGAGATGCAACGTTGTAATTATCAATTCATCAACCCACGGGATGGGATGTATTTACTTTAACAGAAGTTTGCTTAAAAGGAAGACTAGGGAGAGAACAGTTTGATTCAATCTAATATTCAGTTTTGATCTTTCCTATTTTCAACTCTTTCCTGTCAATTTTTCATTTCATATGAATCAGTTAATCAAAATCAGAAGGAAACATCTAATATCTGTTGAAACACTATTTCTGTTTTCCCAAAATATTGTTTTCTAATCATTATTTTGCACACAAGGTAGACTTTAACATTTCATGTGTGGATTTATTTATGAATTTTGTTCTGTTATAGAATGCAAAGCATTTCCTCAGTCCAGAGTACAAAATGAAAAACCCTGCAGTAGCAGGGCAGTAGCTATATTTTTTATTTTTCAAGTTGAGTTGAAAGCATTATTTGAACCAAAATGACACAAAAACAAGAGGCACCTGGAGAGCACCCATGAGGCTCTGAGGTCTGCTGTTCTCCCTGGGACTAGGACAGAACCGAGGCATGGGATGAGCAGTGTGTCAGATCTCATACTTTAAGCATGAAACAAACTTTTTTGGTCCAGAAAAAAAGCAGAACCTGGTATGAACTCCACGTTAAGGACTTCAAACACACACTGTTCAGCAGAATCAGTGCCCTGCTGTAACATCTTGGGCATGCTTTTGAGCCCAGTGGGGTCAGGATTCATCTGCAGTGAGCCCTTCAAAGAGGTGTGACTGTAGGCCCTCCTGCAGGAGCACACTGGTGGGGCAGAGAAATCAAGGTTCTTCTTAATGCAAGATTTCTACATAGAAATCCTGTGTTTTATCCTGACACTTGCTGCCCTACTCCTTTCCCTCTGACTAATTTCCAAGGGCTGAGGTTTTTTCCTACACTGCGCCCTGATGTGAAAGGCCCAGCCTGTAGTGAGTCCCTGTGCTTCACTGATAAGGTGGGTGAGGCACATCACAGTCCCTGAGCAATGAGGATGCTGACATGGAGCCCTGAGGCAGCAGGGAGCATGAGGGAGATCAGTCACCTCTGCTGAATGTCCTTTTCTGCATGTGCTACCTTCCTGCGAGAGGGGTACACACCATCCTGCCATGATGTCCGCACTGCTGTTCTCCTGGGCTGTGCTCATAGTGCACACTGCAAATCAAAATGAAGTGGGAGGCTGCTTGAAGAGTGAAGTTCTTTTTGGTTTGGGGTTACTGGGCTGATGGCTGATGTGCATACAAAGATGTGCCCTAAAGTGTCATTAAAAAAGCTTTCAGTTAACCACCGCGGCATGCCTGGGAGATGGCTTATTGCTAATTGCAACATTGAAACAATTCAGAGAAGTAGCATCCAGACTCTCTAAGCCTGCTGTAATCTGTCTTCTTTCAACCTTTTGGGGTCCCACTGCCCTCAGCTGTCACAGTTGAAATCTGGCTTTCTGCTAATTTTTATCAAATCAGAGTATTTCAAATCAAGAGGGAAGCATGAGATAAAAAAAAACCAACAAAACATCAAAATCTGAAGATGAGTTTGGATGTACTGAGAGACAACAACCACTTCAATGATGGTAAATCCTATTACAAACAACCAGAGAAGTCACAGCTGCCTCTCAAATATACCCCCTAGAATTTAGGGTTATATTTCTAGAATCTGTGGTTTGGTTTATGTCTCTAACACAGACTGAAGGGTGTAATGAGTTTTGGTCAAGGTTTGCTGATGAATTTGCATTGGGTAGTTTAATTTCTGCCATTGATTACACCAGGTACTCAGCCTTTAATTTTAGGCTAGGTAACATCCAGTTTCTTTAGCACAGCTGAACTGCAGCAGCATTTATGGCTTGCCTGACAGATAAAAATCCGCTAAGATCACTGAAACTTTCTCCCAAAACACAAATACAGTTGGGCTTGAGAGAGATGTTGTTACTAGAGAATGACCTGCTCTGCTCTTGGAGTGACTCTGTTAAGCCAATTGCATTTTGTAATTATTTGCATAGAACATCTTTCACATAAACTATTCCAGGATACGCTGCAGAATTAAATAGTGCAATCACATGTGAAGAAGCTCTACTATCAGACAGTTCTGTGAAGCAAGGATCAGTGTCACTGGAAAACAGTTTGCAGACCTTCTCAGGCTAAGTTTTAGAGCAAAGAGTCAATCAATATACAAGCAAGTTGAAAACACAAACAAGGCAGGGGTTTTGGTGTATGCTTATAAGCTGAAAAGTTGAAGTTTACAAAGTAAAGACTTAATATCTTGCCAGTACATTTTAATAGTACATCATCACTAATATCTACAGCTCTTGGTTTCTAAATTCAGTCTAGTTCCTTCTTTCACCTATCAGCACAATTATAATACAATGATACTTAAAAATTATTCTTAGATTTCATTACCTCCTGACTTCTCTTGGTTCCTAAGTCAGGTTCCAGTTTCCCTTTCCTGCAGAGGTCTGCTGTATTCACAGCTCTTACTTGTGCTCTGCTACTCAAGCCTGCTCACTAAGTGTCTTCCTTGTAGTATTCTAATTGTTTTCCCCTTGTGATATTACTTGTAATGCTTTTTAGCATTATGGAAATAGCATAATGGAAATTACTTACTAGGTAGGGAAAACTGCTTTTGAAAAAGCTTAAATGCTTTTCCTTGAAACAGCCTCAACATTCAGCCTCCTGGAAAAAAAGCATTCTTAACGAAGAAAAGTTTGTAGGTTGTAAATTAACCTCTGAAACAAGACTGCAGAGAATTCAGGCAGTCAGACTTCAAACTGGATGGTGGAACTGAGATCCTCACTCCTCAATACAGCGGATGAAACTTCCAGGGGGTACTTCCAAGTCCCCAGCATCCTGGGGAATTATCATGAATTTGAAGCCTTACAGTTACGTTTGAGTGGTGTTCTATAGCTCCTGTGGACTTCCACATGAGAGAGCATTTGCTGTGGATAGGAAAAGTTTTGGTGTCTGAGTTAGAATGCGGAAGAGACTCCAGTTCTGCTTGTGTCTGCCATGCCTTGTTCAATGGACCTCTCATTCCTTGACATTCCTACAGGTATGATAGTGATTTAGAAATGTGTTGTAAAAATAAATATTTAAATGTATATGAATGACCGTGTTCTAGAGTAAAAGGAATTATAAATCGTTTGGACTGATAGTTATTGATCAGTTTTAGAGCCTGAAATTGACATTTTTTTGCTGTAGTATCATCTTTTAATTAGTGCTGCTGAAGGAACTGGACATGGGAAAATGTAAAGAGATCACTTAAGGCACTGATTATTCAAAATCAGATAAGAAAGCAAAGAGGTTTCATTAAAGTCTATTCTCTGACATAGTTTTTGTAACTGTACAAAACAAGAGAATTATTATTATGACTGTGTTTCCAGTGTAACAGGATTTTAATGACCAGCACAAGAGCCACCATCTTCTAATAGCATAGTATTTACAAAAAAAAGGTAAAGTCAAATTGTGAAAACTTGTTTGTTGAAACTAACATATAGCTGTGCGGAAAATTATTAATACATTGATAGTAAAATATTATTAGTTAAATTAGATTTGGAAAAACTAAACAAACAAAACAACACAACCAATCATCCAACATCAAGGAAAAATCTGGCAAAACTTTCAAAGGTTCAGCCTACCTCTGAAAAAGAACCAGTCTATACTATTTAATGTTCTTCATTTTCCTGGAAAGACATTGATTTCTTCATTTAAAGACCCTTCTGATTAGAGTAGAGCTTAATGGGTGAAAATATACTACAGCCTCTTCAGGTAGCAATGTTTTTGGAAGATGTTAGTGGGGATATTTAATTGGAGATCATTTGCTTTGCTTGTGCTGGAAATGTGCAGATTGATTCTTTTATTAGTTCCAATTTTATGCAGGAAACATACACTCGAATGAAGAGTATATTGTTCAACTTTGGGACTGTATTGCATTTCCAGATATGTCAATGGACTTTCAAAGTTAAAAAGATCTGGTTGTTCTTCCAGACAACATTAATATCGGCACAAGCACAAACTGTCCCAGTGCAGAAAGATTAAAAAATATTGTAAGAGATCAGGTTAGTTAAATTGTGAACTCTTCATTGACACCAAGTCCAAAAAGGAAGAATAATGTGGAAAGTAGATCAAATCACCAAGGATAGATATAAAAAAACCACCTGAGCAAGTAGGAGCAACATCAGGAGAAAGCATAAACAAAACGTGGTTGTGAGGAAACCTCAGTAATGACAGGAAACCCTCAGCAGCTTCAACCAATATATTAAAAGCAAAAGGAAGACCAAAGTCCATACTTTTCTGCTAGCTAATGGAAAGAAAAAGTGACTAACAAAAGAAGACAAAGGTGTTTTATGAATTTCTGAGCCTGACTTCACTGAAAATGTTAACTGTGAGCTAACACAGACATGACCAACACCAAGGGGTAAAGTCTCTGTCTAGAATATGGTAAGAACTAATTAAAAAGAAAATGAGGTAAGCCAGATGTTCTCAACTCAGCTGAGTCTGACACACTTTATCATAAGATCCATGAAGAACTGGAGGAAGTTAGCCTCTTGGAAAAGTTAATAATGGTTGTGCCCTTTACTCCACAAAGGCACAAATTTATTTAACAGGACCTATTTTTGTGAAGGGAGGAAAAAAGAATCCAGGTGATAATGTGGTAACAGTTCTGTAGGAAGTTTAATTCATTCCCTGAAAAAGAAAAAAAATCTAGTAAAAAATGAAATGTTTGGAAAATTTGGAAAAATTACTTGGAGATAGGAGCAGGCTTGGATCTCTTCAGGCCAAATCATGCAAGCCCAGTATAATTATCTTCTGTAGCAGTGAAGATGATTTTTGGATAGTAGGGAAAAAAAAAATAAATCAGATATTGAGTCTTCTGGATAACTATCACCTAAGAAAGTTAAGGGTGTCTGTCTCTTGCTGCAGAAACCAATAGGTTTAACAAGAAGGCTTACTTGTTTACGGTTAATTTATGAAGCTTTCCAAAAATCTGCTGTTTGTCCATTTGTTTTCCTTATAATTTCAATGCTGATCACAGAGCAAAAATGCAGGATCGCTTCAAATTAATAAAAGCAGTGCTGTGAAAGCTGTGAAAGGATTTTAGGAACTAATCCCACACCTCAAAACAATTACAGGCAATGAAACTGCTGATAACTTTATGGAGCATGCAATAGATAGAAGAGCTTGAGATTGGATTTCAAAAATACTGCCCATGCTACCAAAATCACCTTTTCTTAGAGTAGAATTTTCTCACTTTTCTGCAACTGAGGTGAAGCATGTACTGATCGCCAAAGTAAACACGTTAATAACTTATCATATACTCAAAGCAAAAGCTCAGATGAAAGGGAGTGTTACTGATATCACTGGCCACACAGAAGTATGGATCACAATGTATGAGTGCTTCAAACAACAGACAGCTAAATGCAAAGACTTAAATGAGCATGCAACTGAAAACACAAAATGTATGTGTTAGGCTTTAGTGAGGCAAATGAAGAAGTTAATTGCCTTGAAATAGAACCTAAAAATTGACTGGGGCAAATAAAAGAGTTTTTCATCCTGAATAAACAAAACCTCCTCAATACTCCACTTGCTTGGATATGAGATACACATTTTTGCCCTTTTAGGCCATTTCTTTTTTTAAGCCTTATTGCTTGGTGTTACCATGGCTACCGATCATGAACTGAAATCGCTGTGTAATAGAGTTTATTTCCAGCCATAATTGCACTGAGACTTTAGCAGTCAGTTTTAAGCGATTAAAGAAGACAGGCTCTGAAGTGGACTTGACAAATCCTCTAACCCTATGGGTGGTAAATACTGCTGGCATTTTAGGGCTGCTTGTTTATTTACAAGACACATTAGTATATACAGCATCATTGTAGACATAGCCTAGCTTGGAGCAGAAGTTTTCATAAAAGCTATCACTCCATTCACTTAACTTTGGTAGCTGTAAAGAAGAAGTGGGAAAACAAAGGGCATCCAACCCATCCTAGAAATATACTCCCCACATCATGAAAAAAGTCTCTTGCCTGCTTTCCATTTTCATGAGTCCATTTTGTTTGAGTAGAAGTCCTTCATTTGTTTTGGCATTCAGACAGAGTACTTTCTGCTTCCTCAAGTACGCAATATAACCTACACAGACAGGGGTTCTGCCTTGTCTGGAGAACAGTAATGGGACAATAGGAAACCTAGAAACAGCTGGCACCAACACAGTGGCAAATGAGTGAAATATTTGAAGGAGGAGGCACTTTGCTTTTAATTGCAATTTGTTCTCATTACATAGATCTAAATCAGGCCACATTTATGTTAATGCTAGTGTGTTGTTTACAATCCCCACAACAGTATTGGAAGCAGGTACAACTCCAAATGGGAATTACATTATTATTCTTTTGCTAAGATAAGCAGAGTCAACCTAGCTCTGGGACACCAGTGAGTCAATGATACTCCTGCTGGGTGAGAAAGAAGTCAAACACAGCCATAACCTCTTGGCAAAGTGGGTGATGCTGCCTGCCAGGTGTGATAAAACACATAGGTACATTATCTATTAAAAAATACAGCACTACCTGCCTGGCAGAGGACTGATGTAGGTGACATGCATAAATGCCTGCTCAGCTGATCGCATTCTTTCTTTTTCTTGTGTCTGTAGTGTTGTGATATCTTTAGTCTCCATTTCCTGGGGACCCTGTGATCCGACAGAGAGTAGTTCTGGCTCAGTACAAATGAAATAGCCTCTGAGACTTGCTTCTTTTCAGTGAGCTGTTGGTCATTTTGGTAAAATTTTTAAGGAACTTAAAATCGTACCCTAAAACTTAATTGTTTTTGTTGCTTTTATTGTTATTTGCAGTGCTATCATTTGTGTCTGGTAGAGATTTTATGGTCAATTGAAGAGAATTTGCTCTACAATATGTAATATGGTAAACAGAAAAGATAATCCACAGAATTAACTACTCATAGACTGTTCTCACTAAAATACCTGTTAGCAATTTGAGCAACTGAAACAGATTCACATTGTATGAATTAGATAAACACCAGATTTCCAAGTCCCAGTGAGCTGAAACTGAGTGCCAATTACCCACTGTTTTCCTAAAACAAGAAGGACCTATGCTATTCAGGTAGGTGTTCAAGGTGTTCAGGATAGGCCTTGAGAAAACGGAGTAAACAACTCCCTGCTGCTCTTTGGTGTTCCCTTAGTTCATGCCTTTAACATGAAAGTAGTAGGTGTGGCTTCTCGCCCTTTCTCCTTTTTTTATTCTATGTAATCTAGTTGCTCTAACAGTCAAAGCCCCAGTCATCCACAGAAGACCTGAGTTCAGGCTGAATGTACTGTTTTTTACTGGGTATTTAGGCATCACCCTACACGGAAACTAAGCTTTCCGAGTTGTTCTTCAGGACAAATAAATTCCTCCAGAAGAACACAGCAGAATAGCTGGGTACATAAAACAAGTGGTCCAGGTCCCTGCTCTGAGCGCTTTGAGCACAGAAAAGCATGATTTATGCACCTAACCTGTCTGGATATTGTCGCAGATACTTAGCTAAATGTAAGCACAACAGGACAGCATCAGCAGGTCAGATGATCATTGCCCAAGCAGGCCTAACTGAAGAACAACTTGATCTCTTTCATTCCCAAGTGGCTGGTTTTGTGGCAAATTCAGAAGTGATACTGGTGATACAACTTGACTCTTATGAGAGCCATTGATGCATTCAAGCTCTGTATGTTATTGCCTTAGCTTTAGGAGTCTTCTGACATTCAAATATATTTCCCTGTAACAATCGAACTGCTTTGAAAGTGCTGTTAGGATGACCTTTTCAGGTTTTTTTTTCAAGCCATTGTTTCCAGTTACTAGGATAATTTATGATGCTTTTCATTGTATCTTATCGGCTTCTTATTTGTCACAGTGAAATGTTGTGGAGAGTCTTGACCGCCTTTCAGAAAGGAATCATGAGAGCTGAAACCACTGCATCTAATTCAGTGACATTATCCTGGGCATGACTCACTTGCTTTAGATTGGAGTTTGTGATTTGTAAGATGTCACTAGTGCAACTTCGTTGGCATTAGGAAACAGGACTAGGAAGTACTGCTCTAGCAGACTTCCTTCATTGCTTTCACATCTATTTCATATACGTCCACAGTACTGTATATTTTGTTCCTCTGACGAGGACAGCCAGCTCATCACTTTATGGGATTCCAGAATGACTGAGGTTGGTGGAAAGCTCTGGTCACTCTGGCCTAACCCCTGCTCCAGCAGGGACACCCAGATCACCCAGAGCAGTCACATTGTGTGCAGGCAGCTTCTGAAGGTCTCCATGGAGGAGATTCCACAACTGCTGGGCAATCTGTGCCAATGCTCCAGCACTGCACAGCACAACAATGCCTTCTGGGGCTCAGAGGGACCCTCCTGTGTTTCATTTTGTGTCCATTGCTGCTTGTCCTGGCACTGGGCACCACTGACATGAGACTGGTTCAACTCTCTTTACATCCTCCCTTCAGGTATTTAAACACATTAACAAGATCTCTGAGCCTCCTCGAGGTGGAACAGACTTAGCTCTCTCATCCTCTTCTCATAAGGGAAATACTCCAGTCCCTTGATTGTCTTGCTGGCCCTCCACTGGACTTTCCTGTATGTCCAGGTCCTTCTTGTACTGGAGAAATCTTAGAACCAGTCAGTAGAGTAGTAGAGTGGAAGGATCACCTCTCTTGATATACTAATGGAGGTATCTAAAAGGTGGATGTCTAACTATGTGCTAGTCACTCTGGGGTCTCTGTAGTGTTTTCAGAGACAGAAGTGTACCTATGGAGACACTGTATCCCAAGAAAGATATGTAAGGCTGACACCTGTCAAAAACCTGAACTGACCTAGTGTCTCAGACTCTGAAGAGGACAACTCCATTTGTAGACTTCCCTTTTCCATCTTTCTTGGATCTCATTTGACGTCATTTTGCTTTGCTGCACTGGTTCTGAACCTCAGCATGTCAATTCTCTGCAAGTTGCTTGAATTTCTTCACCCAGCAGTAGTGTTTTCTTCTGGTTTAGTTTTCTGCAAGGTAGAATAAGTCAGAATGGCTTGTGGGAAGGGTACACTAGTCCTGAGGCCTGACAAAGAGTAACAGCGGGAGTATAAAGGTAAATATGTGAGCACTACTCACTATCGTGGGAAACTCCTCTGTATGACTGTTCTTCCCTTTTCCTCTGTGTTGTGGTCACACTAAATATTTCCAAATTGCTTTAGAAAAGAAGTTATTTCTTCAAATGTAGGCATCATTTCTCTACAGTGTTCCTAAAAATATTTCTGGTTTTGAGTGTCTCCTACACATCAGGTTCTCTGTTTGCTTGCCTCTGTCTGTTCCTGAAGGCTTTTACAAGCCTAATTTCATAACTTTTTTGACTCCTAGAAAGCAACTCTGTCATACAATTAACTGATAGTCTAAACTCCAGTGAAGGGAAAATGAACAACCCTTCTCACTCACTGGCAAAGGAGCTGCAGAAGGACCTTCTGGTAGGTTGAGCAGCTTTTTGCTATCATGTCTGACTGCATACCCATCTCTTATGACCTGCTGTGCATGTAGTCAGAACTCAAATTAACCCAGTGCTTTGCTTCAAGTTATGTTGGACCAACTGCTGTTTCTTTCACACTTGCAGAAGTCGAAACCAACTTTTACAAAAAAATAATAAAAAAAAAAAGAAAATAAAAGAAAGAATGGAGCACACTTCTATTTTTGCTTATATACTATAAAATTCTCACCCTTCATTAAAAACCATTTTATGTCTCCAAGGTACATTTTATAATAACAATGTAGGAAGCATCTACTCCTACACACTTGAGAACTTAGTTATAGTAAAGGAGGTACCTGCTTTTCTGATTACCTCATAGTAGTGTAGTCAAGTTCAGTTCAAGTCTGAAGATAGGTTTCTTGACAAAATATGTCATAAAATATAGGTGTGAGTTTTTTGCGTTTTTTTTTGTTTGTTTGTTTCTCACCAACCATTTTTACATTACATCTTTAAAGCTCATTACTTGATAACAAGAATCAAAGGTAAATTAGTAATATAGACTTCCATGGAGAACATTTGATAATTCTCTTTTCTGTGTTCTCTAATTAAAAAAACATTAACACATTTGGATATCTAAAGAGAAAGGAGTGGGATTGCGTGGAGAGTAAAGGGGTATTTTTATGATGAATTTTTTTGTTCATGTAGGCTGAAGATAATTATGGACAATAACTTGTTTTATTTTACAGGAAAGATCCCAGACTGTCTAGAGATAATGCATCACTAATGTCAATATAGGCAAATGTCCTCCTCCTCTGGAACAAAAGCAACCTTTTACAACCATGGTATTTGTGACACTTCCCTTCCGTGCACAAGCTATAACGAGAGAATCACAGAATCGCAGACTAACTCAGTTCAAATGGGATTTCTGCATGTCCTTTGTTCAGTTTATTGCTCAAAACAGCAACAAAGGTCTTGTCCAGCAGAACTGTGAACATTTCCAAACATGGAGATTTCAGAGCATTTCTGGGCAACCTGTTCCAGTTTTAAACTACAGGCATGAAGAAAATATCTTTCTTATATGTAGTTGGAATTGCAGCCAGTGCCTCTGCTCCATCTTCTTGTGCTGCTTGCTTCTGGAAAGTCAGGCTCAATTTGTTTTATGCTTTTCCATTAGATAACTGAGTTGGAAGTTATTTTCACTGCACAGCTGTGTCCCTGTTCTGACTGAAGACCAAGAACCTTGACATTCTCTCCTACAAAGATTTACTGAGACTGTCTTTAAAACCTCTAGTAACAGTGTTGCCTCAGCTTGGATAACTTGTTAATGCTTGCTTGTCTTAGTTGTTGAGAACACATTCTGTAATACCTAAAACTGTACCTTGTCCTACAAAATTAATAATTTTCTTTTATTTCCTGGAGAGGAAGGTTCATGTATCATCACCCTTTCAACAATATTCTCAATATTGGAATTTCTATCATGTTCTTCCATGCTTTATTTTATTTCAAAAATAAACTGAATTATCTCTGCATTGATGGATAGATAGCATTTTCTAAAACCTTTCAACATTCCTTTTATTCTTCTTAGTGTGACTGCATCTCTCTTAAAGTTTAGGGCCTCGAGCTATGTAGAGACAAAAAGATTAATTGCTTCATAAGTTCCGGAGAAGACACTCCTGTTCATTTGGGATGGCAATTTGCTTTGTTTATAACAACATTGCATTGTAGTCCTGTCATACAGTCGGTGGTCCACAACAGATTTTAATGCCTACTCTCCAAGGTACCATTTCACTCATCTGTCTTTTATTTTTTTCACTGTTGCTACTTTTTTTTTTTTTT
>VXAB01011898.1:0-13355 GCA_013399175.1 Odontophorus gujanensis
GAGGGGCTTTGGGGGGCGGCCTGACGAGGCTCAGGGCTTCCTGAGGGGACTGTGGGGTTTGGGGTGGGCCCTGAAGGGTTTTGGTGGGATTCTGAGAGGTTCTGGGGGTGTCCTGAGGAGTTGTAGCGGGGTTTGAGGGGCTGAGGGGGTTCTGAAGGGCCTTAGGGGAGTTCCTGCGGTGTTATAGGGAGGTCCTGAGAGGTCTGTGGAAGTCCTGAGAGGACTGAGCTTCACTGAAGTTTGGGGATGTGTAATAGGGGTTATGGGGTCTGGGCCATTCCTGCACTGAGGTTGTGGGGGGAATTATGGGGCTGGCTCAGGCTCCCCGTGCTTCACAGGAGCGGGTGCTTTGGGTGGGAATCTTTGACGGGTTGGAGTGCTTTGGGAGTGAGAGCTCCCCACCACGGTTTGGGGCCAGTTGGGGTTCCCCACATTTCATGGGGGATCGTTAGGGAGCACTGCGTGCACCCTAAGGAGACATCTGAGTCTGCTATCCCCCCATGGGGCTTTGCACGGGGCTGTGCTCCCTTCCTTGCACTGGAGGCTGCCTCTCTCCACCCCCCCCCATGGGGCTTTTAGGGGCAGTTCAGGGGGTGCTGCGCCAGTGTTGTCCCTGAGAGCTCTGGGGGACCCTTTGGGGTGTGTGGATGCAGTCTCCTATCTCCACTGTGCTGATGTTTTGAGGTTCCCTGTCTTTGCAGTGTGTGGGGATTCCTCCCTCAGCAGTGTGCTCAAGGACAGCTCTGGGGTCCGTATGGGTGCCAGGGGGATGCTGTTGAGCTGGTGTTAGTTACTTCCTGAGCCCTTCGTTGTCCCGTGTGGGGATTACAGGGAATGTCTTCCCATAGAAATGCTTCCGTGTGTTGAAACCGCTCCTTTCTGTTTCCTAAAAAATCCCTGAAGTGTTGACTTTGTGGGCCAACATCAGGCACATCTCTGTGCAGTTCTTTGGGTTGGTTCTCCCCGCGCTGAGCAATCCCCGCTGTTCTTTACACCTTTGTACTTGGTGCTGAGTTGGTTAAGCTCAATTACTTATTAATTACAGGGATTTCCCAGCAGCAGGAATGCCTTGCTGCCGGGCTCTGAAGGACAGCACGGGGCTGGAGCCGGTTGTGCCCTGCGGCAGGCACGAGGCTGGGATTCAGCTCTTCCCAGTGACCCAAATCCATCCAGCTTTGATTTTCTGTGCAGCAGAAGCGTTCGGGGCTGAATTCTGCACCTGGAGGAGCGATGTGAGAACTGCGCTTATTGACCCAGGGAAATATCTGTATGCATTGCAAGGTGCCAGGTTGGAGCTCTGCCTTGTGGAGGTGCTTAAAATGCAGTGTGGGGAGGAGACAGAGCCGTAGGGGCTGGAAGGGACCTTTGGAGATCCCCTAAAGCAGTTCCCTGCAACAGGATTGCATCCAGGTGGGCTTGCATATCTCCAGAGAAGGAGACCCTGCCACCCCTCTGGGCAGCCTGTTCCATCTCACTAAGGAGCAGGATTTCCTCTCCCTGCCCATCTCCAGGGCGAAGCCGCTTCCTTGTTTCCCTCCAGATCATCTCGTAGCACCATCAGGTTGGCTTTCAGCTTCTCCCTGTATCAACTGTCACATTCATTAGCCGAGCTGCATCAGTCAGCTCACCGGCCCTATGCTGCCTGCGTGTTCAGCACGACGTGGGCATTAATTAAAATCCAGCTCCTGCGAGCCAGTCCGAGCGTGCTCATGAGTCGAGCAGGAAACAATAAAACAGACTCCAAAAATAGCTCTGGTTTCCCGTCCTTTGCGCCGTGGCATACGGGGCTCCAGGCTCTGTGTCGTGGTTGTGCTGAACAGTGTGCACAGAGCTAGGGGACATGGATCTTGCTCCAGGCTCTGGCCAAGGTGCGGTCTAAAGGGTTTTTTTGAGTTCCTGTGCTCTCACAGTCCTTTCTCACCATCCATTCTACACTCCTCTACCTAACGTGCAGCTCTTGCTTTCCAAGGCTGATTTTGCAACACAGCCATGGCGCGCTCTCTAATCTCCTTAGCTCGTTGTGTGTTTGTGGGTGTTGAGGGCATTGGAGTCAGACAATGAGAGCTCATTTAGTTCTTGATTATCATCCTGAATGACAATCATAACTAATCTCGACGGGGAGGAGCACTGCACTGCTGCTAACTCTGTCTGCAGGGAGCTTGCTCGGAACAAGTCAACGAAGATGTGATTCTGGGTAACAGGGCTCAGTGAGACCCTGGTGTGGGTGTGATGCCGAGGGGTCTCCTTCCCACCCGTCCTGCAGAACAGGGGAGATGTTTTGTGTTTTGCTAACAGTCTTTCCCCATTTTTTCTCTTGAGGCTTTGGCATGGCATCGCCCAACCAGCTCTTTCTCAGCCGGCAAGAAGTCTGCACGGCTGTGCAGAACCTCCACCATGCACTGGGGCTCCTGACACTGCCACGGACCGACTCTGTCCTTTAGGAAATGAAACTCTCTCTCTTCTTGGCTTGAAGTCTGACGTTGCATATCAACATGGGCCAGAGGAAGCTGGTGCTGTTCTGGGGAAGCACAGAGCTGTCTGTGGGAAGGACGTGGCACCATTTGTTGTGCTGGTCCCACAGAAAGCATGTTGCCAGAAAATCACCTTACGGAGCAGTCAGCATGCTTACCTGCACCAGGGACACAGGAGCATGGCTGGACTCGAGGCAGAGCTCTTCCTGCTGCTGTTTACGCAGGGAATGCTTTGCATACCAGACTCCAAGCAGAGTTTGTGGAAACTTGCTACTAAATGTCACTCTTATCAGAAGGAAAAACAGGCTCATCCTCCTCAGATCTGGGAGAGGACACAACAGTTCTCTCTGGACCACTCTCAAAGTGACATCTTCCCTAGGCGTACACTGCAGGGAGAGGATACTCAGAGGTGCTTGGAGACCAGCTCCTGTGGTCTGGGTGGAGCAGGGCCAGGCTCAAGGACCTATTCTTGCTGTGGCAGAGCTGCTGGGGGATAGCAAAGCTGTTCACCTGAAAGGAACTTAAGAGAGCTCACATCTCCTCAGCCAACAGTAGAGCTGACATGCTCGTGGGTGCTGAGTCTGGGGTGAGAAAGGCAGCTCCCAAAGTCAGTTCCCCATGCCCTGTGTGCGTGTCAGGCTGCATTCCCCTTCTCATTCATTTCCTTTTCTTGTTCCTCTGTAAGCTTCAGCTCAGAAGTGTGGAAATCTCTTTCGTGTTTTGGAGCTGTAGAGGATCCAGAGGTGGCTTTTGGCTGAGCAGAATGTTGTGTGTTGGGCAGTTGGTGTTTCTTCCCTCATTCTGTTGTCACCTCACGTTCTGGGGTCAAACGTCTGTGTAGTTCTGAGTTATGAAACTTGTTTTAGATATTCACATGCGTGAACCTTGTTGGCTCAAGAGTTGGTCCTGCGTGAGCAGTGTGTGGTTCAGCAGGGCCAAGCAGATATCCTGTGGCTGGAGGTGCTCAGGGTAAATGGGGCTCTGTCGCCCTGACCCATGGAGGTGTCCCTCCCCGTTGTAGGGGTCGGGGTGGGACAGGCTTTAGGGTCTCTTCCAGTCTAAAGCATTCTCTGGCTCTGCAAAGCCCCTAAAGGACTTCTGGCTGTGTCAGAAGCTCCTAAACGAGGTACTGTAACAAATAATCCAATAAATTGTCAGTAGGTGAAATGGATGAAGCTTAAACACAGTGTTGTGAGGGCAGAGCAGTGCAGCTGAGGTCTGCTTGCTTCCTGGCAGAGCCAAGCTGCAGAGCTGCTCCCACCAAAGCAGAACTTGCAGAATTTGAACGTGGGAACTATGTGGGTTGGGTTTTTTTTTTTGTTTTTTTGGTGTTTTTCTTGCTGCTCTCTAGCTGATGCAACCCACTGCAGGGAGGGAGTTGAAGCCATGGAAATGTCAGTCACCTTCTGCTGGTGGGGAGGCAGATCTATGCTGGCTTTCTGGGTTGGCTCAGGGTGTTCCCTTGGCCTTGCTGATGGCTTCCCCACTCCCTTACAGGAACGGGGTGAACGTCGAAGGAGCAACACACAAGCAGGTGGTGGACCTGATCCGTGCTGGGGAGAAGGAGCTGATCCTGACGGTGCTGTCAGTGCCTCCCCATGAGGCTGACAACCTTGACCCCAGCGACGACTCTTTGGGGCAGTCCTTCTACGACTACACAGAGAAGCAAGCTGTGCCCATCTCCATCCCCACCTACAAACACGTGGAGCAGAACGGCGAGAAGTTTGTGGTTGGTACTGGCTGGGGCTTTGCTGCTGGGAGGGTGAGTGGTGATGCTGAGGGGCTCTAGGGGGACAGAGGAACCTCTGCGCTGGGACGTCTGCTCTCAGCACCTCCCAGCCCCATCCGAGCACCTCCTCAAGGTGATGCTGGAAGCACTGAACCATACTTCTCATTGCAGCTCAAACCCTCTTGGCTGCACTCTGAGCTGCTCCACTCTGCTTCCCTCAGGTGTACAACGTTTACATGGCCGGTCGGCAGCTCTGCTCCAAGCGGTACCGTGAGTTCGCCATCCTGCACCAGAACCTGAAGCGGGAATTTGCCAATTTCACCTTCCCACGTCTCCCTGGGAAGTGGCCCTTCTCCCTGTCAGAGCAGCAGCTGGATGCCCGGCGGCGAGGGCTGGAAGAGTACCTGGAGAAAGGTATGGAGCTGAGAGCATGAACTTCACAGAATCACAGTGTCCCAGAACCATAGGGGTTAGAGGGAATCTCCAGAGGTCCCGCAGCCCAACCCTAAAGCGTTTCCCTACAACATGTTGTCCAGGGTCACGTCCATGTGGGTTTGAATCTTTCCAGAGAAGGAAATTCCCCCATGCCTCTCTGGGCTCAGTTCCAGGGCTCTTCCATCCTCATGTGCAGAACTTCTCCCTCACGTTCTGACAGAACTTCCTGGGCTCCAGTCTGTGCCCACTGCCCCTTGTCTTGGCACTGAGCAGTGCCGAGCAGAGCCCAGCCCTGTTCTCCTGGCCTCTGCCCTTCAGACATTGGTCAGCACTGATCGGATCCCTCTCAACCATCTTCTCCAGGTGAACACCCCCAGGGCTCTCAGCCTGTCCCCACCAGGAGGTGCTGGAGGGCTCTCCCAGCACTTCCCAGTCTGCCTGGAACTGAGGAGCCAGGCGCTGCGCCCAGTGCTCCAGCTGAGCCCTCTCCAGGGCAGAGCAGAGTGGAGGAGCACCTCCCTGCCCTGCTGGCCCTGCTCTGGGCAGTGTACTCCCAGTCCTATTGGCCTTCTTGGCCACGAGGGCACACTGCTGGCCACCAACACCCCCACATCCTGGCACTTGTTCCTCTGTGAGGGAGGGCAGCTCGTTTGTAGCTGCCTTTTATGGCTGAAGCGCTGTGCTCCATCGCTTTGTGTGAGCACCGCAGTGGGATGTAGGTCAGGTTCTCCCCACCCCATGCAGCTCATTCATCTTTCTCCTCCAGGAAGGTCGCGTTTGGATGCAATATGATGCACTTTGGCTCCAAATTATTTCCTGAACTTGACCTGAATTCCCAAATAGCTCTGGCCCCTCTGGAATAGCTATTTATGAAATCCTCACACCACTTTTAAGTACAGCTGAAACCTCCTGTTGGCTGAGTGCCTGCAGCCTGGGCTTCACCCAGGGGAAATATCCCACGTGGTGATCTACCCAAGCGCTGTGCTCGCTGCTTGGTGCCAGCCCACCTGCCCTCATTGCCTTTGGCTGCCTGAAGAACAGAGGGGTGTTGTCACCCTGCTGTCACCCTGTCCTTTAGGCCCCTCATGGAGAGGTGGTTCCCTTTCCCCTGGGTAGGCCCTGACCTGTGCTCTGTCCTGCAGTGTGCTCCATCCGCGTCATCGGAGAGAGCGACATCATGCAGGAGTTCCTGTCGGAGTCGGATGAGGTAGGCACGTGGGCAGCACACTGCAGCCCTGCTGTGGTAGAGCCTGCACCGGGGAGCAGGAACACTGCCAAAGCTGCATAGAAAGCAGCAACAGAAAAGCAAGGGTGCCCCCAAGCCCTGCCATGCACTGCTTGCCCCCCAACCTGACTGGGCTGCTGCCTCTTTTGGAATTCCTCATTGCAGCCTGAAAAGGGATTCTGGGGACTTGTTGGGTGTGATGGCGTACAAATGACCATGCTAATTAGCAGTGCAAGGCAATCAGTAATTCGTTCATGGAGTTCCTGGCTCAGTTCAGTCGGGGCTGGGAGAGGTGACCCCCAGCCCCTCAACCTCACTGCGTCCTGTCCTCTTTTTTTCCTCAGAATTACAACGGTGTCTCGGACGTGGAGCTCCGGGTAGCATTACCAGACATAACAACGGTGACAGTCAGAGTCAAAAAGAACAGCACTACAGACCAGGTGTACCAGGTGGGCTCCTTTATTTTCTTTCTTTCTTTTGAACATGAAAGGTGAATGCAATCCATGTGATACCTGAGGCCCTGGAGGTGCTCAGTGGCCCCTCTGCCCCTCCTGAGCGTCAGCACTGTAACAGGGAGGGTGGGAACTGGCGAGTCCTGACCTCACACCACGCTGAGGCAGCATTTCCTTGGCGTGACTGCAAGGACAGAGGAAGGGATGAATTAATTGTCCCTGATAACATCTTAAAGCTGTCGGATGGCTGCGAGCGCTGCAGCTGTAACACGGTGTGCCTGGCACAGGAGTCGTGTGCATCCAGCACCCACGTTCTCCTTGGTGTTAACACCTTGGGGTAGGCAGTGCTCGGGGGCAGCCCACATGGAGCTGGCCCAGCCCTGCAGAGCGGCGGCCAGGGGGTGGCGGCTCCTGCTGCGCTCACCCCGTCTTCCCTTTGGTTGCTCTCCAGGCTGTGGCTGCTAAAGTTGGAATGGACAGTGTTACCGCCAACTACTTCGCCTTGTTTGAAGTGATCAATCACTCCTTTGGTAAGTGCCAGAATCCACCCGGTGCCGGCAGCAGCCAAGGCAGTGCTGGCAGATCCCGAGGGTGCTCCTGCAGCTGTTATCTGCACTCACAGAACCAAGAGCCCCTGGAGGAACTGGGCAGGCACAGCGCTGATAATGAGGAGCCCTCAAAGTGGAATGGCTTTCTTTTTTTTTTTTTGCTGTTGTTTGACTCTCCCATTCCTAAGCAGTTCAAGGAGACTCTTTTGTTAAACTGAGATACGTTTTACTTTGGTTTGGAGAGAGGTGGTGGCCAGCATCACTGAAACATGGCTGGAGGTTGGGCCCAAGCAGCATCTCAGTGCAGGGCAGAGGAGATGGGGTTTGCTTTGTGCACACGTGGAGCTGGGTCAGGGCTGAAAGCTGCAGCTCTCCATCTCATTTGTCCTTCAGTGTCTGATGGGATTTAAGGTTGGAACATGGGATTTTGGCACTTCGTACTCTCCTCCTTCCAGCTCAGCTTGTGCTGGAGGCTGCTGGGCCTTGGTGAGCTCTGCTCTTCCTCAGCTTCATGGTGGGTTCACTGAACCAGCATTGTCCCCAGAGTCACAGTTGCACGACAGAGTGGGAGCAATGGGTTTGTGTTTCCCTGTGATGGGTTCTGAGCTGAGGATATTTCTCATTCCCAGCCAGGTACTTTTGTTGCCAGATGTGAGCACTGGGACAGGGCTGTGCTGGGGTTCTTGTGCTCTGGCACAGTGTCACGCAGGCTCCAGCCACAGCTATTAATTCCTCGTCCCTGAGTGCTGTGCTCCTCACTCCGAAAAGCAAAAGCTTCACTTAACCTTTCTCCCTTGTGCTTTCTGGATGCTCACTGAGAGCATCCCCATTTATTTCTATTTGGATACACTCCATTTAATTTCCTTGGAAACTGTTAAGTCTGTCTAAGTAAGGTGGTGGCCATCCCCTTCCTGACGGGCTGGCACTTGCCTTCTTGATCCATCACCGTGAGGCTCTGAGCGCGGGGCTGGCTGCTGGCAGTGCTGCCAGAAATCCCAGCTGAGTGTTGCTTCATTTAGGTTAATGCAGAGGCATGGCAGTGTATGCCCCACGTGCACCACTGGGGACTTGGAGATGGTCCTCACCACTGTCACGGTGTCATATGAGACAAAGTGTCGTGGTGAAATTCCTGTCCGTGCCCTGGAGACCATCACAAGGGACTGCAAGGGTCCAACACCATGGAAGCAGGTGCTGAGTTAGGCTTATCCCCATCTCTGCTTCTTGCAGTGCGCAAGCTGGCACCCAATGAATTTCCCCACAAACTCTACGTGCAGAACTATACCTCGGCGGTGCCAGGGACGTGCCTGACCATCCGGAAATGGCTCTTCACGACAGAGGAGGAGGCTCTTCTCAATGACAACGACTTGGCGGTCACCTACTTCTTCCATCAGGTGGGTGCCTGAGAGCTCTGTGGGTGAGAGCTGGAGCTTTGTGCTGGAGGTAAGCCAAACCAGGTTGTATATCACAAAAAATTTTTTCTCTGGAGGAAGTGGTGATGCATTGGAACAGGCTGCCCAGGGAGGGAGGGAGTCACTGTCCCTGGAGGGGTTCAAGAACTGCAGAGATGTGGCACTTGTGAACATGGTTTGTGGGCATGATGGAGTGGGTTGGGATTGGACCTTGATGATCTTAGTAGTCTCTTCCAACCTTAATGATTCTGTGAACTACTGGCAGCCAAGGGCCCAGCTTCCACAACTAGGGCAACCACTGCTCTCATTGTCTGGACTGCTCTGAGGAACAGCAGTGCCTGGCCTGGGTGCAGTCTGGTGACCAGGGCTGTATGGTGGGGTTCGTACAGCTCTCAGTGTTGTATGGAGGAGTCCCGTGTGGCTGCACTCCATGAGTGGGATGTTTTCCCCAGCTCTGTATGAGGTCTGTGGGCAGCTGGGGAGCAGATTTCTCCCTGCTCTGCAGAACCACAACATTTCTGTTGTTTCACCTGCCCCCCCTATGCTGCTGCCCTATAGGATGAAGT
Source organism: Odontophorus gujanensis (assembly GCA_013399175.1). Taxonomy (NCBI): domain Eukaryota; kingdom Metazoa; phylum Chordata; class Aves; order Galliformes; family Odontophoridae; genus Odontophorus; species Odontophorus gujanensis. Next base: position 8,836 of record VXAB01011898.1, read on the forward strand.
GAGCCTGAGAAGAGCCGTGTTCTCCCATTGACTGTAGAAAGCCAGGCTAGGATGACCAGCCCAGAGGTAGATATCTGTCAACTTCAGTAAGATGGGTCCTGCTCTGTCTGTCTCCACCACCAAAAATGCTCTCCTGACACTCCGAACTGAGCCAGTACCTGCCCCTGGTAGAAACTGAAGTAAATCTTGTCTCTGGCAAGCTGTGTGATTTCCTAGACTGGCTCTTCTGTTGACCAGGAGCTTTGAGAGCCACCAGGCAGTACTTGGGGTGTGCTGGGCTGGAGGAAAGGCTGCTCAGTCTGAAGGGTAATTCAGGATTCCATACCAGAGCAACCCTCCAGCAGCACGGTGGGCTAAAGCCAGGGGAAACACACAGGCAAAAGCAGAATGCCAGACAGCAGTTGTCCAGATCCATCCTTTTCCTCCAGGGGATGTTATTCCGAAGTCCTCCTGGACAGTGCTCATGTGCTCCTGGTGGCCCTGGGATGTGGTGATGGGATCCTGCAGTCTGACTGCTGGGTTTTCTTTCCTTTTTTTTTTTTTTCTTTCCCTGCTTAAGGCTGTTGATGATGTCAAGAAAGGCTACATCAAAGCAGAGGAGAAGTCCTACCAGCTACAGAAACTGTGTGAACAGAGAAAGATGGTCATGGTGAGTTGTCCCACCTGTCCTGCTCATTTCCTCCAGCAAACACCTTGCAGTGCTGTACCCAGCACCGCTCCAAGCAGTGACAAAACCTTGTGCTAAAAGGTGACTGTAGCAGTCCTTCCCCTGCAGCCCTCCAGGGACAGCTGCTGCTCTCCAGTCATCGAGAGGCAAAGGTCTTTTTCTGTCCCAAACAGTCCCAGAGGTGGCAGCACTGGCCTCACAGAGAGGGGCAGGCCCTGGGCACTCGCAGTACAGCTGCTGTGCTCCTGTGCCTTCATTTCTTTGTAGCCTGGAAAAAGTCCAGGACTCAGCCCACACTGGGGTCCACGGCCCATTTACAGCTCTGACATTCCCCAGTGTGGACCCAGGAAGAGTCAACTGAAATGCTGATAACCTCTTAATGATTAACCAACATGAGGATCAGTAGGCAGACACTTCCTGCACTGGGTCATCCTGTAGCTTGTTTTCTGCTCGTCTTGTGACTTTCTGGTGAACAAAGGAAGATATGGTTCTTGGGAAAGTGGGGCTGCAGGTTCTGAGTGGGGCCGGGTCCTCATCCCATAGTCTAACCAGGCCAACGTGCCTGCTTTTCTCTCTGCAGTATTTAAACATGTTGCGGACATGTGAGGGTTACAACGAGATCATCTTCCCTCATTGCTCCTGTGACTCTCGGCGGAAGGGACATGTGATCACAGCCATCAGCATTAAGCACTTTAAACTCCATGCCTGCACTGAGGAGGGACAGCTGGAGGTGAGAACATGGGTCCAGCCTCAGCCCCATCGCTTTGTAGGAAGCCCCAGAGCTCCGGGATGCAGTCCCTGACCCCCTTCACGTGGCTTTGCTTTGCCACCCAATGTGCCTCGACCCCCCTGTCCCCCAGGGGCTCACTGGGGTTTTGTCTCCCCTTAGAACCAGGTAATAGCATTCGAATGGGACGAAATGCAGCGGTGGGACACAGATGAAGAGGGAATGGCGTTTTGTTTTGAATACGCTCGAGGAGAGAAGAAACCCCGATGGGTTAAAATCTTCACTCCCTACGTAAGTAGCCCCATTCCCCACAGGTTTGTGAAGAAGCCAGAACTGCTTCATGTCCGGGTGAAGGCAGTGGCAGTTGCTGTCACCCAGGATTCCATCCTGGGAGCAGTGGTCTTCAAGGTGTTTGTCAGTGACACAGACATTCTGTGGTTCTCTGATACTTAAAGCCCCTCTCAGCGCAACCATTCTGTGATCCCATGGTTCTGTGGTCTTTGAGGTCCCTTCCAACCCAACCATGCTGTGATTCCATAGTTGTGTGATCTATAGGGTCCCTCTCAACCCAGCCATTCTGTGATCCCATGGTTCTGTGCTCTTTAATGTCCCTTCCATCTCAGCCATCCTGTGATTCCATGTCCGTCTGAGAGCTGCACAACACCCCCAGCGCTGCGGTGGGGACGTGGCCGCCAGGAGGAGCCAGCAGCACAGGCCGGGCGTTGGGTGCTGCGTGATCTGAGCTGCGCCCGCTTTCTCTTTGCAGTTCAACTACATGCATGAGTGCTTCGAGCGGGTTTTCTGTGAGCTCAAGTGGAGGAAAGAGGTAAGGACCCCGTGACTGCAGGAAATTGCCTTCGCCTCCCATGGCAGTGTTTTTCTGGCGATCACTTCTGCCTACTCCCAAGCAAGAAGGGCTGAGCAGGGAGCAGTGGGGTGTTTGGAGCAGGGAGCTGGCTCTGCTGGGAGCACAGTTATGTTTGCAAAGCTGCAGAGCACTGTGAGTCACAGTCCAGCAAGGAGCTCCTAGGCTTAGTGGGCTCTGCTCTCAGGTGCAGGTGGCAAATCTCTGTCCTGCAGCTGCTGAACTATTCAAAAAGGGCTCTCTTCTACTCAGAGCCATGCTGTCACCCCAGGCTCACTGTGCTAGAGCTGGGAGTTCTAGGGCTTGGCCCAGTATGGGACGTGAGGTGCTGCAGTGGGATGAAGGGTCCCCACCGGGTGACATCGCTGTCACTTTGGGATGGCACTGACCCTGCCCTGGGCTCAGCACCACGCTTGGTGCCTTTTGTGTGGCTCAGGGCTGCATCCTGGCTGTGGTCTGGGGCCAAGGCTCTGGGCCAGGGGTGGGATGGAGATGGAGATCTGGAGCTGGTAGTGCTGATGCTGGAGCTGTGCAGGAGGTGGTGCTCATGTGCTAGTGCTGGAGCTGGATTTCTGGATCTGAGGGCCAGCAGTGGAGCTGGAAGTGGTGCTAGTGCTGGTGGTTGTGCTGGGCTGGAAGTTTTGGTGGTGCTGGAGCTGCTTTGCTGTGCAGAAGTCCTACCATCCCCCCCTCCCGCTGCTCACAGCCGCCTCGCTCCCCTCCCACCCCCTCGGGCTCCGTTTTTTTTATTTATCCCCTTTCCATCTTTTTCCCTCATCAAGGTGGAGGAGGAGGCAACAGACAAGGATAACCAGAACTGCAGCACAGACACGGTGTGCAGCAAGGTAACCGCGCTGCAGCAGCCGCCGGGAGCTCTGCTTCCCACTCAGCTCCGCAGCGCAGAGCAGCGCCTTCTGCTGCTCCCCAGCACCGCTCCCGTTGCACTCACACAGCTCAGCGCAGTGTTTTGCTCCACGCGTTTGTGATGGCTGTGGGCTGTGCTGCTGTGCCTCGTGGAGGGCGACTGTACCTGGCTGTGTGTGACTCTCTCTGCCTGTATCTGGCTATGTGCGACTGTAGCTGACTGTGCCTGTAGTGAGCTGTGTGCTCCTGTACCGGGCTGTACTCAGCTGTGCTCTCTGAGGTGGAACACCCCCAGAGCCCCTTTGACGGTGTCACCGCTGCGGAAGGAGCCCCCGGCCCCACACACCGCTTCCTCTGCCCCACAGATGCTGAGCAGTAGGTAACATGCAGGGCAACCCCCAGCACTGTGGGGCAGAGGCTGTGTGTGTGCTGAGCATCCCCTGGCTGGGCACAGAGCTTTGGTCCCATTCTATTGGTACGCATCACTGCTCTATGGGGCGCCTCACAGCTCCCAGCCCCCCACCTCCACACAAGTGGGGCAGGAAGTGATTCTGCAAACTGAAATAAAAGGACTGTGGATGGAGTGTGGCAGTCGGATGGAGTGCTCCAGATGCAGCATCAGGGTCTCGAGGTCAGGTCTGCTGCAGGGATTGCTCTTGCCTCCTGTCTGTACCATGGGGCATTTGGTGCTGCAGGGAGAGGGCAGAGCCATCCCAGAGCTGAAATACCCCAAACTAAACCAGAAATCCAGCAGTGGGCAGGAGTGGAGTGAACAGAAGCTGCAGCAGCCCCGAAGTGGGGGCAGAGATGGGGAACAGCAGTGAAGATGTGGGGCACATCACTGGGTCTGCACCCTATGGGGCACGTCTCAGGGTCCCCACCCTGTGGGATGCGTGGCAGTGCTGCCCTTTGATGTCTTCCCTTCTCCTCTCTTGCAGAACATCTTCCAGACGGTGCGGTCACAGCAGAGGGACGCGGCCACTTAACCCCGCGGCTCAGCGGAACGTAACCCCCACCCCCACCCCCAAATTAACACTTAAAAATTCTGTTATTGTATTAAAGCCCTTAAACTAAATATTATTAATAATAACACCATTTGTGAACGTCATCTTTGCGGGACGGCAGAGGGCTCAGCCCCTTCCTTTCCCCTCAGCCTTGCACCCATGGGTGGCTCTGATCATGATTTTTACAACTGGAAATTGAATTCATCCGTTGGCACTGTTTGGACATATGTGTGTGTGTACTCAAAAAGGAAAGTGACAGCAGCAGCCCACGGAGAAGCGATGTGCACAGATCCCATCCACATCCACTTATGTCCATGTTTCCTCTGGGGTTTCCTTTTGGGGGCAGTGCCCTCTGTGAGGTCTTCATGCACATCCCTCCTTCCACCCCATTCT
>VXAB01011899.1:0-52500 GCA_013399175.1 Odontophorus gujanensis
CGAAGCCGATCCCGACCCCACAGCGGTCCCCCCCTCACCGGAAGAACGGGTCCTCCTCGAAGCATCGCCCCAGAGCCCCGAACATGGCTGCGTCCGCGCGTCCTGTGAGCGCCCGCCGCTCCACCGGTCCCTCGCGGCGGCGGCCGCTCGCCCACGTGACGCGTCCCAGCGCCGCTATTGGCCGTGACGGAGCGGCGGGCCGGGGCTACCGCTGCCGTGGCAACCGCCGCTCGCGCGCGGGCGCGCTCCAGAAGGTTCGGGGGATGGGGGCGGCGGGAGCGCGCGCGAAGCGGCGCCTCAGGGCCACCACGGGGCCCGAAGCGCGGAGCCTTAGGAATAGTTTTAGCCTTTTTCCACTAGATGGCAGCAAAATAAAGTCCCTGCGTCGCGAGGGGTCGCCGCATCCTCCCAACCGCTCCTTCAGGAGGGGGGTGAGCAAGGGAAACGAACGTTAAGTTTTGATCCACACAGAATAAGATGGCAGACGCACTGATGGCGCCTTGGCTGGTTCCTTCAGCCCGAAAAGCTCCTGGGAGCCGCTGCCAGGTGAAGTCCTGTCCGTTACCACAGGCCCTGTGCTCACCCATTACACGTCGGTGTGTTTCAGTGATGGAGAGGAGCCCTGGGTCAGCTGGGTGTTGCTGTTATTGCAGTTCATTATATAGGTGCTATACAGTTCATAATATACGTGCTATAAAGTCCATAATCTACACGCTATACAGTTCATGACATGATATTCATTTGCACCCATGGCAAGGTGTGCTGCTGTATTTATTACACACCTTGAACCAGAGAGCTATAAAATGCTGGAGCTTCAGTTCTGAAAAGGTGTGTTTTAGGGTGGTTAACTCATTTGCAGTCTTCCCCCAGTGCCTTACTGAACATTTACTGAGTTTGCTGCTGTTTCTGTGCACACTCAGTGCATGCAGTGCAGGCTTGTTGAGTCCTGCCTTGGAATAACAAACCCATTCTGTGCAGTGACGAAGAACAGAGTTCAGTACATCATCTGCACTTTGTTGCTTAACTTTCTATGGGGTCAAGCTCCAGAAGACGACGTTTCCTCCCAAGCCTGAGCATCCCCCCAGATGGATTGCTGTGCACGTAACTGAGCAAGATGAGTTCCAGTTTTTGTTCATCTTTTGGCTGCTGGTGGAAGATGGGCCCTGTTAGAAGTGAGCTCATTATGAGAGGCTCACGAACACGATAAAGTCAGTGCTCTATTTGCACAGAGTGATACCTCTAATTGCTCAGGCCTTCTTACGGTTTGTGTCTGCTTGAGTTAGATTTCTTTTGTGTAGATAAAAAGACTTCTGTAAGAAATCACCTCAGTGCTACAGCACTGTCAGTCTGGAGGGCATCTCCAATGAGATTAATGATGTCTGCCTTAATATAAGAAAACTTTGCATAAATGAGATTATGGTTTCTGCTGAAACCTGCCAACTCTTATTCATTTGCAGTAAATATTATCTTTAATTAAAAGTTTTAAGGTATCTTGTTCCTGAGCTAATGAGATCTACAGTGATTTCCCTTAGGAATTAATTTACCTTCTTAATTCTTATTCATTTTGGTGATACGACTATTTAAATCTGATTCAAACTTCAGAGCTTTGTGGAGCATATTCATCTTGAACAAAAGGTCATTTGGCCATATTGGCGTTGAGTTGGTATTTATAATTGTCTGTTCTCTCTCGGTTCTACAGCTATTTGTTTAGGTTCCTGCCCCAAACATTTCCCACTAACACTTCTGTTTGTCTTAGCTCCTCATGCTGAATGCTTCTTTCTGCAGCTCTTTCACTTTGGCTCCTGCTTTCTCTTCCATCCAGAGTACAAATCAATTAAAGCGAGGCTGAAAAAAGATCCTGATTGTGATCAACTTATTTAGAATTGCAGAGTTACATAAGGTGCACTAAAATATGTGAAAAACATTTGGTGCAATTAGTGAAAAATACAGAAATATTTGACTCTACCTGTGTAGTCTTCAGCTCCTGATTTTGGACAAGGATTATGTCCGACCATGGGTATATGCTTAGCACTTGGAAGTGAAAATTGCATTACTGCATACATGTCTAAATAGGCAAAGTGCCAATCAGCAACTGGTTTGTGAGAATGCGAGCCAGCACCCGCGTGAGGACTGCACACCAAAGGGCAGTGTTGCTGGCTGAATTTAAGACATATAGAATCAGAATCACAGAACTGTAGGGGTTGGAAAGGACCTCTAGAGATCAGAGTCCAACCCTGCTGCCAAAGCAGCTCCCAGCCCAGGTTGCACAGGTAGGGGTCCAGACTTGTCAGTGTGGTAGAACACATTTATGTACACAGTCTGACTCTCTTTCTGTTCTGTACTTAATTATGAAACACCCTTAAGAGCTATCATTCTTTGAAGTGGATAAAGAAGAAGAGTATTTTACAAACCCTGCTGTGGAAACCCATTGCTAGCTCTGTCCTTGAACTGCTGCTGGGTAAGGAACATGTTCTGTGGCACCAAAGGAGCGCGTGGGGGACACACTATGTATAGGACCGTCACCGAGTCCTGCAAGCTGTTGATGGCTTCCATTTATAACTTAGTGCAGACCAACTTCCTCCCATTGCACACAAATCAGAGGACCATCAATAATGTATGAGCTTATAAGTAATGCTTGTATGCTGTCGTCTGGGCAGCAAGCATCATTCAGACTGCAAGAGAGATCCTCATGTTGTGCCAGGTAGATGGAGGCCTTCCATACCTGCAGGGCTTCAGCAGCATGAAAGGATGGGATTTGTGCACGTCTTTAAGACAGCCCAAGGAAGTGGTGAAACGCATTCTTATCAGAGAAATGTGAGAAATCTAAAATCACTATTTGATTTCCTTGATTTATTTGATAGCTGTTTACAAAACATCAGTGTGAGAACTGCAGGAACTGCCAGATTGGGTTACCCTTCGGTCTCTGTGGTGTCCAGTGTCTTATTTACGAGTTCTCATGTCTGGATGTTTCATAAGAAACCACTAGAAAGTGCACAGCAGCTCCACGGGGCACAGCCTGCCCTTGCAATTGCCCATCGTTGCCACACAGAGTCATTCTCAGAGCTGCAGGATAAGCTTTTGTTTCTTTTTAGAAATATTTTCGTGTTATTTACTCCATCATCTATGTAAACAGTAAGCCCATTTCAGTTTCTAAGCTTTTGATGTTAATTACATCTCGTAGCGATGAATTCCTGAGTTTAATTTTTCATTTGTCTTAACTAGCCCTAATTCCGTGTCCTGTTCTTCTGTTCTTATTTTTGTTTACCAGAGTGAAAACTGAGGCATATCAAATACATTGTTATTATTCCTTAAATGAACAACCCCCCCCAAAACCTGCCTGGTCCCAGTGAGTGTGTATCACCAATTTTGGGATTCAGTTCAAAAACAACACTTGTTTAAATAGGTTCCACTGCCATCATACACAGTAACTGTTGAATCATGAGATCTTTGGCTGCACAGGTTAAGGTTTATAAAAGCAGAGGGAATTTCGTAACTGAGCTACTTCAGTACGTTGCAGCTATTGCATTTTTTGCCTGATCTCAATGGCCAAACAACTGAAAAACAGATGCTGGTGATGCTGAACTTGAGCAGTTTTCTGCACAGCAATGGATTTATTTACTTCTTCAATCAAAGCAGCCATCCCTGGAGGTGTCTGAGAACCACAGGGATGTGGCACTGAGGGAAGTGGTCAGTGGGCATGGTGGGGGTGGGTTGGGCTTGGGGTCCTGAAGGGCTTTTCTGACCTTAATGATTCTACAGTTCTATGACACTCCTGGGGCAAAACCTGCATCTGTGAATGGTGAAGGTGCCAAAACCAAGCCAAGAATTCAGCCACGAGGATGTAAGATCAAGCTGCTGCAGCCCCTAACTTCCAAAAGTGTTCATTCTGCTTTTGTAGCTATAGAGAACCAGCAGAGTATATTAAAAATAGGTCCTTTTTCTGAACTATTTTGGAAGAAGCCTGGCAGCAGATCACTTGGGGCTCGGATCCGCTCTGCGCTGCAGCCTGCCCTGCACTGCCCAGCAATGTCAGAAGCAAGGTTGAAGGTAATTTGAGAGGACTCAGACAATTGGAGCTCAATCCCCGGTCCGTTTTGTAAAGATCAGCAGTTACTATTTAAATTTAAAATGTATTGGCATAAATGAGGAATCCTGACTTCTTTCATTTTTACAGTTAAGTCCTTTTATGGGTGGGCTTAGAGATGCACTGCCATTTCCAGAGGCTGGAGTATATTTTTAGTGGAAGCCTTTTGATAGCGTTGTTAAAAACTGATTGCATTCCATCCCTAACGTCAGCCTGATGCAGAGTATTTTGCAAAGGCAGTTTGTTATAAATTGTTGGTAAGTGTCAGATAAAAGCATCATTCTACTACGACCAGCTAGCGGTAGACATGTAATAACGTTTACATTAATATTTTATTTAAATGTATCATCAATTCACATAGTCACCCAGCTCTGCAACTGGTATGAATACTGAAATAATACGCCCATAGCCTACAGAAAAACACTCTGAAGTGCACCACAAAGGTATCCAAAAACACGTTTGACGTTTTTACCAGTGTTAGCTGTGTTCAGTTTCTGCTAATAATTAATGAGGCTCGTTTATGTCTTTCTTTCAGAGCTGTAACGGGGACGCAGCCGCTGTGGGCAGCAGAGGTGAGCAGTGGCAGCTCAGAGGATGGGGACAGCCGTGCTGTGCTCACTGCCCGGCCCAGCTCAGTGCTTCGTGCTGGCAAGGGATGCAATGGGCACACTGCTTCTTCCACCCAGGGAAGTCACAAAAAGACAGAGGATTTTACCTGTTTGATGGGTATTTTTTATTTGACCAGATTTAGATTTAGACACCAGCAAGCAATGGGGCAAGATGCTCTGTCCGGTTACCCTAACTGCAGCTCCGGGTAGGAAACAAAAAGGCAAACACAGTTAGACTACTCTTATTTATATGGCCACTGTGGGTCGTGCGACAGCTGCTCCGGGGCTGCAGAGACATCTAGTGGGAATGAGGCTCTCACAGCAGCAGCTCAGAAGCATTGAAAGCACCTTCAAGCTGCAGCGTTTTCAGAATGCTGCACTCCAAAATGTACCCAGGGGCTGAGATGCTCCTCATGCAGTCCTAAGCCATACTGCATTTCTGAAGAAGCAAAACCAAAAGCCAAGTAATGATTTTCATTTTTACCTGTGTTTAAATGGCACTAGAAAAATAATGTTCAGCTTGTGAAGCACATGCACCTTGCTGTGTCGGAGCCTGGCTAGCAGTGAAACACAACTCTGTGCTATTGCAGGGAGCTGAACTCCCTCTGCCCCAATCTGGGCTGAGCTTCAACTCCTGTTTCCTTCCAGAAGGAGTGAAGTACATCTTGTCCTGGAGTGGCAATTCCAGAGTGACTCAGAGCCTAAGTCTTGCTCCCCAGCATCATACAATCTGTCCCCCCCTCTACTTTTTCTCTAGGTCTCAGCAGAGCAAAGAGGGCAGGGAACAATCCAGAAAATAAAAATAGGGAATGAAGCACTAAGTCAAAATTGCAAATGCAGAATAGCTTAAATTCTGGAGGACTATTACTTATAGCATTGCTTATTATTAGTGCTACAATTTGAAGTCACTGTGGCCCTGTGGCACAGGTGGATTAAGTCATGGGTTCGAGCTGATCTCTTCTAAAACAGGTTTCTAGAGTTCAAGGATCTCTGCTAAAAATAACTTCCTCTGGTAATGTGACAAATGGAAAACTGTGATCATCGGGATGGTTGGTTTTGGGTTACTGATGGAAAAACAGCCTTCAGGATTGCTCAGTCCTGCTCATATCTGAGAGGTTTAAGCAGAAATAGCAAAATTTGATCTCCTGGCCAGCAGTGTTGTCAGAGCTACTACTGTTGTAGTAGCAAAACTCTTTCTAAAACGTTGTAACCACAATTTAAAAGTAAACACAGCTAATTTTCAAGCAATTATCATAATTATATATAAAAAAACCAAAACAGTTGTGGACATGCTGGATGACTGAAGAAATTAGAAAGGGCGAGTGAACGTTTTACCTGAAAGTTATCAAATCAAAATCAGCCTGGCTTGATTTTAATTGACGGTGGCTGTTTGGCAGGCTAAGTGAAATGAGTTTGCTAATATAATTTCTAGGGGTAGAGGTCTTTGCTGACTACCAGAAGTCGGAATGGATCAAGTTACAGCATTATCTTTTCACTCCTACACATGATTTGTCTAAGTCAGATTTAAGGTAGTTCGGTATTATGAGGAACTTTGTGTTACATCCTATTGTATCTGAGACACACTGCCACACGTCCTGAATGACAAAACCTTAGCACAGATGTTTCTAAGGACTGCACAATGCACCCAGCAGTCCCAGGTTTAGTTGGGTAGCTAACAAACAACCTCTTCTTTCTCTTTCTAATCAGGAAGCCGTTCACATTCAGCAGGGGGATAGAATCAGGTGGAAAATATGGCAAGAAGAAATACGGTCTTAATAGGCAAGAGTCATAAATTGCAACAGTTTACACTGGACAACCTCAGAAGCAAAGACACTAAGAAAGCAGGATTACTGTAGGAAGGTATGATTTTTCTCTGGTTCAGGAACACGTGGGCTGAATGGCAGCACAGCATTACTCCAGGACCACAGTGATTAATCTGTGTACGCTGAGTTTCATGTCTGTGTTATGACGCACTTAATAAAAGCTGTATCTGGCTATTCCATTAGGTAATACAGTTATGTTTCCTCCAGCAAAAATGCCCCACGTGTGGAGCTTATGGAGTGCACATGTATTTGGACACAACCCTTTGAAAATATGTCTAACTCTTGTAAGACAATTCTAAGCAGCAGATTTTTCAGAATGATGTTCAGTCCTGCACTGCTGGGTGTAGGTGTGCAATCGAGTTTATTCGTAATGTTGCTGCCTTCTTCCATACTTCATTTCTGATGCTCAAGTATCTGTCTACCTTTGACAGGAAAATGAATAATTTATCACAGGATGCTATTCAAGTAAAAGCAAAATAAGGAAATAGAGTTTACACAACTTGTATCAAGAGTGCTGTAGTAAACAGTTACACTTCTAACCCTGCAGCTTGGCCTTATGCAACCTTTACTTTACAGGAGCAAACTCAGGGGAACAGCTCCTATTTTTGCTGAAAGTTTAAGCTGTAAAATCAGCAACTGCAGGTTCTCAGAGGGCAGAGTGCTGATCCAGCTCCTCTTTGGTAGGACTCAGCTTTGGAAAGCACCAACACTCACTGCAAACGAATCCTGCAGGAGGGCACTGACATCACAAGGATCAGTGCTGGAACATTCAGCTTCACTGAGTGCAGCAAGGGACCCACGGTACGACTCGAACTCACTGGCAAGATACAGCACCTGGCAATGCTAAGATTGACAGTAAACCAAGTGAAATCTTACCTTAATTAATCACACACTGGAGCGTCACAGGTTTGGTTTAGGCAGCTTTAAACATCTGTATGAATTTGCAGGTTCCTAACAAGGATAGGACACTTGCTAATTTGTAACAGACGACATCCAGTTAAAAACCCAGCCCTGCCAACCCTTCTCCCAACACCAGCAACTTCATAAATGTCAAGTACATGGAACGAATGTTCAAGATAGGAGTTGGGACTGGGGGTCAGAAGGTGACAGAAATCAACTTGACAGTGACTTACTCAGAGTCCAAATTATGTTTGGCACACCTCAGTACAGGACTTTATCTTCAACCTCCTTTCTCATTTCTGAGGATCTAAACACTTTTTCCTTCCAGATCTTGCTCACAGTTCTCCTTCAGTATGGACTTGCTGGACAAATGTAATTACTGACTGATTAGCAGCAAAACCCCATGACTACCAGTAAGCCTTGCTCACTTAGGCTGCTTTGCAGAATTTTCTTGATAACCTACTGGAGATGCAAATGAAATAAAAACAATTTTGCATCAAATAAAGATACCAGAATTATCCAACATAATCTGTGAAAAAGAGGAGTTTCATCCTGCACCTTCTATGGAGATCAAACAGGTTTTATTTATAATAAAAGACATGCAGGAGGTGATTAGAAAAAAGGACAGTCACAAATATTTGCCACTTGAAAATGCTGAAATGAAACCAGGGAAGCATTTTTTTTTCCTCCCAATTTTTGTTGCAGACAAGAAAGCCTTGAAACACAGAGAGCCCTCTTAATGCAGGACCACGTAAAACTCCCTGTGTTCATAAGGAACTATTGAAAATGCATTAAAATGCAGATTCAATACATTTTCCCATTACATCAATGATCAAAATAAGATGACCAGAGTACATTTCCAGAATCTTCCCTCCAATTAGGAATAGTAAACTTAAACAAACAAACCAAAACACACAGACCTTATGAATTTCCTCATTCACAAAGGAGAGCAGATGTAGGTAATTTCCAATGAGATCCTTACGTCCAGAAGTTGCAGGCTTATTTTAGTCTCCTATCAATATAACAGGTTTTTTGCAGATTTGCTAGACACCTCAAAATAAATTTGTTTGCATTTTATTTCTCTCTCGCACTTAGTGAGATGATGGACAGATTTTTTTGGTAAATATATTTAAGGGAGAATTTTGATACGTTCAAATTTGACTAATCTTTCATTATTTGAAAGACACACTTGGACAAATGGAAACTTCAGGCACTGAGAACAGCCTCTCTGCAGAAATAGGCATGCCATTATTCTTTTCGACAAAGGTCTGCATCAACAGACACAATCTTTATATTATTTCCCATTAAGAATTCAGAGAAAACTGTCTTTTGCTGCTTATCAATCATTTTAATACGCTTAAAATTGCATAGGAAATACGGCTACTGGAAACTGCTGAAATGTAACATGTTTATTTAAAAGATTAACGTTTTTTTTCTTCAGTGAACTCCAGGATGCTGACAGCAGAGGGGAGACGTTCAAGAAAACTTGAAACATTTCTTTCCACTCAAGACCTCCAAAAGCAAGGTAGGAGGTGAGGGGCAGGCAGGCGAGCGCATCAATTCCGCGGCCCCTTGGCAATGACACTGCCCACACATGTTCAGGATTCAAACGCTGCTCCCGTAACGCTGAGTGGAAGGAAGAAGAGATAACAGCAACATCATCTGCCCTGAATCCGTCTTCAGCTGCAAAAGATCTAATGGCCCACGGTGGTATCATTTGTACTCCAACTGTCTGAGCGCTGGTAAATCTGAACTTTCTTTGACAGTCTTATTTTTTTCATTTATCTTTAAACTGCTACACGGTTATATATTTTGGGGGGATTGGGAAGTATAAAATTACGTCTCCTTGGGCTGTCAAGTCTGCACCCGAGGGGAATCCAGTATTAAAAAAAAGCAAATTACACCGCTGTGATAGCCTTCCCTTCTCAGCAACCCAAGCAACCCAGCAATGAGCTTGGGAAAGGACTCAGGAAAGAACATTCTTGTGTGTTCAGATGAAATATTTATTCTCTGTACCACTCCTACTGAGTATTAAAATCCCCTCAAAAGAGAAAAATAAAACAATTTAACGATAGGATTTCGTAGTGCTCACGGAGAACTCGTGGTGATGGTCACAGCAGTCTGCTCAGGCCACGGGGCTGCCCATCAGCCTTTCCTGCCGAAGTGCAATCAGCCTCTGGAACCACTTCTCTTCTGCTTCTGCCTTCTCGATAAACAGCTGAGAGACCAAGGGGAGAAGAACAAAAGTAGGCACAACAAAGTTTGTTACAATGTGCTGAAATACGTACAGGCAGTGTCAGTGCTAAGAAAAGAAGCCCAGCTGCATACAGGGGTTAAAATGCTGACGTAAGTACAGCAGTCAAGGTTGAGACTTCAATATTTTGGAAGCCAACGTGGGCTAACTTCAGTCTCCCCCTAGAGCAGTGGATTTGTTGGTGGCATTGCACTGCTGTTTGCCGTATCCATTATTTGGAATTTGCTTTAGTTTATGTATGGCAAATTATTTTTAACTTCCTCATTCTCAAAAAAAACCCCAAAATCTAACAGTTAAAACACAAGTTAAAATACAAAAGAAGGATGTTTGACTTGTATGCATTCACCTTTCAGCTAAAGGAAGCTCCTCGTTCGTAATTCTCTGCTAGATTATGCCAGGAAAGGAATCTGTTTGGAGGCAGCGAGCGGCCCGCTGGTCAGAGCTCTTCAGAACACACACTATCTGATGAGCGACACGGCACGGCCGCTCTTAGGGCACGTGAACCTGCGTGCATTCAACGGGCCATGTTCTAAAAAATAAATATCAGCACACTTACATTTGGATGTGCTAAAGAATTATCATCCTGGTATTTGATGGCAGTAGGAATATTGGCAGGTACTGTTTCTTTTTCAGGGGCAGAGGCTTCGACAGATCCCACGCCTACAGTTACAGGTTCGTATTTCAGTTCAGGAGGCTCTACTGACTGAAAAGAAAGAAACACACTGAGTATTTCATCCTCGGACTCCCAGACACGACAGCATCTTCGCCGAGCATCCAGCCTTCTTTGAATTGCAGCACATGCCCACAGAAAGACCCTCCTGTGGACGCTCCTCAGCAGGCACGGGCTGGGCACGGGCTGACAAACAGCCTCCACCACAGCTGGAAGCAGGCACTGCCACGGGCAGCAGGAGAGCTCTGGTTGTGGGGATTGCTTCCTGAAGATGCAGTGTGCACTTGTCGGGTACTCCTGAAAAGACAGTGCATGTTCTCAGGGAAACGTACAGCGGTGGTTCAAAACACTTTGCTGGCAGATGGAAAAACTGAAGCAACCCTTTGTTTTTCATGCTTTCAAAAGCAGTGTCTGAGTTTGTAGAAGAGCTGGCAGCTGAAATGCAGATAAAGTTCTAAACGTGGACGCATTAGGTTTTCAGAAAGCTGTCTGAAATCGATGCTATTTTGTTTCAGTGAGTAAATATGGTCTTGGACTCTGGTTCCTGTCAAGCAGAATTAAAAATACTAATCTCTAACAACAATTACTTTTGCATTTTAATTCTTCCGCTTTTCCTTAGAAAAATCTTCATGACTTTTTCTGATTTTAAAAGCCTTTTTAAAAATCAGAGTTGCTCAAGCATAGTTACAATACACCATCAGAACAGCTGCATTTCATGGACATTGCTGCATGCTTAAACGTGCATCCTCCCTTGACCTACACAGCCACAAAGGAGAGTCCTTGTCCAGAGGCTGATTCCAGTGGTGGCATTTAGGAATGTCAGCTCTGATGCTCCTCCATCAATGGAAGCTGTATTCATGATGTAGCTCCCACCTGACTCGGAAGGGATTACACACCAAGAAAGGACATTGCGAACTTACCTTTTTGACTTCTTTACTTGATCTGAATGTCTGTGGAACAAAGGAGTCACTTTCAATAGCTTCAATTTCTTTCACTCGTTTCACTTGCTCTACCAGGGTGGCTTGGTCTACGAAAAGAAGGTGTAGTGTCAGTATACATTACTGTAAACCTGCAATAAATGCTGTGCCTAAGCAATGCACTCAATGTATTTTACCACAGTGTACACCTGAAAAAATAGCCTGCAATGCAGCCTCCAAGATTCTGTTACAAAGAAGACACAAAACCTTTTTCCTTTAGTAAAAACAGCAACAGTGGGTTGGCCATTGCTGTTCAATGCATGACAATGTTCAAGATGTTAATGTAAGAATTTTGAGAGAAGTCCTTGCAGGATGACTGCTAGATTATGGCATGAGGATTTCCTGCACCTGAGGATGTGGCCAAAGCCAATACCGCAGGGGAGCCCAACGTGCATGAAGCAGCACAACTGCTTCTGCTGGTATCGAGGGGAGTTTGGCTTCAGTTGTGGATGCCCACAGCAACGTGCCATGCCCTGTGCTCTCAGGGCAAGCTAAGCCATCACTTCTGTACAGCCTGCTCATTATAATGCATCTGACCAAAAGGAATATTTACTTCACCACTCGTTTCATTTTCTGCTTCCTCAGATTCCCAGCTCAGTTAATCTCATTGCTACCTCTATGTCTGACTGCAGTGACAGCTGAGTCTTCATTCCTTCTTCCCACTGCACGCTTTTATTTCAGCCCGTGTTTAAAAGCTCTGTTGGCCTGCTGCTGAGGAATTGTATTTTAAAAAACATTTCTAAAGATCCTGTATGAAGTACAGAAACAAACAGACCAGTGCCCTGCCAGAGAGAGGAAATCCTCCTCCACCAGGCTGCACCAGCTCGGGGGCACTGGGCGGTCACAGCGTTGGAGCTGAGGTTGGAGATGCGAAGGGGAGCGTGGACTGAGATCAGCTGCTCACAGCCTGTCACTGCATCCTGCCCGGGTCTTACATGGGCCAGTGGGAATGACAAATTATTAAGGGCAAAAATCACTAAATGTTGAGAATTACATCAGTGACATTAACTTGGGAAAATGGGCTGGAGGAAGCATAACCCATTAGTGTGTGATATTTTTGACAAACACATTATTGGTAGATAAAATGACTTCCATGTGTTGTTTGTCAGATGTCAGTAGAAAGGATATGTATTTCATAGTAAAATCAAGAATAATGGAGTCAGAAAGCTGAGAGGCTACAGACAAAAAAGAAATCAATACTGCCTCATTGCCCAGCAAGCCTTTCTACAGTGCTACCGTGAGCAAAACAAGCTAACTACTGCGCTCAGGATCGTTGGGGCCAGTTCTTACAGACAGGCCATTCCAGCAGCTGCACAATGAGGATGCATCTGTCAGAAAAACTACCATTTATTTTGTTCTTTCGCTCTTGAGTAGGCAGAAAGAAGACCCCAACAGACAGCAGGGCAAACACCACCACTGCAGAGAACTATCCCCATCCCCTGGGCTCCACCAAAGCAGCACCCCCAAACGAGGCTCCATGCTGATCTGCTGCGGCCAGAGAGAGGTTTTGTGGCTAATCTGTGTACTTCACATCTTCCAGCTGTAAGTATGAGTGCTTACACATCGCTGCTTTCATATGTTATAACCACACAATCCACCTTTCATAGTGTTTTGAAACGAGTTTGCACAGGAACCTCGCTCCATAGAATAACAGAAGTACCAGAGGTAAAATCGAACAGAGAATAGCAGTGAATCTGGAAGTAGTGACGTGAGAACACCTGAATTTCTGCACTACCCCCCCCCCACACACATTCACCTCCCCCTCATTTCCCACACCCACTCGAACTCTGCAGCCCCCTCGGGCACTCACAAGCACCCAGGGAAGAGCCGAGGTGTGCTCAGGCAGGGGCAGGCAGCGGAGCTGGGCAGGGTGTGGGGGGCAGCAGTGGGGCAGGCAGGGCAGCCCCAGCCCTGCAGCCCAGCACAGGGCACACTGTATTTGTCACCGCAGCCCACGTCGGAGGAGCACAGCTCTCTTTTCTCAGCACACAAAAGCAAGATATGTAATTCGATGCTCAATTTACCCTTGTCTCGCAGGAGATTTTTCCCTGCTAATTGATAGAAATTAAGCCATTAATCAAGCCACTAGCCATCATTCAAACCAGGGAAGATGAATACAAACTTTCATCATAACCACCTTCCCCATTTTAGTGTTCATTAGCATTAATTTTTAATGCAATTATGCTATTCTTTTACGCTGAGCTCATAAATTACTGCTCTTTTGTTGCTCGCTGGCCTTGTAAAATCCAAGGTAATGCTTTGTGCTCTGATCTTAAAGGCAATTACTGGGTTCTTCTATCTTTTATGTATCTGTATCCCAAATAACCTCTGTATTGTATGTACAAACTAACGAGTGGATATATTACGCGTACGTCTAATACGTAACAATTTGTCTATATTGAACTTATCCGAGTCTCCCGAACGCATTCAGACAAATAAAACTATTTCCACACCCACCACTCCCCACTGCAGGCACAGAGGGAGCAGAGCCGGCCCTGCCCAGAGGAACTCAGCAGCAGCAGCAGCAGCCCGTGCTCTGAGCTCTGTGCTGGAGCAGCTCCCAGCACTGTGTGGTGCTGCCGGCCGCTGCAGGGACCGCCACGCTCGGATCCCAGCGCCGCTACTGATCCTCAGCAACACATCAGAGGAAGCACACAGGGGTGGGAAGCACCCCGCTTACCCTCAAACAGCGAATACGAAGTGGCTGAATGAAAAATGGAGCTGTGTTGGGGTACAGAAAGCGCCAGATGAAATCGAGCACGCTGAGGAGCATGCTCTGCTTTTGAGCTCTCCCCACCCGAAGCCCCACTGTACCTCCGTCCCTGCTCTCCTCTTAACATCCCGCCCAGGCTGCACCGCACAGAGCTGCCACAGACAAAGGCACCAACTGCTGTGACCCTTCTGCTCCTGGTGAGCTGCAGAGCGTCCTGACAACGCTCTAAGATGAGATCTGGATAGCGACCGTAAAATAAAGTACAGATCTGCACGTCGAGTAATGAGAAGTGATAGTTACTGGCTGCTGCTAAGGAAAGGCTGTCTGAGATGAAGCAACACCAACTGAAGCAGAGATCCTGCAGAAAACTCGCAATGATTTACCTAAAGGTCGCAACGCTTAATTCCGTGTTTTCCCCTCAATTTCTGAAAAATGGAAAAACCTACTTTCTTCCAGCTGCTATTGGAGAAAACAATTGTAATTCGCATCTCCTCCGGGGAACAGGTGCAGTGAGGTCACCTTCCCCACGTCCCAGCACGGAGCCCCACGGGCCCCTCTCCTGGCAGCAGTGAGGGCTGGAAGGCTCCTGCACAGCTTTCCATTTCTGCTGGCTCTAAAGCTGATGCTTTAAGCCACACTCTGCCCATGAACACCAAGCCTAAGTGGCCAACAGCACCGCTCAACCCTTTCCACCGTCCCCTGCTCCCTCAGTACAAGTCCCAGAGGTTGGGTGTGCCGAGGGGGGAACGGGAACCCACAGCCCCCACTGCAACTCCATGGGACCACCCCACCCAGCAGCCCACCTGTGGCTCACAGCTCTCCCCCATCCCATTCTCCCTCCTCTCTGTCACAGTTGTTCAGCTCACCGCGTTTTTTCACAGATCTCTCACACCAGAAACGTTCACTTCATCTTCGCCCTGGTAAAATTTATTTTCCTGTGCGTTAAATATATTTTTGTTTAAAGCGGGAAAGGAAGTGTTGATTTGGAGACGAACACCAAGTTGTATTTCATTCCTGGAAGGAACCTACGCATGATGTGGTTTCCCTGTCAAAATGCAGAGCTGGGAATTTTGCCACGTGAAATTATAGGAGCACAGCCCAGGAATGGGGTAATGCCTTAATGCTTCAACACGAAGGAAAGAAAACATAGCTCAATTAAAACATACGCTTTGGGGATTTTTCTGACACTCCATAGACTTGGGAAAACTGCCACCTACCCTGACCTTTCTGTTCTAATTACGTATAGCATCTTAAATATCATTAAGTTAGTCTGTATTTCACTCATCTTACATGTTTACCGAGCGTCTGGATTTTTTACTTCAATTTTAATAACCTATTTCCAGGGAAGAAAAATACTTAAAGGGAATGCCACGACTTTCTTGCAATAACATTGGAGAAGAGTAATGTAGACTGAAAAATATTCACTGGCAAACGCTTTGCTGCTTGGCACTTCTTTTAGGTGCAGCACAGTGACGTGTGCGTGGACCAAACGTGGATGTTTCCGTGCAGCTGAAGTCTAAGTCTAAAAGATCCTCATTGCTGAATCACCAGGACAGCTCCGAGACCCACGCACTGGGGATGTGTCCATCCCTGGCAGTGCCAGTAGGTTTCTGTTTCCCAAAAGTCCTCCAAAGCTCCAAGGCAGCACAGGGCCACACGGGACTCAGTGCTGAATCTGCTCAGACCCCATCCATCCCCAGTGAAGACACAGAGGGTGCTGGGAGGAGCTGTTGTGCACCCATCATAGATGACAACAAGGCACTGCATGTCCTGCCCATCGCAACACGCCCTGCCCACTACAAAGACGTATTAAATGCAAAGGAATGCCTCTCCCAAAAGCCACTCCATCCTTACAAGGCTGCCTCCCTTTCACTTAGATTCACTTTACAATTTTACAACTTAGGACTGGACAAACCAGTACACCATTGCATCATTTTCCAGCTGGTAAACCCAGGTGGGTTCTCCTGGAAGTGCTGTGTGGCTCTGAGGTCCCCAGCTGGCATCGCAGCCGCCCCAGCTACAGCACAGGTATCACTACCACCAGCAGCCAGGAAGGGCTCGTACCTACCAGTGGTGTTCAGGAAACCACCCCAAGAGCCACAGCCACCTGAGAAGGAACCTTTGGGGTACACAGGCTGTGCAGCCACCTCAGGATTTCCCAGAGCAGCGTGCGGGAGCCGTGCTGGTCCCACGGTGTCCTGGCTCTGGGGCCAGCAGCACAGGGCCCGTCCCACGGTGACCGAATTGATCGCTCACTGACAGTGCTCGGCTCAGCCCTGCAAATGCATCAACTGGGTAATGAGGAGCTATTAAGTCTATTGATTTCCTGATTTCAATTGATAGCGAACAGGCCAAAGCTACACATCAATATTTGCGTAACTAATACCCAAGAGCTAACAATTTTGACAAATGAAAACCTCAACAGAGCAAACAGTGAAAATTAATGGAAATTTAAAGACCGAACCTCAGAAATTAAGTGAAATATTTAAGGGATAAATAATTAACGCATTATATTTCCAGAGAACTCTGTGGTTTTTTTGTGTTGTATTTTTTGGAGGTCATCAGTAAGAATGCTTTTCTTCTCTAAGTTCGTACAGCCAATGTGTAACAGAGAGGAGGGGCAAACAATGCTCAGCACAGCACAGGGTGCCCCCACGTCCCACCACCATTTGTGCTTTTGAGCCACGAAGGGGCTGAAATCACAGTCTGTCCCCCAGCCCTTGTTTATCTCCCCTTCCAGAAGCAGCTTTTCCATACGTAGCTATAAATTTGTTGTAAGTGATTGAAGTCAGATAACTAATTCTGTGATTGCTTTACAATCCCATTACCTTAACTGACACTTGCCTCAGACTTATCCTTTAGCACAAACAAATGCTGTAAAGACAATGGTAAAGTACACGACGTTAATGAAGTACAGAAGCAATTGTTATTTTTTGTCTGTCTTAAACTTTGAAGACAATTTCCGGACGTTAATTTGTAAAGGAATTAATGAATCACCTGAGAGAGACAGCACGACCTCATCTGTATTTCCACTTCCAGAATGGAAGCGGCTAAAAGCCAAATCTTTGCTGATTTGATAAAGGCCCAACCCCAACCCAACCACCCCTTCCAGGGCACCCATGGAACAGAACTCTGGTGGCAATCCTCAGTCTAAAAATATACCTCTGAAGGGATTTGAAATAGGTATTTTTCAGTGTGATGCTGACGATACACCCGGAACAGGGAGCAGAGCATTCCTCTTTTGGAGGATAGGAGGGAAACGGCTTGGTCAGCTGGGGTTTCACCTTTGAATCTGCATCATCTACTCATGGAGCTCTTCATCATCACAGATGTATAAATGGAACACTGATTACACCCACTGTGTTTCCTGAAGTGCCTCAAATACCAGCTGCAAAGGAATTTTAACACCTAGGCACATCACGCTGATATCCCAACCCTTAATGGACCCCACATGTTAATGGGCTTCAAGCCAGAAGAAAATGAGTATGAAAACAGACAAATGCTGCCTTGCATTTTAATACAGAAGAAAAACAAGGCACTTCTGCAGATGATGTAAGGGAAGTTGTTGGTTTTAATCCGTTTTCCTTCAAATGAAGGTGCACTGCAATTTCTCTGCAGCCATCTCACCGCCTTTGCGCAGTGCTCCGCTCCACGGCTTCACAGCTAATGTGCCCAATAAAGCCAAATCTTGGACTATTCATATGCAAACTCAGGGATTAGAACAACACATTGCTACCTCCAGGTGAGGTACGTACATAGCCCTGCAGAGCAGCAGAGTTCCAGGGAGCTCAGTCCAGGCGGGCACAGACACGGCTGGTGCTCCCCCAGAGTGGGGGAGTGGGGGCTGTGAGGGCCCTGCTGACCCAACCGTGCTGTGGTTCAATGAGGATTCCACAATTCATGGCAAAAAATTACATCTCCCTGCTACATTCTTTGTCATTTCTGGAACCACCGCTAGTAAACATCTAAAACCAGGAGAACCACCTGCAAGTTTCACCTTCCTGCTGGTCAGAGCAACTCCTGTTCATTTAAATCCATTTAATGAAGGATCCTGTTTTTAAAACAAAGCTCTCCTCAGAACCGCAGAGCTGCAGAGCCCAACTTGTCACAAAGAGCACTGAGGCAGTCCCTCGCAGGCCGGGCCGTGTGGTGCCAACGCAGCCCTACGTCCTGCAGCTGCACTCCGGTGGTGGCAAAGAGCTCCGTGCACTCAGAGCACCGAAGCTTCAAACAAACCAACCCCGTGGTGGTGCTGACTGCAATAGCTGTGACCTACAGGGGTGCACCGAGCCCCCAGCAGCCAGCTCTGCTGTGCGATACGGAGGCCCACATCCCCGCAGCAATGTTACCCTTCATGTACTCGATCCACGTTTGGATGTTCCCTGTATGCTGCACTGAACGTTGGCATGCTTTCAGCTGCCTGCTTTGTGGAATGGCACCGTGCAGCATCCTGCAGCTGAGCTGTGAGAGGGAGCTCGGTGCTTCTGCACTGAGTGACACAGAGACTCAGCCCGAGTTGAAGCCACTGCCGCAACCATGAACTTCAGTAAAATTTACTGGGCATCAGCGATGACCTAAGGCAGTAACTAATGAACTTAAGGGCACCTTAATATATTTCTCCATCAGTGAGTAAAGCACTTTAACTTATTACAGTGCGACGGCCTGACCTCATGCCATCAAATCTTTTTGTGGCAGATGCAGATGGGGTTTGTAATACCATCTGCACTGAGGTGAAGCTTTCGGCTGTCACCGAAAGCAGCGCAGTGAAGCAGAGTGCTCCACACGTGGCCTTGCTGGGGGAAACCCAACCATGTGCCCACAGCTCACACCTAGCAGGGTAAAGATGGGTGTAAGGAACAGCCCTTAGCTGAAACCCAAAGGACTGCATTTAAAGATAAATTCCCTCCTGGCATGGAGGGCTCGAATGCTCTCGTGTTTGCATTCCCCCCTTCCTCCACCCACGTGGGCTTCATTTCCAAGCCCATTCAAAATGATGTTTTCCAAGCGTGTGCCACATGACTTGTTCATATAAATGGAGCAAATTAAACTGTCTCCACATACATCCTATCACATTTGTAGCCCCGATTCCTCTCCTTAACACGTGGCCGAGACACCGTATTATCTGCCTGCGGAGGTTGACCTCAGGATATTAGATTCTGCCACACAGCTCTCTTGTACTAAACCGAGGGGAAACACTTAATCACCTCTGCCTTTTCAGGAAAAAATCTACTTTAAATTTGCCATGATGAAAAATCAATAAACCAATAATTGCTTGGCTTATCATTGTGCGGAGGAACAAATTGGGAAGCGAAGCTTAGCGTCCGCACACATTTCAGAGGAACACCGAGTTTCAGGATCACTAAGCCAGAAAAGGGAAAGGTCTCCGAGTGATAATTAAATCTCCTCGTGCTGATTTGCTGCCAAATTTATTTCCCCAGAGTATATCAAAATGTTTCCCTGCTTACTAGCCAGGCATAACTAATCAACTCAGCACTGGGCCAGCACGGGTGAGAAACACAGAATGCAAATTGGGGACAGCAGCCACCCCAGCACAGCCACACCACGCAGGGACCCTTCCCAAAGAACAAACCCCATTCAGCTGCGCCGTGTGAAGCCTTGCAGGGCCAATCTCTCCTTGCAATTGCACACCGTGTTCTGTGGACATGTGCTAAATACTGCTCTGCACGATGCCCTCACACAGACGACCCTAAAGCCGTATGGGGACGCGGTGCCACGTGTTGGGATGAGTGCTGCAGGGATGTGTGTTCCTCCTGCAGTGCTCGGCTCCCTGCGTGGGCCGGGCAGGAGCGAGCAGCACGGCTGGCAGGGAAAGCCCTCAGGGCCACACTGTGCTGCATTCAGGCCCAAACAGAAGCGAGGAAGCAAAAAAGAAAGCAGAAAAAGAAAAAAAGCCCTCCGTCGAAAGTACCCGTACGAACGTAGTGCATTCTTTATTAATGGACCTAATTTCATGCAGCGAATTAGCATAGCTCCAATGGAAGTGCAAATGCAATCAAACTGAAAAATTCAAATGAGAAGGAGGGAGCCTTTCCCTTTCTTTCTTTGCTTTTTTGTCACAAAAATGATTTTTGCACGTGTCCTTCAACCGGCTATAGGGACTATGGTAATTAAAGCACTGAAAGCAGCGCAAGCCCCCAGTCTTTAATCTGGAGCTCGGGTCAGCTGTCTGTAGATTCTAATTTGTCCTCTATTTGTATTCATGACAGCAGAACGCTGCATACTGAGCAGCAAAGCAGCGGGAGGGTGCGGCGCTGGGCTTGGAGGTCACATAATTTGATTTCCGAGCAGATTACATGTAACATCCAACATCTAATCTCACACCTGATTTGGCAATAAAATGATAATAAAAGCGATGTCGGGACACCCTCGTGACGGGGTGGGGATGCAGAGGCAGCGTTACAAGCAGAGGAACAGCTGCTGGTCCACACGTGGTGCTGCTTCCCAGGGCTGGCGGCTGCAGGCAGCCCCACGTGTCTGCGTTGTGCGGAAGGAGGGAACGGAGAACTCTGGGATGCTAAATCAGGAGGATCAGCGATTTGGATTTCCTTTAAAAACCAAACCAAACCACACGACACTCTGAAAATGGCTCACAACGCTCCGGGGATGAATCGATGGAGAAACCTACTGCGTGCACAGCACACCCAGTGCGGAAACGGAACCGCACGGAGCCGGCGCTCCCCACGCTGCGTTGGGGTAACGTGGCATGGGACCCTTCCATGGCCTTGGTAGGCCGAGACACTCATTAAACCACTTAATAAGCTATTTATTTCCCACTGAAAACATTCTGTTCTTAATTAGTAGCTGGCCTCGCAGAGCAATGGAGGGACTTTGTTCACTGCGCTTCTCCTCAGGACACAGCTCTTTGTTTCAGAACAGCACAGCGGCCTCACAACTATTTCAGAGGAGCCCTGGGACAGCTCTGCTGCCCATTAATACATTTCCCTCCTGCTTTCACTCCGACATACCACTGCTCCTTCCTCTCTTTGCCCTTCCATACTCAGCTGTCCTAACTACCGCAGGTTAAACAACTGCCAGCACACGACTCCCTCATGATGGACACCATGGAAAACCACACACACATTTTCCAAAGCAAATGTGCACATGAGAAGACCTTGGCACCTCAGCCTGCTGCTGGGAGGCAGCCCCCAGCCCCCAGCCCGCCTCTGTCTGGGCATAAACCATCCCGGTCTGGGAAGGACTCAGTGGATGAGGAGTGCAGATGAGGACAGACGATGCACGAGGTGCCTCTCCCCATCTTGCATTCTCACTGATTACTGGTGTGTGTGAGAACTCAGAGCTAACCCAGCGTCACCTTCTGCCTTGGCTTGGTGTGCCCACAAAGCCTTCTCCTCCCCCTGCTGTCTGAAGCCCAACAAAACACACCCAGGCAATCCCACTCCTCTGTCTGCGTTTTATTCTTCAGCATCAAAGACACATTCTCTAAGGAGGAGCAAGAACTAATTCCTCTTGGCATCACACAATCCCAAACCAAACCATCAGAATATTTCCATTTTGAATGAAATTAATTACAGCCACAAATCCAAAGAGTACCTTTTCCATGTGACCCCAACATCATCACTGTGTAGATGTGAATGAGGTACTTACAATCACATGGAACAACTTTAACCATTCCTTGCGGAGAAACACTGCTCTGCCAAGGTGGAGTTTTCAGCACTGCCTTTGGAATACTGAGAGCTGAGGGCTTCACAGATGTGATGGTTTCCTTCACAAGGACAGAAGAGCCCAGGCGAGGTATTTTAAGGTAAAACATCACATTGTACCAGGCAGCATTTCTCAGTTCCAAAGAGATTTCACCGTACGGAATCAGAGCTGAACTGGGACTCTGGGACCCTGGGAAGGGAGTGCTGCTGTGCAGCTCTCAGTACCTCCAGGGGAATAACTTTGGTTTTGCATTCCAAAAAGAATAACTGAGCAAGAAGTTAGGAACTGCAAAAACACCTGAAGGAATTTCTCCTTCCATCCTTTCCAGCACTACGGCAGCAGCGAGGAGCTCTTCTCATGCACAGATGGGAATTAGAAGCATTCCAAGGACCATCTTTCAGGGCACAGAAGAAAAGAGATCACTTGAACTTTGAGCCACCTGGAGCCAGCACAAGACAGAGACTTCTCCCACCAGAACACAGCCGCACAGGAGCACGAGAGTATCCACACTACACAACCACATTCTCCACAAGACAAACCAGAGGAAGACAGCTTCCTCCTGCAGTGGTTTGCATGCTATCCGAGGTATATTCCCAAGGAGGAGAGGACTCCTAGCGCTCAGCTACACCGGGGCAAACTGTCACTGCCAACTTGGGACTCTCTTTCCGGGATTTGTCCACACCCTACAGACAAAAAGAGCTCCTTCACAGAGAAGTGTCTGCCTATGCAGCTGCAGCAGGAGCTCAGTGTGCACCTGCTGTAGCACAAGTGAACCACAGACTTCAAAGGCAGGGGTCACCTGCGGCGCGGGACAAGCAGCAGCCATCAGCCTCCTGCTTTGAAGCTGAGGTGCCCACAAACCCGTTACCCTACACCAGCCCCACGTTTGCTTTAAAGAGCAGCAGCCCTCAGGAAGCTCTGCCGTGGGGTGGGAGTGCAGTGCTGCCGTGGGGGCACGCGTGGATTCAGGAGCATCGCTGTGTCTGCTGTAATAAGTTCTCACAGTGCAGCCCAGATAACATAATTACAAAATTAACATAAAAGAAAACGCTTCCTTCAGATGTAATGATTGCCCAACATTCTTTGAAGTGGGAATAAAAGCGGAGCATCCATTTCACTGTTTTTTAAACATCATTAAACTAAAAGTTTATTACATGTGAACACCTCCAACCTCTTTCAGACACAGAAAAAAAAAAAGCGATTGATTCGTTCCAATTTTTCAAAGGTAATTACACCCTACCTCTATTTCTGTCAAGTGCAGCAGGGGCTCCAGGTACCACATACTCCATAAGACCTGAGCAGTTTTCCTGAACCCATGCAGGACCTACAGCAACACCTCTGTCAGGAACAAAATGCGCCTGCTGTCACCAGGAACTTCACCTGAGCAGAAGCTGCTGCTGAACTGATCCGAGTTTGGGCCCCACGAGCTCTCAGTGCATCATCCACAACTGCTGCCTCAGAAGGGGTCAGCACAGGGCTGGAAGAGCGAGGGCGGCCGCTCCATCCCCGGCCCAGGTACCAACCTGGGCTGCTCACACAGAACCCGACCAGAACCTATCCCTGAAACACTTCAGTTTGTTACAGAAACAAAAACCACATTACCTTCTTCCTTCCTTTTCTTCGCTTCTTCCTCATTTCTCTCTTTAGCCTTCAACGCTTCATCTGCTTTAGCTAAAACGAGAAGAAACATAACAAAGTAATTAATGATTAATTAATGCATCTCACCACACATTTCCTAGGGAGACAAAGCCAATTCCCAGCTTGTTTCTGCAGGTCCCACGATGAAATCGGTGTGTGTGAAAGAGCAGAATTTGGTTCTTGGGGTATTTTCTTACACTTTATCACTACAGTTAAGGCAACAGCGCAGTGGTGATTTCTGCTGTCAGTGACACTTCAGCACAGATCTCTGCACTCACTTTCTGTAAGCAGAACTTTCTAGCAGTTGTTCTGACCCCCGCTGTCCCCACGGTGCCTCCACCAACCCGAGCCAAACTTGGGAGGAGGATTTGCTGCTACAGAGAGCGATCCTCAGGGTCTCTTCTGAGCAGAAGGGACAAACAGGGCAGCGCCTGCAGGGACGCAGAGTTGTGGGCAGTGTTTAAGCTCAGAGTCAGATTCCTGTCTGCCTGCAACCAGCGATGCAGTGCAGCATTTCCACCACAAATCACAGCAGCAGCACTTTGTTCACATCCTGACAGTGTTCTTTAAGAAGAATCTCTTTCTCTCCAGAAACCTCTCCGCTTATTACTTAATTATCTACTAGCTGCTCAACTGCAGGGGTTTCCAAACACTTTGCTACAGATGTTAAAGAAGATTAAAAATATACAGCACAGTAACAAGGGACTATCAATATACTCTGTAAATTAATTAAATTTCTGTTCTAGCACATCATTTATTCCAAAGCATTAATGTCTCCAAGGAGCCATTCTCTTTTATTGCTGTCTCACTGCCTGATGAGTGAACCAAGTGAGAAGAAGTCTCTAATAGCATTACACGTGATGAAATATTAAGTTCTCAAAAGTATCAGCGTGTCACAAAAAGAAAAGACAAGAAAGAAAAGAAGGAAAGAAGCAGAGCTCAGAGTGGAAGCGGGCTGTTGTGTGCACCCAGCCCCACAAGCTGTGGCACCAGCAGCAAACACGCTCAGGTTGCCAGGTGCTCGGCCCCGCGGCCGCATCGACGCGCTTCTGTACGCAGTTACACATCCAAAGCCATGGAATACCTGAACTTCTCTGCCACAAGAATCCATTAGATTACGTCCTAAAAACAAACCGCCAGGAACTCGACAGAGTTTTACTTTGTTTACACTTCATTCTCCCTGGCAAGAGGACAAGGATAATAGAAATTCCATTTAAATTCAATTTTGGTTATGTGCGTAATTGTGGAGATACCCCTGGAGTCATGTGAAATGCTCAGCTTATGTTTCTTTCAAATTATCCCGCTCGGATCCCCGTCCTGCTCCTCGCAACTGCCTTCAATATGTATTAGCAGAGCTCATTAGGCTGAAATTTAATAATGCAAACATCAGGTGGATTTCAAGAACCTCCATTATCAGCACAAGATGGATGGCTTATATCGCTGTTGGGCCAACTGGGCACAATTTAGATTCAATAACCCGCCGTGTCTAGATGTGATTTATCTATTCCACGATGTGACTTTGTTCTTCCTCCCTGATTTGCTGCAGCACGGGAGCAATTCATTGGATATCCCAATGGTTATCTGAGCAAAAGGATTAAAACACACATGCTTCTGCTCAGGGACTAAATTTCTGCCTTCTGTATGTGAACTTGAACTTGCCCATGTGCAACCCTTGTAACGCAGTTACAACTTCAGCCAGCAGAAACAGAGACCTCCCTCCACATCCCAGTTAATTATGTGGACAATGGAGCCATTTAGGAAGTACCATGAGGACAATTTCCTGCACAGAATCGCTCATTAACAACAACTGAACTCAGCCCATCAATCTGCAGAGCAAGCAAAGCTCCGAGGTCACGGGCACTGCCCGCTGTGACCAGCCCAGGTCAGCAAGGCCACTCGTGGCTGTAAGAACTCTGTGCCATCAGCCCTCCATCACTGCTCACCTGCCAAGCAGCATGAAAAAACACCATTTGTTTCCACTGAGTCAAGCTGGGACTGAACACCACTGCAGGAGCCTCACACCTCGTTCCAAAGCACAGCGAGCTCAGAGCACAGCACAATGCGCTGTGTTAGGGGAGATGCTGCGCAGAGCAGAAAGAGCAGAAAGCCCTTCTGCTGCAGCACTGCTGTCCCTGCAGACCACAGAATCACAGAACCATTCAGGTTGGGAATGACCTCTGAGATCCCCAGGTCCAATCCCAGTGCACCCACCACGTCCCCAAGTGCCACATCCCCGCAGCTCTGAACACCCCAGGAGCAGTGACCCAGTGTTGATGTAGCCCCAGACAGAGGTACAGTTCCACTGATCCTTTTTCGTCCTCAGGACCTTTCTGATGATTATGAAAGTTAAAAACCCAACGAGCTGCCAAGCTGCCATGGCGAGGCTCTGTGCAAAGCCCCAAAGTCAGTGCTCTGGCAATGGTTTGTGCCCAAATTGGTCAACAGTTAAAAGCACAGCGTAACCAACACAGCCTCAGGCTTTGCTTCACTTCATGCCATGCACTTAAATAAAAAAAAAGAATGAAAACACCTTCAACCACTTCCTCTGTTATTAGAGAAAAAGTGTAATTCAGCATCCTGTTAAATCCCAGCTATCTCAGCCCGTTCAGTCCCCAGCTCTCTGCTGCTCACTCTGCTGTGCTCCCCAGCAGTGGCTCCAAGACCACGGTTCGTGACAATTCTCCCCAGGCTTTCACTGCTTATTTCTCACCCACAGACAATCACAGTGCTCACCTGGGTTAATATTTTCCTACAGGTGAACACGGCCCCATGCACTGGCATGGGCACATCAGGAACTTGCACCGGAGTTATCCAGAGCAGAACCACCCCTCTCCCTGTGCAGCACAGCCAGCAGGAGAAAAGAGCAGGAAAAGGCAACAGGGGAGGTGCAGTGGGAAAGTCTGAAGGCTGCTCACCAGTCCTGCACTGCTCAGCAACGTCAGTGGTTTCACTTCCAAAAAGTACACAAAAAACAAAAGCTGACCTCATCAGAGCACTGTGTGCACACGTTGTACCAACACACACTGTGCAATGCAGCGTGGGGAAGAGAGGCAGGCAGGCTCGGCAGGGACACGAGGACTCTGCAGCCCGTGATGCTCAGCAGAAAGGCCTTCACCGTTTTTTTTTCTTTAAACACAAACATTTTTGCACTTATAAAATATTCAGTCAGCTCACATATAAAAATACAACGGTAATCCATTATTAATTCGCAAGGCCTTATTTAATTTACATGCCGTTTTTCTCAAGTATATCAAATTTATCGAGGCTCACGGCAATGCTCTCTGCTAAATATTCATATGCTGACAAGGAAAGTTATAGCACACATCCCAAATATTCCACCCCAAACTCCCAGCAGTCGATCTGTGCCATCCTGTCCCAGGCAGGAGCTCCACAGTGTGCTGCACACACCTCATCATGACCAGGATTGTGCCATTTCTACTCTTTGTCTCTTTATTCAGAGCTGGAAGAGGCTCCTGCCATCACTGCAAGCACCTGCAAGTGTTTGGGAACCAGGAACTGCAGGGGTGCAGCACTGGGGCCACGTGCAGGTGGGGTGGGGTTGGGAATCTTAGGACTTCTCCAGCCTCAACATCTCTTGTTTCCCCATAGGGAGGACCGACCCACCCGTGAAGGCACGCAACCTGTGGCACCATCCAGGTCGTTCTGCTGCTCTCTTCTGTTCAGCATCACAACCCTCAAAGCGCCGCTCACTGCTGGGTACGTGCCATGTGGGGCTGGGAACGTCCCCAAGCAGCCCAAGTTATCCCCAAGTCGAGGTGGGTGAAACATCAACCAAAGTTGAGCAGAGAGGGGAGCGCGTGCAGCCTCGCCCAGGCCATTAGCATTCTGCTCGTAAACCTGCAAGCAGAAAATAAGCTGGAAAGGGACAACGGGTGCTGGGAAGCAAAAGGTGAAAGCTGACAGATAAAATGCAGGGATGGCGAGCAGGCCGGCCTCCCCGAAGGCTCCCACAGCCCACTCACTGCCGGCTGTATTAAGACTGCCCTTCTCATCACTTAATGCTTATTTTCATCACTTTGCTTAAAATATTGATAATCAATTAGGGCTACGTCTGTTTTGCCACAGAATCTGTGTCACAGTCTATCAGACTGTCAGGGCCAATTCAATCCTCATTCAAAGTTAATTTTTTCTTCATAAATCTGCCTTTGGAGGAGTCATTAGGCGCGGAACATAGCCCGAGGTGCAATCACCTATTCTCTTTCATTAGCGGCAGGCAGGGAAGGTGAGGGAGATTATTAGAACTTTGGAATGATCACAAAGCAGCGTGCTGCCTGTCAGATCCCCCCAACATTTAATTCATCTCGCCAACTTGCCGGCGCGCTCTGCCAACAGCTCTAAATGGACATTATTCATGAACATCTGTGACACGTTGAATATTCCGGACCGGGAGTGATGAAAAAGCAGTGCCCCTTTTGACTTTAAAATTAATTCTATGGTCAAAACAATTAAGAATATAACAAACACGGTTTGTGATGTTATTTTCAGCCCTCCAAGATAGCCCCTTAAAAAGCCACGTCTGCAGAAATGGGGAGAGGTTGGCACCAACGCGTACGCTCCACGCGGGGCAGCGCAACGTTTTGTGGTACTGAAGAATGCTGCTCCTTCACCACGGAAATAACAGCTTTGGGGTTTGTAGCCATTACAGAATTAGCTAGCTGCAGGATCCGGTTTGCTGGTACGTTTCTAAAACGCAGCCAAATGAAATGACACGTTGGATTTCAGTAAGGCGCCACATCACATTACGGCACGCTTTACTCATGGCGGACCATCAGCTGCAGTGCACAGAACAGCTTTCCAAAATCAAACGCGTTTACCGTGAGCGCACCGTGGCTGCTGGGACACGTCTCAGGTGAGGGCAGCAGAAATGTGGCATCCACTGAAAAGAAAGAACAGCCGAGTCTCTACGCAGCACTCCTTAGTACGTGCAAGGTTCTGAGGATGTAGATGCTCGGAGGAAAATTTATATCTAATGAAATAACACTAAGGAGTTCCTCTGGTTTCATTATGTTAGTCAGAAGAACGGCAGACTTCCTTATTTCTCCTGTTATAATTGCTACGAAATTGGTGTTACCATCTGCAAAGTCCTTGCTGCCCCCATCATTCACCTCCCCAGATATTCTTGTCTTCTTGCAGCAAAATCAAGGGCCAGATCCATAGCGAATCCCAGTTGGCACAATTCCATTGACTTCAATGCAACTGAGGACATTTACTCCAGCTGAGGATCTGGCACTAAATATTTAGAATAATAAAGAGGACTTAATAAGCAGATCTTGGCTACGTACGCTCATCTATTATTTAGCACATTTCTAATTTCTTTCTTTCTCCCACACTGTTTCCCACACACTCATCTGATAAAAAATTCAACTGAAATATGTTTTAACACTAAGGATTAATTGGCTTAAATTGCTTCCATGGCTCCCGACTCATCGCTGGATGCTATTCAGTGTGGCAAAGATTTGCTCCATGAAGGCTGTGCTCCACCAGTGTGGATGCTCTGTAGGCAACCAGTGGGTCACCAGGAGGCACTGCCACCCAGGGGATCACGTCTGATTGTTGGCCTTGAAGAGAAACAGTTCTTAGAACAATGCCGTAACTTCAACGGCAATGATTAAATGGCTGCTTCTACCTGAGGGGACTTCTGGAGGAAGGGGTTGGGAAGAGGAGGGGAGAGCTTGGGAATGAAAGAGCAAAGCCTGGAGCTGAAAATTACCCTCCTCTGCTGTGCTAAAAAGGACAGAAAACAGCAAAGTTTGGGGGAGAACAAATGAAATCCAGACAAAAGTTCCTGAAGTAAAGGATGCTTCTGTGCTGCGTCCTTCAGGAATGTTTCCCAGCTCAACTGGAGAACTGAGGAGTGATCCACATGAAAACCTCCAATCTTTGACTCTACTTACTTAAAGTGCTCTTAAAGCAGTATTTGGATGGAGCTACTTCTCCTCCCTGTTGTTCAATGCAGACAGAGACCCTTTTTCTTTTGGACCTCCTTTTGGAAACACAGTGGAGAGCTGCTGAACACGGTGCCAGGAGCTCCTTGTGGTTTGCTGCACAATCTCAGTGCAACAAATGCTTTTAGAGTTATCACACCAATGACACAGCGTTGACCAGCAATGACATGCTGGTTTGTTTCTTCCAGCTGAGACCCTGGGGACAGCAGAGCACTGAGCAGACCCCAAACCAGGCTGCCCAGCCCCCAGGGACACGTCCCTCCTCCAGCCACCCAGCCCTACGCACACGCCGGCCCTATGGGGGAAATTACCTCTAGCAACTGCCATGCCAGACAAATGCAACAGCGAACCCATACCATTCCACAAATAAATGATGTGAGTTTGGAAAAAAATTATCCACTTGAAGTAAAAATATTTGATTTATTCCTGGAAAACAAGACAAAACTGACAATGGATTTCAAACACAATTGCGACTTTGGCCGGATATTGAGAGTGGCAGTCGGCTTTTCTTTCGGGGTTAATAGCAGAATTCAGCCTGACAGCGTGTCAGCAAACTGGAAAAATTCTGTCACAAAACTTCGATTCAGAATGAACCCTCCTTTCATCTGCCAACGGTGACATGTCAGGAGTCACCGCGCTGAGTGAAAACCACACGGATGACAACTAATCTGTCCAGCAAGACAAAGTAATGAACTGGGGAGTACTTATAAACCATTACAAAAACCAACACTGAGAAAAGCCAAGGCAGCCCAGGGAACCTGCCCAGGGCTCCGAGAAATTTTATCTCGTGCTTTCGAACCAAATAAAAACCTAATGAATAAAAGCAGGAAAGCAGCTCCTGTTAGCAGTGCTGTCATCAGAGACCCATCCACTCTGTGCTCCTAACAGCTCACTCTGCTTTGATAGCCTCGTATAAGGTCTCATGGTAACTCTAGAAAATAAACCTTCATCATATGTGACTGAAGAGATTCCCAATACAGAGGAGCACCACGGCACGTTTTGTGTGTTACCACAACAAGCAGCACCTTTTCCTTGTGAAAACCAGACCCCATGCAGGATGAAATGGCTGGTGGCAAGTCCTGCTTCTAACCTGGGCATAAAACAGCCCACGTGTGAGCACAGGGCTGTGAAGCTCACACTGGTGATCACGGCCATGAGAAGCACAAACCCTCTAGCCTGTACAGGACACGGTGGAAGGA
Organism: Odontophorus gujanensis; assembly: GCA_013399175.1. Lineage (NCBI taxonomy): Eukaryota > Metazoa > Chordata > Aves > Galliformes > Odontophoridae > Odontophorus > Odontophorus gujanensis. The sequence continues at coordinate 30,516 of VXAB01011899.1, forward strand.
AAGGCTCTGCACGGAGCTGACAGCCTTCATCCTTGTCCCCAGAACACAAGGTACACTGGTTCAGTTCCCCAAACTGACTTCTTTACTACTGCCTCATGACCACAAGCCTTCTCCATGCAGAATGGGCTCTGGTCACTCACCTACGTGTGTCAATAGGCACAGGGAGATGTGCTGTGCCACACAGCCCAACGAGTGCCCAACTGCACAGCTAATTGCCCAGGCTCATTCCCATGGCCTTCCTGGTGTATGATCCACGTATCAGCTGTATGTGTGGGGAGAAAGCACTGACAACAAATTCCAGCTAAGACAGCTCTCTAGGAACCACCCCATGTATGATCCCAAATGGTTGACGGAAATAACATATACTCAGTTCAAGATGCTTTTGGATACTTTCTAGTTAGAAGAAAAACAAGCAAGATTTACTCCTCTTCCCCCATTACTAATAGAAAAAGGGACATTCTGGATTTCCTTCTCCGCTGTAGAAGCAATAATATTCAAAAGGTGACTCTTGTGTTTATCTCAAAGACGATGGCTGGTAATGCACAACTTTCTCCTTGCACAAAGACCTAAACACACCATGTAAGGTCCTCAGAAAGATTCGCAGAAGGACTCTGCTGAAGCTGGCCTAATTTAAGCTGCAGGCAATGACTGCAGAGCCCCAGAGCTCACTCAGATTTCCACCCTCAGAAATGAAAATCTCCAAGCAAAGGCGTAGCTAGGGGGGTTAATGAAGGCACAGGAAGGAAACACAGCTTAACCAGAATTGTTGACAAACAGCACCAGCTTCTGCTCCATTGGAAACAAGGGAAAGCTCAGTAAAAATCCTGACTTCCTGAAGCAGTATAGAACTGCCATAAATAGTGGGGCAAAAAAGATTAAAATTTACGTTTGTAGTTGCTCCTTCAAAAGAGCTCAAAAAGCTCATGTCCCAAATGATGAAGACAATGGTTTGCTTAACAGATTCTGGAGCTATGAGGTTACTCTAAAAACCAAAGGCTGGAGTAAACAGAGATTATTCTCCCCACAAGGAAGGAATGATGTATTATTTTGTACCTGACCAACTGAGTCCTTGCTCTATCAGAAATGCCACTTGACTTCATTGAGACTATGTGACCATGCTTAAAACTCAGGCATATTCTCAAACGCTTACACCAACCATGGCCGTATCAAACTGAATTAACTTCTAAGCACAACATTACTGTTGAAATTACACTTTCAGGAGTACAATGCAGTGCAAACTTAATAATGGATGGGGTACAATTAACGTCTGAGTAACGTGGCAAGAACCAGGAGGCATTTTAGAGATGCTCTGAAGACAGAACTTGGCGCATCTGCTGACATCAGTTTTCCATTCTCACTGCAACGTTAATGATAAATCTTTGTGAAACAATGACAAATCAAAGGATCAAAGTTTTAAGTGTTTTAAGTGCTTTTTCCTTTTGCTTTTTTTTTAAATGGAAGATGTAAATGACACCAATGGGAGCTTCAAACCCCCATAACCAACCAACCAACACCAAGACATTGCAAAAACAGAAAGCAGAAGATTGTTTTCGAGAATCATTGTCAAAGCATCCACATGGAGCAGAGAGAGATCAGCAATGTGGCACCTGAACACCGGGGAACGTGGAGGAAAGGAACATCCAGGCACAGCAACACCCAGGATTTACTGTGCTTTAACTGCAAAATCATAAGACAGGCATCCAAAAGAACTTGACATCTGGCACCAAAAGGGGGAGTGTGTGTCAAGGAAAGATTTGTGTGCAAGACTTACTGCCGGTGCCAACACGCTCTCAATTACACTCCTGATAGCCTTGAGAGCTGGGCGTACAAAGCCCGGCGAAACGTGGGCTCCTGTGCTGCAGAACAGCTCTCGTGGCAATGGAAAAAAAATATGGGGAACTATACACCCTCAGCTTGTATCATTAACCACTATAATCATACACTGTACACGGCGTTATTAAATATTCCCCAGGGATAAAAGGAGTAAATATATCGCTTAAAAATTCAGTAGCTGACTGGAAAATTTCATTCCAGATTAAGCGGTGAAGAAATGCTGCTGAAAACAAACTATTTATCTTTGGTTCATTCCTAGAATTACACCAGAGGCAGCGTGAGTCCCAAACCAAGAGAGGCACTGAAAGAGTGCTACACCACAGCACAGTGCCTGCAGCAGAGCCAGGTCCCTGTGCCACTGCTCAAATAACGCCCAAAGGAATTCGGGGTATCAAACATTTCTCTGAAGTATTCCATCTCGTGGTATATTTCACGTACACGTTTCTTTTTGAAACTTCTGTTAAAACCCATTAGGGTAAACGGGAAATTAGAAACCTCAGAGACTCTCAGCCAAAAAAAAAAAAAAAAATGGACAGGACTGATTTCTGGGAGAGGATTTCAGACAGATTTGTCACCGTCGAGAAAGCCCCCTCCAAGGGCATGCATCTTATAATATACACATGCATTTACACTTACTCATCTGCAACCTTGAGAGATTCCAAGTGGTTCTCGTAAGTCTGGACAGCTTCATTTCAGTACAGATGTGTGCACCTATGTATTTGTAAAGAGCTATAACAAAGCAATAAATAAGCAGCCCTATTCAACGCCAGAGGTTCCACGGACTTTCTTCAATTAGATTTCATTTCCAGCCAACTTTAACTTACGGTTGGAGCACTCTGCAAAGTCTATTTTTGCAGTTTACCATTTCTCCATTGATTAGGAAATGTACAGAATTGGAAATACTGAAAGCTGGTTGTTTAATAGCATGCAGCTGCAAGGATGAGGAGGGGGGACGCCCACCTCAGGACCCTGCTGGATCCATGGCAGTACCCCTCTGCTGAGGTCCCTCATCCAAAATCAATTACATTCTGAACTTAGACGTGCATCTGCAAGGCATCTGTACATTCTTTGCATAGGACCTGTGCTTTCAGTAGAATATCTGATAATAAACTAGAATTAACTTGTGTTCAAGTGTGTCCCTGATCAGCTTTACAATAGCTTCTGCCAGAGGAAAAAATAAAACACTTCTTGTAGGAGTACAGGTGACCATCTATGGAGTGCTGAGCCTAAGGCTACATCTACAATGGTCAATGATGCATGCACAGAGAGGAGCTGGGAGCAGCGTGCCCGTGTACAACACCCAGCACCTAACCTGCGAGGGCCTGCTTGCCCAGAGCTGCTCCAGCTCAGCTTCACGTGGTCCTGAACACAGAAAGTTCATTACAGACCCCCCCAGCAGAGCAGTACACTTCATGCCAGCACAAGGATTCGTGGGGCACAGAAGACAACCCACGAGTGCTCATTCTCTGAACCATCTGGAGCTGCCTGCCTTGTTTTTCACACTTCTTTCCTAATCCTGAGGACAGCAAATGATACTCACAGGAGACAGATGAGGCTGAAAAGCTACACAGGTGTTCCACTGCGACACAGCACAGCTCAGTGCTCGGGGAAGGCCGTCGTTGCCTCCCCTCATGCTCAGCTTCTCACCATGCTCATCACTCAGTGTGATACTACGGGAACGTGATGGTTCTCTGCTCACACTGTAAGAAAACCAAACCTGAACTTGTTCTCAAGAGTGACTTCCGGAAATGTTCTGAGATAGTGTTCTGAGATTATTTTAAAAATATTGGATATACATTGCAACCAGAGCAATAAACCCACCTGGATGCCTCCCTGTGCAAGCTGGGCTGGGAGCTGCTTTGGCAGGGGGGGTCAGACTCGATGATCTCTGGAGGTCCCTCCCAACCCCTACAGTTCTGTGATTCTGTGAAACCCTCTAAAAAACAACGGCTCTCATTACTGTTTTCTTCCAGCACTCAATTTCAGCTCCTTTGAAGGAGCTCAGCTCAACAGCATGCAGGGCAGAGGAGCTGGCAGCCCCCACGACCAAAGCAGCAGCAGCAGCAGGCCCTGCTCGGGGTGGGCACGGCTCAGCCCCAGGCCCAGCGCGTGTCCCGCCACCCATCGATCTCCTCCAAACCTCCAGAAGCACACATTTCCAGACAACATGGCCCAAGTTGACGAAAGCCTTTTAATTACATCACTGCTGAAAGGAAATCATTGATCAATGGTATTATGGGAGAACTGACAGCCCCCCAAAGCAGATGAAAGCAGCTCCCCCCAGTTGGGACCGCGCCTCCATCAGCGCCCACGGACACGCGCAGAGCCACGCTCACACTACTGCTCTGCTCCCTGGCAGGTGTCATGCCGTAAGCGTGGGTTCTGATTACTCTAATTAAATGTAATATCACCAACAGATCTTCATATTGATCTCTAAAACCCCTCTTCTAAACAGAGAATTAAAAGCTCTGGAGGAGGGACTTGGAGGCTAACAGGTAGTTCCAAGGTTTTTCATCTTGCATCAGCTTTCTGTGCTCTATTTCCTAAACGTGCTATTGATTTCTTACTGCTGCAAGCACAAAAATGTAATATTTTTCTTCATTAGAGTAACGTTACCTGCTGTTACCAGCTAAATAAAATAATCACAAACAATAACAAACACCCTTTTTTTTAATAACGGAATCCAACAAAATTCAGCCTAAATAAATGGTGACGTTTGGTTTTAATTGTTTTAGACCTACTTTAATACAAACTTAAGAATCACACAACATTTCTCTGACATAAAGTTTCCTTCCAGCAGCAGCTGGCTACAGCATTCAAGCAGGAATACGTGCACGTCGCATCAGCTCCCACCCATCAACGCAGGCTGGGATAAAGGGAGAAACCCAAACACAGTGCTGAAAAGATGAGGTTGGTTTGGTTGTGCTTTCTTTTAAAGCCCTGTCTGGATGTTTGCTATTACCAGGATCAATTACCCATTAATCAAATCATAAATGACTATATAATCCCCAACTTTGTCTTTTAAAAACTCATTTAGCGTTATCACTTCTCTCCGGCAGAAATACGCGGCGCTAATAGGCACGCTCTCCCCGCTCTACATCTCTCCTTATTCATTTCCTATTCCCTCAGGTGGTTCTCGTTGCTAATGCCCAAATGGCATCAACCTGTTGTTTAGCACAGCCATGAAAAGGCGAGCCTGCTGGCTAATTTACCAAGGGATTAAAGCCCTGCAACCACTTCAATCTGTTACTTTGTCTCGGCGTAAAAGCCCTGCCCATGACAGCCAGGCTCCCAGCGAAGGGGAAAATCTCATTTTGAGAAAGAGAAATTCAAAGTGGGAGACGTTGAAAGCGATGCCTGTACATGCCAAATAAAGCTGAACGCAGCAACGGCCTAAAACAGGGAAAGCACAGGGAACAGTGAGCATCCTGCTGCTGCTGCAGGAGTGCTGTGTCTCAATACGCTGCTGTGCCGATGATGCACACAACAGCATGCCAGCAGCAGCTGGTACCAAAAATCCTGCACAATTCCTCTTGTTTTACCTCTTTTTCTTGTTAAATATTCAGCTCGGTATCAATCAGCGAGCACACTGTGCTCACTGCAACAAAGCAGAGTGCTGCTAGCACCCAGCTCTGCAACAGCACCCGAGTGCTGGACCACGACACCAAAACACACGGCTGGTAATCAATGAGTAATGCCTGCCAGCCCCTGCAGGGCGGGAGCCTCAGTGCCTCTGACAGAAGGTGCTGTCTGTCCCTCCATCCATCCATCCATCCATCCATCCATCCATCCATCCATCCATCCATCCATCCATCCATCCATCCCCACAGCAGCACCTCAGCTTCACAAGGGTGCAAAAGCCAACAGCCCGGGTGAGGATCCAGGCTGCACCGACCCGAAGTCTCTACCGACTTCTTCCTCTGTCCCTCACGAGTACAATAAACAACACAGCTCTCATATTTTAACACTTCAAAAAGCAGGAGCAATGATTCATACCTATCCCATAATTAAAATTTTACAGCAAATAGATACAGCCATCACTCATCCAGGCTGGTACGTCCAAAAAATGGGGGAGTTCAATTTATAAACCTATACAGCACTGTATGAGCTTTCCAGGGAGCTATTGAGCTGGGGAAAGCTGTCTTCTTGGTTTTTTTTTTTGTTTTTGTTTTTAAATCAAATAAAGTGTAGCTTATGAATTTGTTTGCAACATCACAGCAGCTCCATACAGTGAGTGATGTTTAAATTAGAAAAGGAAAAGAAATATTATCCTCTTATTCCAGTGCGGCGCTGCCGGTGTTAGCGGTACCCCCAGCACTGCCCACTGCCTGGGTAAAGACTTTCTGAAATTACAAAGTGCCAGAGGAAATAAAATGATGAACTGCAGCACCGCAGGTTGAGAGGAAACAGAAGGAATCAGCACTCCCAACATGCGCATATTCAGGAGCATTTAACCTGAGGACATGATACTCTGGCTCCAGTTTCAGTCCATTTTCTTATAGTGAGGAGATGGAATTCTCCAACAGATGATGACAACACAGAGGGTGGTGGTGCTGCACACGTACACAGCAACACTCATGTGAGCACCCTGCTCTTGGTGAGCTGCAAGATCCACCACAGAACAGCACCTAACTCCATTCTGCACCGAGCCCTGAGTCACAATAACCCGACTTCAGGCAGAGCCAGGCAGCTCAGGGTGGCTGGAAATGTATGTAAATGTGCTCCTGCACAACCGAGCTGCAGATGTTCTCCTTGGGCTTCAGGGGAACTGCAAAAAACACTCTTCCAGTACAGCCTCTGTGGTTTCTCTTCTTGCTTCATTTAGCACGACATTACTTGGATGCATTTTAAACAACTGCATGTGTTCTAGGACAAGTTCTTAAAAGAACCTTGTTCCAGACCTCACAACTGTCCCTCTGCTACTCACGCTACGCGACGGCAACTCGCTGTGAATAGTCAGGGATCCTGGAAGCTCTCAGTAGGTGGCTGCCAACATTTGAGCTTCTGACACTTACCTAAGACGAAAAAAAGCACCTTGTGACTTTGCGAGGGAATGCTGGAGCAAGTTTTCTTCTCTAAAAATTCCTGCTTGGGAAAAAAAAAAAAAATCCTTCTGTGTTTCACCAAAAAAAAGAAATAAAAAGCTCAGCGTTAGGCTCGCTGCTTCAACAAACTGTTATTACATGGTTCACCAGTCCATTAAAGAAAGTAATTTAATCAGTTTGTATTTTCTCAGGAAAATCTCATTCAGAGAAATTTTATTGCCAGCTATCTAAATAGTAAATACTTATTATCCTCTCAAAATGAGTTTTTGCTTGCCAAGGGCAAACCCATCGCTGTTATTGTAGTGCTCTGTCAGAGAAACAAGAAGTTAAAAAGGTTATAAAGATACCATTAACGTCACGGGACTGTCTTGTCAGGACTCAGAAGTGCTTAGTAATTGAGGGCTTTATTCAAAGTGTATTAGCACCCATACAAACGGCACAGCTAATATGACGCTTTAGGCTTTATTTTGTTGCAGCCCTGCATAATCACCTACAAACAGCTGAATACTGTGCATTTATCTGCTGGAGAGCACGGCTCATTTCGTCATCTGGTGGTAGGCTGAGCCTTGGAACAAAACGCCCACAACGTGAGGGCGGCCTGGATGGCAACGGGCTGCGGTCAGAATACATCCCAGCACTAACTGTGCTGGAAATAAGCCCATTTGGTAAGCTTAGTAAGCTTTAAAAACTACAGGCACGCTGCAGCAGAAACCTGAAAATAACACTACGGGAGTTAAAACCCACTTGGACGTGAGCAGCCCTCATGCAGAACTCCTTTCTCACCCTTTGACTCCTGTCGGCACCGGGTCACCCTGCAGGGAAGGTCCCCACTGCTGGGGGGGGATTACACAGGGTCACCTCCATTGTAGCCACGCACTGCCCAGGCTGAAGTCCTCGCTGCCAGGAGCAGCAGGAAAGCCAGCACCTCCCATCCCTGCCATGCTCTAACAGGTGAAGCAGCAGCCAAGGCTGCGAGCACACCACCAGAGCATCTCGTCGTGGTTCAGCTCTGCTGCCTGCCCCTCAGAATTGAGGCTTGAGACACCATCAAGTACTGAGGGCACTGCCAAAGCAGCACAGAGTGTTCTCAGCCTCACGTCTGCTTTTCCTTCATTAACAGAGATCTCTACATTATAACCTGAGCAGGTTTCACACCACCAGTTTTGGAACTCATGACGGATTCTGACAGCTGAAGGCAGTACCCCACAATGGGCAGGCAGGAAAAGGGAGACAGAAAATGGAAGTACACAGGGAGTGAGCAATGGCTGTAGTGAAATTTATGCATCATGGAAAATAATTGGAACAACACCCACACGTATTAACTGCACTTCCCATAATATGGTTCAGGATGAACAGCTTAATATATCGTAGGATGATGACAGCATGACATCTCTTTAGGATTATCTGACTGCTGGAACCTAGTTATTGCAACGTCACAGCTCTGACTTGTTTGGGCTAGAACACTACATGCATAAGCATCCTCTAATTGATTTTTCTGCATCTGGTTTGTTGCTCTGCTTTGAGGAGGGTGGGAAATTACTCGTGCATAGCTACTTCTGAAGACAGGAACAAGGAAAGATGTCTTGTCTGTATAAAACACATGGAAGATTTCTCTTCAGTGAGTGCTAAAAGCACCAGGGATGCACCAAGAAGCAGCCCCTGCACCAAGAACTCCCTTCTTGCTTTGTCCCAATGCATTTACCCTCAAGTTTCCTCAAGCTGCTGAACTATGAAGAAGAGATGACTGGAGACATGGAAATAACTGCAGCTGAACTCCCCAAGCACTGCTCTGCACACCTGCTCAGTTCTCATACCTGCTGTCTTACCAGGTGAGCACAAACAGCCCTTACTTCATGAAGAACCGAGTCCTCCCCAGGTTTTCGTGCCTTGAGTTGATAGCAATGGGGTCAGGATTTCATCTTGCTCCACGAGGGTAACCATTACAAAATCATTAACATTTCTCAGCACTCTCCAAGGGCTTCAGATCAACAGCTTAAAATGCTCAAAACCTCTAAGACAACACCTTGATGAAATCACTTCAGTGGCTATTTTAACAACATGAAGGGATACACGATGGCTTAAACAAAGAAGTCTGCCCAGAAATCTTAAATAATAAATCACGCTGCAGCCGTGTGGAACAGCAACAGAAGAGAACTAAAAGGAAGATCCGACACACACGCATCTGTTGGATTGCTCCAGTCAGCTGTGTTTCAAAATATTATTTTTCCTCACTGGAGTAATCAATACAAGTGATACAGCAAAGGGCACAAGTTTTCCTTCTCGCCATTTAACAAAGACACCACTCTGCCCCTTCCCATGCATCACGGCACGATTCTTCATTAAGCTTGTGGCAACACAGCCGAAATAACTGTCTGCAAATTTAATTCAGTATGAACTCTCCTTGCTTTTGCATACTGATTCACAGTTGGAAGAGTGTAAAATGAAAGCTGAGCTTTTCTTTTCACCAAGGGCCACAGAACAGTGTGTGTACGTTTGTGTCAATACACCATAGGAGTGAAGAACAAACACCAGCATCACCATCCCTGTCATTAGGTCGCTGTTACTGTTTATTTACTCTCTTTATTTTTAGGTTTCAGCTGTTCTTACAAAGCATCCAGGGCAATGCTTTAATTCACTTCCCACTTGCTCTCTCCTTTTCACACTCTTTGGTGTGGGATCAAAAGGAGATCGCTGGTGCCTGTTCAGGTCTCTCTAAGCAGCTTAATGCCAGGCAAGCAATTAGGAGTTTTAAATGCTATGGGCAAATATAGCTCTGGGCAGTCAGTGTAAGTTGATTTGTCATATATTTGGGTGATTTTCTTTTGGCTAAACTCTCTAAATGCACTCTTCAATAGTTATTATGCAAAGCACTCAGAGAGGACTAGGCAGCTTTGAGCTACGAGGTACTTTCTGTGAGGGAAAATACTCCTTTGTCTTTAGATAAAATTATTAATACATATAATATGCTTCCTGAAATAGCTGAGAGATTGGTATTTGAAATGAAGCCACCTTTTTATCATAGAGGCTTATCTTAAAATCTACTTTTTAGGAACATTCTTGTTCTCAATATTATAACGAGCCTTTCCAAACAACCAGAGCAACCCAACATCCACAAATACATTAATATTTCATAAACCAAAACCATGAACAAATGGAAATCAGCAATGCCTATCTTTTTTTTTTTTAATTATTTTTACAGGAACTGTTCCAGTCTCAGGCATCAGAACATCAGCCACACAGCAGCGCCTATGAAACGATAGGCAGCCATCCTCATGGAAAGCCAACCAGCACAGCACTACCAGGGACAAACCATCTTTGAAACACACCCAGTACTGTACATAAAGATTTATTCACTCAACCCCTTATAATGATCTCTAAATCTAATGGGACACAAACACGTTTCATCGCTGATGAAAATCTTCAGCGATTGCTAAAATGAAAATCCAAAAATTATTACAATCGAGTAGTTTGGCTTGCAGCACGCATTAATCAGAAGTCATAATAAATCCACATGCTCCTTCAGACAGCACATTAGTCAAACAGTTTTGTATGATAACGACATTGACTAATGGGCTCGGAGTTAGAAGGGTCAATCATAAACTCATCAAATGCTTCATTTAATTTCTTAATTTGGACAAACACAATTTGTTTATGGGAAAGATATCAGGTGTTCTTGAATGAATAATGGCTATGAAACCAAACTCCATTAATCAGCTCTTGATTACAAATGACTCAGAGATTGTTTGTTCTAATTTCATTCATTTGGGTCAACAAAGAAAACACGAGCAAACGAAAGCACTTGGTAAAAGTGGCACCCTTATTACTCTGTATTTAATAAAGCTGTGATAGATATTCTTTCAATAACTGTAAAACAAGGATTTTATTACCCACATTAAATACCGTTCTTGGTTCGAGTGAAAGAATTTATGTCGATGAGCTATAGGAAGATCACAGAGGGATGAAGGAAGACCTTCAGGTGCTGGACAACTGCACTTCTGCACGGAGAACAACCTGTCTGTTCTTCAGGCCTTTCTGACAGGATGAGCGTGGAAAGCAAAGGAGACAGCAGTTCTGATTTGCACGGCCTGTGAAATGCTTCACGACAACAAACACCTTCAACAAACAGGCACACGAGCAAGGAGAGCCGAGCTGACACCCAACTACTCATGTCTACCAAGATTCACAAATTCCTGAGGCATTTTCAGGGCTTTAGGATCTCTAAACCCCACCTGTATTTCTGCAGTACACCATTAGTCAAGAATGATTCTGCATTACTGGAACGAGGCCCTCAGCATCCCCTCACTCTGGGCACACTGAGCACTATAGATCCTCTCTCTGAACACAATCAAATGCTCTCCAGTTTTGTCTGCACAACATCTTAAACTGAAGGGTGGGAAATTCACTGCAATTTCCAGGGTGTGTGTCCTGGCACAGTGTACCTTAGGGCACATGTTCTGGCCAATGTGTTAACGACCATAGACCAAAGGTGGCCCCTCTGTGGAGATGATGGTGCAACAGAGAGTGCACAACGAGCAATGGACACTGTGCTGTCCGTATGAAGACATAACATTTCCCACAAGGCACTTTTAAACAGCAAATCACTGCACCACCACATATGGTTTCTGCAGCCAAAGCAGCGCATAATTAAATTACCGGGCAAAGTTGCTAAAAATGAATTGATATAAAACTTAAGCTAACTGAAAAATTGTCTTTGACTTAAGATCAATAGCAGGACTGCAAGATTCATCTGCACATAATTAGCACACATATTTGCATCAAAATCATGTACACCATATGCTACAACGTTGTTACTGCAAACCTATTAGCTGTAATGCAGGCCTGAGGTACTTGTGTTCCTCGGTAGCACAAGGAACAGCTCTCAGATAAAAACTAACTTAGTATCAGGAATGCTAACAGCTTCAGGTTTATTTCTCAAGGCACTAAACGTTTGCTAGCTAATAAACCTACTGTACATTCACCTCTAGGTTCTGGCTCACATTTTGATGCCCATATTTACATACTAAGAGGCAGCAATACTCCACTTGGGTTTTTTTTTTAGGGTACAATTTAGCAACTACTCCCAGGCCTCTCACACCAGAAAAAACACAAATTAGAACTATGCTACAAAAATGGCTCAAAACAAAGCATTCTTCTTTTTTTTTTTATCTCTCATAAGAGCCTAAAATAAGTTCACGAAGCGACACAGCATTACAGCTTCCAGAAGTGCATTACTTTCTTTCAGATATTTTACTCTCTACTCAAATTTGTTTAATTAAAACACCATATTTTTTCAGCAATCACGAGAAAGAAGTTGAAGAAATTACTGATTAAATAACTGTATGCTCACCAGTGACACAAAACAGCTGCACATCAAAACCACACACTCCGTAAGGACAAGACCATTAATATGATTTAAAAATAATTACTTGGATTAATGACTCTTAATTATATAGCTGTAGCTTCACATGCAGAAAGTATTTATTTATTTTTTTTAGCACCCTAATGAGATTATGTAGCTTTGCCAACAAATTAGGAGCAAGTAATGTATGAATACGTGTATTTCACGTCCAGCTGTATAAGCATTGTGCCTGGCTGCAAAGCTCACTGCTGTGCACTGCCCAGGTGAGCTCCAGAACTGTGCACCTTGATGGAATACCCCCAATCCCCACAAAGCACACAGTGTGGAAATCAGCTATCGCTATTTTATTCTAACGTACGTTTTCCTTTCGGTGCTGCTTTTTGTTGGTTTTATTATCATTCACTACATTCATTTGTAATTATGAAATGCAGAACTGGCTTGGTTCCAAACGCAGAGACTGCCTGTGTCAAAATGCACCCACACAGCTCTTCGCAGACCAGGCTCTCATGTTGGAAAATGAGTGTTTTTGATTTTATTTCAAACCATCAACAGCCCTTTAGTTTTTCTACTGCTCTGAGACTGACACAAGAGCACACATGGAATCAGACCTGAACTATTCTGACAAAGACTCTACAATAATAAACTGAATAAATCGGATAGTATCTATTGGTAGGGATGAGTGCTACGTGTCTAGATTTCAGTGTGTCCTACAACAAGCATTAATCACAGTACAGCTGATTAATAGCGTCGTGTCATACACAGTGGCACATCAGTGCAATGACCTAAAGCACAGCAAGCCACCACCTGGCCCCAACAGTTCGGGGCAACGGAATTCACCCAAGAAACCCAACGAGTTGGTTTCCTCCAAAGGACTCCTTCTGCCGTCGTGGTTTTATGACTTTTGTGATCAGTTTTCCACGTCAGAACATCATGCAGTGTAGTCAGCCTCGCTCCATGACACAACCAAACGAGTGTGGAGGTCCAGAAGCCTGCTGACCAAGCAGGAACCAGCAGCTGGCCTAGGAACCAGCTTCACTGCCCAACGAGATATTGTCCTGAGTTACCTTCAAACAATCCAACCAAACCTCAGCCACAAAGTGAAGAAAGGCCACGGAGAGGGCATCAAAACGATAAAGGCATTAAGGAAGAAAAGACATCAATGACAATTTGTGGGGCTATAAGCAATTAATGGCAGCAGCTGAAACCACAGCAGCGACGGGAACAACAGCTTCTCCTTGGATTTGTACCTGAGTATACCTTCAAAAAAAGGTCTTCAGCACCTTATGCCAACAGTTTGAACTATAGTTGTGAACTATAGTCACACGGGACATCTCTGCTCACAGAATTGAGATTTTCATACAAACAGAAGTGTGTCAATGACACAGCTTAAAACAACTGTTAGATACTGACAGAAATAAGGAGTTGATATCAAATCAGACTGAGCACATTCACATAGAAGCTACATTAATAAATCTATTGGTCAATTTTCAGCCACTTTTAAAATCATCAGAATTTCGATTTCTGGATAAAAGAGTATTTTATAAGGTATTTTTAGGTTTCTGTGGTACAGATAAGACATTTTATGTCCTACTTCATCCTTTTCTTATATAAACCAACACACATTATCCATCCTTCTGAACCCATTTGGTCAAGTACGAATTCAAAAATCAAAAGTTATAATATAATAATAAACCCATCGCAATAAATCCATGAGCATTTTATAAGTTCATCATTCAAAGCTAAGTACCAATAACATGAAAGTTTTCGTACTTGTTGCCACCTGCCTCCCTTACTGCTTTGCATAGCTGGCAAGGAGCAAAATAGAGGCCATCCTCTTTAACTAAACAGTTTTTATTAAAGTAAAAGAAAAGCAAGAATCTATGAAGTAGCAAGTGATCCTATTAGTTCCACCAGACTAAAATCATACAGTCTACGTATGTGGTCCTTTCAGCCACATCTGTTATGAGCCATTATGACACCAGAAAGTAGAGAATATCGGACTATATACTTATCAGGCACCAGGAGTGCAAATGAGGATTTTTCTCTCTCATAAAATGCATTCTAACGGGGAGATAAAGAAACGCAGTATTATAAAACACTTGCATTCTTGCACGGCCTAAAGACTAAGTACTTCTGTTCCATTATTTTCTCTGTAAGGAATACATAAAACGTAATAAAGATGCACGTTACAAAATTAAAAGGTGCAATCTGATAGTGTAATTCAAAGATAATGAGTAAAATAGCTGATACCCAGAATCGCTGCCAAACAGAGCTGATAAACGGCCAATGCTTATTTCTATTCATTAATTTCCACCGCATATTGCTAATGTCACGTCAGCGCCTCGCTCCTCGAGCTTCCTTTAAGTAAACTCCATCAGGAATTCCTTGCACAAAAACGCCCTATTCTTGAATGCTCTTTCAGCCACAGATTGAAATGCAGATTCCAAAAATAGATCAGTCACTTATTTCAACTCTGGACCTTTGAAAATCCAGATCAATTGCCTTTTGTCACCGTCTCTATAAGGAGAAGAAACGTCTACTTGGACAGTTTTTCAGGCTGCTCCAGTAAGAGCATTAGGATTACCAGTCCGCGAGGCCCACGCGCTGCTTCCTAGCAATACATTTCCATTTTGGAATATTTGTCCACGTTTTGATCTCAATGAGAAAGCACTGACACCACACAGCGATTCACGGCACAGATTAACCACTGTCAAAGTTGGGAGGTTGTCCTGTTACGCTTATCAGTTTTGGGGAAGCTGGATTCAACGCGTGGGAAAACTTTTCTTATAATTTGCGATATGCACGAGTAATGCTTAAAAGCAAAGCAAGCTCAATCTCCTGTTCTTTCCCGCTCCTCGGTAATGAAGGCTGGGAAAGGAATCACAGACACCCAAGTGGTTTGGCAACTGTAAGTGACAGAAGCTCTGCTAAATCCTCTGTTTACACTGGGGATTAGTGGGAGATTGTGCGGCGCAAAGCGAGCTGGCCATGGTCAAGGGAACCTGCTCCCTGTCAGCCCGGGGGCACCCGCACAAAGCCCGGTCCTGGTAGGAAGTGACCCATAAACGTATTCCCGCGAAGGATTTGCACAAAGCCAGGCTGCCTCATAGAAACTCCATATGACCATTAACTGGCCTGCAAGGCCTGCCAGGAGGCCTAATTACAGGCCTACAGAGCCCAATAACAAAAGCTGAAGAGCTTTAGCCTAGGGATGATCTGCTTTATACTGACTTGAGAGAGTCCATATAGAGCCACAAAAAGAAAGAGGTTTAGCTTTAAAATTCTCCCAAGAGACAAAGCATTGTAGCTAAGTCTGGAAGGCCCACATGCAACATACTTCAGATAGGCTTAAACATCCCACCCTCCCAAAATTAACATTCAACTATTGCCTGCTTAACATCTGCTCGAACATGGCAAGTTGCTGCGATACTGTCAGAGTGCACTAACAAGGCCTCCTTGTGTCTAAATATTAAGGAGGATAACAGAATAAAGCCACACAGATACAAACGTGCAGCTGAGACCCACGACAGTTGTTATAAATCGAAATCCAGTTACTCTAAAAATCAGAGGGGAGTGCTTCAGCGTCTTCGAATGCTGCGCTCCTTAATGATTACACAGATACTGAAATTAATCTGTGCTAACAAAGAAAAGCACTATTTAACAAAGTGTGCAGCAAGGTCACCGCTGCAAACAAAGGGTGGAGGCAAAGCTTCTGGGCACCAGCGGATCACCCGGCTGTGCCAATGACCACCTCCCCCATTGCCCCTCACCAGGTGAATGCACCGTGCTTTCCCAGCCTTCCTGGAGGGACCAGAAGCCATCAGAGCAGCAGCAAAAATCCCAAAGTCCATTGAAAAGAGGCTGGTTTGCAATTGGCTTTCTTCAGAGAAATCGGTTGATAAAACCCAAAGCAATAGCAAAGATCCCAAAAGCAGTTTTTTTGCAAGACATCCAACACCTGCAAACCCCAACAGGGCTTTTCATTTAGAAAAACACCTCTGAAGTGTGTCCTGTCTACCTGGCATGAACATGGGCTGAGTTGCTGCACTGGTTTAGCACACAGTGTGCAACCAGCTCATGGACCAAACCCTCATGCGCATGGAGAGGAGCTGGGAGCTCCCACTTTCATATCTGAACAAAACATCCTGGGACGTTCTGAACTCAGGCAAAGCAATACCCAATCACACACACTTGCTCCTATGCTCAAGTTGAAGAAAATGCACCAAAATAGTTTTCCCTGATTTTTCTATGTGCTCTGGGCATCGAGAGAAGTCCCAGACAAAACAGTAATGGCAGACAAAGGGCTGTACCTGAGCAAACTTAAGCAGTGCTACTAGCAGTTTCCTTCCTCAAACCACGAGTCCAACAGAACTGTAGCCTGGTTTCTCCAGCAGTACGCAGTGGATGTGTCCCAGTCTTTCCTCTCCTGATACTACAGGAACACTACACATTACACTAGCAGCACTGATAAAGGATATGTTGGAATTTAGACTACTCTATGGGTTAAGCACAAGGTAAACCTAGACTGTAAAATAAATAATTACATTCAAAATTTCAGGGCTACGGTAAAGAGCAGATCACCAACTTAAATAGTGGTAGGACCAGGAGATGCTGTAAGCAAAGGCCAAAACTCATCTCAGTTTGAATTTAAACTCTGTTTGCCCTTACAACAAACACTGACATTTTATAGACAAACAAGCTTCTGTTTATGCACATTAATACTTCATATACTTTGTAACCTTATATAACCTATGCATTATTTGCTGTACCAGTGTTACGTTCATCCAAAGCTATTTCCAACATATTAAGAACCAAAAATTGGCTCAGTAAGGAGAATAAGTTTTCTTTTAGGTTAATTCCTTCGAAGAACAGAATGGTATGGAAATGTTCAGAAGTAAATGGGCAAATAATTTTCTGTACAAATGATAAAAGGAACTGTTAGATTACTGTGGGAGATGGCAAGGGAATGGCATGGGAAGGGGAGAAGAGAGATGCCAACAGAAGAGGAGCTCATCAGTGGAGGTGAACAGGGAAGGGACCTTCCTGAAGCCCTCCCTTCCACTTGTTGGTAATTTGGAGCCCCTGCAGAGGTAAAACTTGTGTTTGTTCACACACCACTGTGTTAACAGTCACTAAAATGTAGGCAATATATTCTGAATACAGCACAGCTTTTTCCCCACTTGGTGGGAGCGCAGCAATTCCTATAGCACAGCAGCCAGATACTCCCAAGTGAACGCACAGCTCCAGATGTACACTGCCCTGAGCGCTGCATACCTGCAGAGCAGCTTTGTTCATCATCACTAACAAACAGATGAAAACCAACGTTATTTTCAGCTAAACGTCCGTGCTACAACAGCAACAATTAACCTCTTGATTCTGAGCTCCTTGAAAAGCCAACGGAGGACGAGTAGCTGCTCTGCAATGCTCCAACATACGCTTCCTTTTGTTTTGGGAAGGGTGAAGAGCACTTACTTTGTGATGAACAGATACAAAAGATGGAAACAACAGCGTTAACAATTCCAGCACTCCTCTTAAGCCCATTTAATTTAACTGACTGAGCACGGGACTGGGAGAAGGGATGGGGGACGACCTCAGAGGATTCCCAACACCTACATAAAAATGGGAAACAACATATTCCTGTATTTTGTATAAGAGAAATAGATTAACTCTCCTGAAACACTCATTAACGGTTGCAGTTTCCATCTCAGTTTCTGACTTCAACTGTCAATACTTAAATTAAAAAATGTCATTGGTTTGTCATATGTTTCTGGAAAGTTCTGGGACAGTGATATACAACTCATGGGTATGTTCTGTACACTTCCCAGGTGTTAAACTAGAAAACGAGGTGTGACAGATGTGAGCAGTATAAACAAATTGTGCTTTTTTAGGTCGGCGCTGTCACATCCACTTCATCGTTATATGCTTCAAAGATTTATTAAAAGTTATGGAGAACAACGAATGCATTCGGAACTATACAATATAAAAGGGTAAATGCATTCCTGGGGAAAAATCCAGGAGTGAGAGAGATAGGTAATCCTTAAAACAGAAGGGTTCAGGAACGGGAAAATACAAAGGTTGCTGGCGGAGACTGTTGCTTTTAAGTTAAGAATATATATACTAGCAGTGAAGGATGAACTGCAGACAAATATATTTATTACAATGCATTTGAAATGTTGAATTTTTTTCCTTTTAAGTGAAAAATTGACATTTTTAGTGGGAAACATAAAATGGGAAACAACAACACAGAGATTAATTAAGGTTACAAACTTCAGCACAGAGGAACGTTTCAGAGAATTAAGTATTTCTGCTGCCACTTCAAATAAATCAATGTAAGTATTTTCCTGCACTAATTCAGCTCAGTGCTAAAAAAATGAAGGAACGAAACCACATTGTTGAGAATCCAGAATAGTTTCAGCAGCAGCAAGAGGCCATACCGGGGAAGATGACATAACATACTTCCTCTATTTCTCTAGAGAAATTTAGCCAGTGCCAGCAATGATGAACACCAGTTTCAGCTAAACCAGAAACCAAAGTGAATGATGGAGAATGGGACTTGACATGTGCCCAACAGAAAACAATACAATTACTCTATTGATAGGCTTCATTTTTCTGGTATTATAAAAGAGAAATACATAGTTGAAGAACACAGCATTACCTGTAACAGCAAGACTTACCCGCCGCCTCCAGAACCAGCTGCAATCTAGCCTTGGCCTGTTCGGCTGGAGTCTGCAAAGAGAGGGATTATCAGTGTTCACAAGTGCTTGCACGTTTAACACGCGTGACCCCGCCAGCACCTCGCTGTGTCCCCCAGCATGCCTACCACCCCAAGAGGCTCCAAGGAAAGTTACCCTCAGTGAGAAGCTCAGGGTTGAACAGAAACTCCAATAGAAAGCACTGTGCCAGCTCAGCAGCCCAGCTCCAGCTCCCTGCCAGGCCTGCGCCGTGCTGACCCCGTTACACATGGCTACCCAGAGGAGCTCCCAATTGGCTCTTAACGTGATTAATATGGCAAGTTTTTCACACTTGCTCTGTTATCTGTTTTGATGTCTTCCTTTCCTCTAGGTATTTCTCCGCGTGTTGGGCTGCGGAGCGCGTTGTTGGCTGTGTACCCACTATGCTAATGACTCCAAGTGATGTTTCACTGTGTCCAATGTGCTTGCCATCCCTCTCATTTTGAAGCCACTCAAACGTTTTCACAGTTAAATCTACACACAAACCACATTTGTCACGCAGTTCAGAAGTCGATTATTTCTCTAAGCATCTCACAAGTTTAGGAGGTTTCAGCTCAGCACTAAAAACAAGACACACAGGAACTCCCGGTGTTGTAGTTCAGCTCCTGCAGGTAGATATTGCTACCCCAACACTTCTGCCAAAGCAGTAACATTGCACTTTCCAGTTTCACCTCACTCACCATGCAAACGCTCATCACAGCTGTGTCCCAGCTGGTCAAGCTACACCAGCTTTATCCCAAGTCTCTTTCAACCAAAGATACCACGGATTTTTTTTTCCTGTATGACCCTAGGGCATCTCAAAAGCAAGATAATGCCACTAACTTGTCCCTGTGCCCACGTAGTTATCCAGTTAGGTTGTCAGCAAAATACAAGGGTGTCCTGGTTTGGCCTTGGAGCTGCACTCCACACGTGAGAAACACACCATACATCCTTCATTGACTTGTTCTTCTTTGCTGTATGTCTACTGCATGGCATCCCTAGAGCTTTCATGAACCATTTGTTTGCTTTAAGTCAAACTGTCCTAAAATCAGCACCTGAGAACTTGGAGTTTGATGCTTATGGTTTAAAAAAATAAATAAAACCAACCGACCAACCTCCACCCCACAGGTTCCCAGCCAGCAGTAGCTGCAGGGAGCAGCTGATGTGCTCAATGGGCAGCTTCGGGTAAACCTCTGGTGAAATGTTTTGCAGGGAGCAGGTAGGATATCAAATTTGTTTAACAGAAGCAGTTAAGTTCGTAATTTGTAAGATTTTCCCACTTGCCAATAAAACCACAGTTTCCTACAGGCACACAACTGCCCTTTGTTCTCTGTACAGAGAACAGCAAAGACCCCCAAAACTTTGTGAGCTCGTTCGTTCCTTCCAGCTGAAACTCTCAGCATTACAACAAGGTCGGTGTCCAGGTTTCTTCCTGCAGATGAGTCAAGGCCTCGTGGCTAATCACCATCACAGCAGGGGCAATAAAGGACGACCCTGCTCGTACTTTGAGAACAATATTGCTGCAAGCACACGCTGCACTTTAAAACAGAACACTAACTGTAGCTGTGTTAAATATAGGTCTCCTCAGCAAGACGTCATTTCCCTAGCTTTAAGTCTCTCTGTCCACACAATTGTACTCAGTAAAATCCCAGTTTAAAAACCAACACCAGCACAATACCCAAAGGACTCAGCAAATAAGCACCAACTAATAATCTCATATACAATTGTGGAAGGTGAGCACATATCCATCCTTCTGTTTCTGTTTCCCATGAGGGGTACATTTCAGCACCAGAGGATGGCATACGGGCTCTAGTTCACTGCTTGCAAGAACACATAGCTAATGGTGGTGAGTGTGCTGTGCTTTGTAGCTGAGAAATTGTTCTATCAAACAGAGGTACTGTGCTCTTTGCATCTGTTGTAGTTTCCATGGAAATAAATAGGAGGCATTACTTTCAGAACAACCTACCCATCTCAGCAAGGAGAGAGCAGCGAAGAAGCCTAACCCACACCTCTCTCTTAAATGGAGATTCATCCAAGCATGTGACGTATTTGTTTAGTACAGGAATGCTTGCATTCCCTTTCAGTCATTCATTGGGAGATTTGGAAAAAAAAATACTAATAATTGCCAAAGAAGGAGAAGATAAAGAACTGATCTGCATTACAGAACCACACAGTGGTGTTCAGCTCCAACATTTTCACACAGTACTGATAACGTTCACTGAGCAGAGATGTTCCACAGCTTGCTCCTGGACCCAGAATCATCTTTCTGCTAAACATTATGGAGAAACCAGGATTTGTTGTTCTTACTGCCCAGTATGTATATATATATATATATATCCAGAAAGTTGTCAGACCCTTTGCAGCCTCCAAGAAGCACAGCATTCCTGTTGTATAGACTCTGCTGTTTGGGTTCTTCATTTGCCTGTTTGTGCCTTAGGTAAACAGCCTAACAGGAACAGAAAACACTGTGAGCTCAACAAATAGAATATTTTCAATTTTATGGAGCTCTCACCAATACACAGCAGTTACCAAAATGTGCCATTACAGTCTTGAGATAGAACGAAGCATAACAAAACTCTTTGATAACTGTGTAGGTCTGACAACGTCTAAATATGATGCACATGAATTCAAAGTGGGGAAAAAAAACCCTGTGTAAAGCATGGAATAACAATATCTGTTCATCAAACACACTGGCACATCCATACAGGAAAAAGAAAGCAAAAAGCAAGAAGGCAGCATAAGCAACATGCTAACCATGAAAGGGCAATCATTATCTGGGACAAGAAAGGGAAGAGAAGCCAGAAAGCCATTCTGCCCTTTAATGCATGTAAAGGTCTTGAGAAGAATGTGACTAACAATGAAGTGAAAAGCAGAGCTTAACTAGCAAGAAATGTCCACACACATGCGGTGCTCTGCTGGGACCTGCGGGTGGAGGGATGCTCTCCTGGTCAGGGCCAGGGCCGCTACCTGCACCTGGACACAGCAAGGCCTGGGACACCAAGCCATCCAGGTCACCCTGTTCATTCCTCCTACCCCGG
>VXAB01011899.1:57500-84968 GCA_013399175.1 Odontophorus gujanensis
CACTGCCAAGAGAGCTCCGGTAGGGAGATCTGCAGACAGAGAGATTCCAGGTGGAGTTCACCAACATTAGTTACCGTGAATCCCTGACCTTAATACACACTACCTGTGTCACATTATGCAACTAAAGGCATAAACAATGAGCTGCTGCAGCTCTGCTGGCAGAGCGACGTGCAGCAGTGCAATAGGCAGCAGCACAGGAGCTCCATCTGCACCTGCTGGTGGTTATTGATCAGAGAGGAGCGCCGGCCTTACTGCCAGACAATAACCATATTCTTACAAACCACTGATGGGCTAACAAGCTATTAATGACAGGTTGCTCTCCATCATTTAAAACGGACTGACGCTGCTGCTTGACCACAAGGACAAGGAGGTTATTGCCTTGAAATGTTATACAAAAGACACAAATAAGATAGCTCTGCTGAAGAAACCACACGAATGGCTACATGGTTCAATTTCAGTGGAGCTACCAACAGAAAACAGAGCTACAAATATTAATTTCCTATTCCAGCATTTCTAAATAACCAAGCAAATAACAAGCAAGCACCAGAGCAGCTCCTCCAGCTGGGTCTTCTCAGAAGGAATCCATCAAGAGGGCAGCGAGGCCCAGAGCTGTGTGTGCCCCATCCCTGCAGTGCTCAAACTGGGCAGGATGTGACTTTGGGCACCTGGTCTATGAGAGTTGTCCTTGCTTATGGAATGGGGGTTGGCACAGGATGAGCCCAAAGCAGCCTGCAGCTCCAGGACTTGCACGCTTACTGACTCACCAACAGCCACATGACCCTGTGAAGGTCTCCGCTCTGCCAAGAAACAAGTTGTTTCTGAAAGCATCTGTTTTCACACTGAAAGTATTCTCAAATAACAACTTGCAAAATATTTACCACGTTTTTGAAAAGCAGCCCTGTGCAGCGAGATGCTAAATGCCCAGATGGCAGATGCCATTAAGCACATGTAAGCAGGAGACAGGCTGCAATCCAGTGAACAGTATCTATAAATGTTATGAGAAAGCACATCCTATTTTAAACAAATGATTAAATAGTAGATTTATAATAAGTAGATTTATAATCAATAACTAAACTCTTGTTTTCATTGCTAACTTTGGGGAAATAAATGCAGGAAAACAATTTCTTACAGGTACTTGGAGAAGCAGTAATGCAAAGTAGAAGAACTAAAGCAACATTGTCGTTTAATTCTTCTGAGAAACGTCCCCATAATTTACTGGGGTTCAAAGGTCTTTCTGAACTTGTCTGCCATAACATTGAGATATAAAAGTTTCCAGCATGAATTCTCCCATCTGCAGGTGCCTCGGGAAACAGCTCATTTCCTTGAGCACCTGTCCCCAGGACAGAATTTCTAAGATCACAGGGAAAAGGAAAAAAAGTCTTAAAGACCTGGAGGTTTTTGACAGATCTTTCACAGGAATACAAAGCAGCAAATGTATTTCATGGAAAAGACATTATTCAAGCACACAGTGAGTTACCATCTCAACAAACTTCAGGTGCCATTACCCTGCCAAGCTTCTTTCCAGCACATTTTCCCCCAAATCCCCATGAAGCTGAGGATGCAAGTGAGCACTAATCCTGGCCCAGCCTCCCCTGCCCCAGCCTGCTCAGAAACCACAGACCTCCTCCTCTCAAACCTGCAGGTTTGAGGTGACATTATAAATCAGACTCACAGCTCCAGCTCCTGCAGCACTCCCAATTTAGAAAAAGTAGCAGTCACGGTCATCTGTCAAGACTACAGCATCTTTATAATGCATTAGAAAAATCCTCGGAACCCATCAGATTACAACAACCTGACACCAGCAGAGGAATGAAACATTTGAAAAATTTATTTAAGAGATTCAACTAGCGTACGAGATGCCTATGAAACTAGCAAACAAGATTAATTTTCCGACTGCTCTTACAACTATTCATAACGCTCAGCTATTTACTCCATTTACGGATTCAAAATACTAGTAGCAATGGAGCAGTTAATATGCCATCATTATAAAAGGGAAACTGTTGACAACTGTGCTGGAATATACACGCTTTTCATCCTGCTGCTACTCCACAAAGATATTTGAACACAAGCTCCTACAAATCACGGTGCCCATGTGATCCCCAAAACGGGAAGCGACAACAGAAAAGCCATTTTTTTTCCTGCAATACACTGTGATAAGATCTTATTTTAATGGCAGTATGGAACAGTATGTATTATTTAGACGCTATATGAAAAATTAAGCATGAATTTAAACACTTCTCCTGAGGTACTGGAATATACGTGCCATTAATAGTGAATATTCTGATATAATGGGATTTAATAATCTGTTTAGATGAACTACTCAATGTTCAGATGATGCTGATGTTAACATTCCATGCTCAAGGAGCTTCAGACTTGCGACAATATTGCATTTTTTCCAGTTGTGATCAACCGATTTGTTTCTAATGCTAAGTATGCCTTGCCATCACTTGTGGTTTGAATATGTTTACTTAAACCAAAAATACTTTGCATCTCAATTATTATTTTATACTGCAGCACTGAATGGAACTTAAGTCAATACATTATTCATAAAGCACAGACAACAGAAAAAAAACCCACAAAGCTGTGCACTCCTTTCAAAGGCTCCAAATTACTAAAACACACCATATTTATGCATGCAATATTTGATTGCGTGTCTTTTTTTTTTTTGCTGTTGTTTTCTGTCACAAGTTTGTTGATTTCAGATCAGGATATGCCAAAAAAACCTACACCAAAAAGATTTTTGTTTATAATTAAGGTAATCATCAATCCAAGGATTGTAGTCCGTTTTATTTCATCTCTACATCAAAAACAGTAATTTAAAAAAAAAATTAAAATTCCCTTGAAACGGTAAGATAAATGAAAATGTAAGTGCCTTCACATAATAACAGTAAGCTGACCCTCTGGGAAATGGTTGACTTTCTCAATTCAAGGTATTCAAAGCTCATTCAAAAGTGTTCATTTGGAATGCAGATATCAAAGATGATGCAAATGTTCAAGAGAAAATTAAAACTTACCAGATGTTCTAATCCAGCTTTGATGTTCCCAGCGTCCCTGAAACAGAAGAACAGAAGTCCTAAATAGTTGCTAAACCCTTGTCTAAAACAATTCAGTTAACTCTGAAAACAGCAAAGCTGTGAAATCTCCCAATTATGTTCAATTGTTATTTTTAATATCTTAATCGTTAAAATATTTTTAGAGCATTGATCATCCAAATGCAGAATTATTGATTACCTCAAATTTTACCTGCCTAAAAACCATAATAAATGTTTGCAAAGCAACAGGACGCTCCTTTGAAGAAGCATTTTTTGCATAATTATCCCACTGCTTCATAATGACATTAATAAAGCAAAACTTTGCATACTGGTATTTATGAAATCCACGTTCAATGGCTTTATATTGGTCCTGCCTGGTCACCACTCCAACAAAATTAATGCAAAGTGGTTAAAAAGATGCTGCAGTGCATAAGTTGCACGTTAACTGAGCACATTGTGGGGAAAAAAAAAGAAGACCAAACTATCAAAACAAAAAAAAGAAAGAGAGTAAAAGAATTCAAAGCAAAAAGAGTAAGAGAATTCAAAGCAAAACGCAGCCCCTGAAATATCCTGCCATGGACACAGAGTGATTGTTGTCCTGGAGCAGCAAAGGGCACAGAGTTACCTGCAACTGCTCTCTGCCACTTCAACAAGGGATAACCCAAACCAAAGCAAAACCAATACAAATCCCTGAGCCCAAGCCACCAAACGAAGGAAGCTGCTTCTGGTTTACTTAGCTCCAGGTTCTATCTGCTTCCAAAAATGTAACCACATCTTTTGAGGAAGGAGGGCTTTAAGCGTGCCAAACGAGGAGAAACTACACCCAGGAGCTCTTCAAACAATCAGTTATTGAACTGCATGATCCACAGAACCATAGAATGGTTTGGGTTGGTAGCTTACATTTTTTTTCCAACAAATCATTAGACTGCACCAAATCACAGGAGCAAAAATCCCAACCATACTCCTCCATGAAAGCAAATCATGCAAAGACTGAAGCTTCCATTCTCCCTAATGCATGCTATGGGTGACAGAGCACAACGTGAAGCTGCACACAGAAAAGGACCACAGGGTATGAAGTTTTATTAAATACACAATATGTTCAGTTGCACATGACCCAACCTAACTGTGCCTCTGACTTTTAGAGAGGTGGTGGAGTCTCCTCCTCTGGAGTCATTCAAGACCCACCTAGACGCCTACCTGTGCAACTTGGGCTGGGAGTTGCTGTGTAGGGGGTTGGACTCAATGAGCTCTGGAGTTCCCTTCCAACCCCTACAGCTCTGTGATGCTGCGATAAGCTTTTATTTATGACTACATAAAGCTTTCTTTTAAAAGTCTGTGCGCTTTCACTCTGAGATCACATCATGAACAAAGCAACAGAAAAAAAAGATGCACTTTATTCACAGTGTTATTCAGCATTTTGAAACAGGAACGTATTGTTTGAGTCCGTACAATACTTAAATAGCAATTGTCTTCCAGAACCGTTTTGAGGTGCTAAACAGCCTTAAGGAAACTGCTTGGGAAGCAGCATCCGAGACGCTGACGTTAGGAGCCCCCAACTAATGGTATAAAACCTGCCCTGTTAGTGGCCTGTCCCTGTCGTGACTTCATCAATATTGGTACAACTCTTTTTGCTCTGTGCTGAAAGCAGACTTAATTCAATTATAGGTCTCAAAACTGATAAAAATGGTCCTGAAGTGGAAAATGCGAAGAGATTATTGGCAAATGAATAAAGATTTGTATCGAACTAACACACGAGAGTACAGCAGGTTTGGCTTTTTTCTTTAATAATTCCCTGCCTAAAGTCTTCTGGGAACAGCGAGTTTCCCTTCCCCTCATGCAGCACATCGATTTCTGAATTAGACTGCAATATTAAATAATTAATATACTTGCCATGATTGATGCTTTGCATTAGTTGAATATTAGGTTATCAATCAAAATCCACTTGGTTTAATGTAATAATATTGAAAAAGTGTCACTGGCTGTTCATCCAATTTGTAGTTGAGGCAGCACAGATAGTAATATTGGTGTAACACACGGCTCTAACGCAGGAAATGCAGTGGCTGAACACCCATAAGGCAGACATTATCAAACAAACCAGGACAAGGTTGAGGTTGTCCTAAATAAACCTCGTGGCACCTGTCACTTCCAATGAAGCACTCTGTGCAGCCCACGGCTGCCACGCATCCATCAGCAGGGACGGCTAGCGACGCCACAGCATCGGTTGTTCTTTCTACTTAAAAATCATTATCCAAGTAAGATTCCTTTTACAAATACATTTCAAATATAGCATCATGCAAAAATCACAACTGTTGCTACAGCTCAGTCATGATGTCCTCTGAAGTTTAAGTGAACCTTCAATTTTCACCAAATATCTTCATCATTAATGACATAAAACACTACAAGTAAGCGTCAGTCACAGTATTACACACATTCACAACTGTTGCACGACCGTATGGGAACTGCTGAATCGCGGCCTGAACCACTGATGGATCACCTGAGGTGAGCACTGAGTCAGCCATGGGAGCACAGGTGAAGGCAATGTACCTGTGTGAGCAGAAGGGGTGGAGTCTGGCTCCACCTCTCCCAGACCCCATTTAAGGGCTGACCACCACTGAGGGCAGATCTCTTTCTGGAGAATACACCTTTGGAGTTTTTCCTCCGTGAGCCTGGGACATGGGTGAACACGCCATCTCTTTTCAATTATTCCCTTCCACCACGATAATCTTTCTCATTACACACCTTGACTACCATACTATTTGAACTGCTTATTCTGTTAACTGTACATCTGTTAACGATACAACTACACAGTACTAGAAAGAGACATCAGAAGTTACATCAGTATCAATTTTTTTTATTAGGTGATAAAGCTCTGCTAAAAACTTCTACACCACACTACGCTGCCCCCAGCAGAACACCTAGTTGCCTTTCAAATGGTCTCTTAGTTCCCATTTATTTCTCTTTAGGTTCTTTAGGCAAACATGGCTTAGACTTGAGTTGCCTTCCACCATCACAGAAGCTCTGGCACTGAGCTCCCCCAGGACAGCAAAGAGTTTGTGATGCAGACCACTAGTTCACACGCATGTATTTTAAAATCGTACCCCAAAGCCAGTAAGCACAATATTTGAGACAATCCAAATGTTAGTCTTTAGTAACACCAAAGGAAAAAACTACAGCTGAGCTACATTTGAACACAGGTCACAATTTTCAAGTAGTACACACTGCCTATTTTTCTTGTCCATGTTTTCAGCCCCCACTTGCATTCTACATAAAAACACCTCAACATAAAACAGCTGATGCCTTCCAATGTCTTCAGAGGCTCTTTATGAACTTCGGCAGATGACGATATCTTCAATACTTGAGACAATTATTCAAGAATAGTGCCTTGAACTAGTCTTGACTACCTGCTCCACCATAACCTGTGGTTACCTTTACTCTTCCCATCATTAGGTATCACTGTCTCTTCCCCTGTCAGTAAACTATTCATTCCAAACTGATCTGTAAGGCAGATCCAGATAAGGAATTTATTACAGAAGCCATTATTAATAACACAGGTATTGGTAATACTCCAGTTTCTGACTAAATTATAGCATTTGTGTAAAGACAAAAAACAGAAAACCACAGCTGTTAACAGCTTCCCTTATCTCTCATAATGTGGAAACCCCTATCCAAAACTCAACCAGCAGCAAGATTACCTCTTTCAATGGCCAATATCTCATGGTTTCCCAGACCACAGCTTGGCCCTGTATATTGCTGGCAAGAAGAAAATTAGCTTCCCATGCGACTACACACTATTTACTTCTACCCGTGATTATTACACCTGCACACTGAGCATTCAGTAGTTAACAGACACTTGCAGTTTCTCTCTCAGCTAGATGGAATGGCACTGTCAGAGTTGCAGAGTCCTGGATGCAGTCTGTAGAAATGGATAACCCCATCACACTGCACTAAATTTTATAGCTTCAGTACTGCTGTGTAAAATTATAGGTTCATGTTTCCAAGTCTGACTGCAGGCCATACAGACTAATTTCAGCAGGCTTTGAAAGAAGCAAATAAGAATTCCATAGAAATCCAAGCCCTGTGCCTGTTCTCTCCTTCAAACCCCTTTCAAGAGGACAGTGCCGATTCTCCCAAGTAATCCATGACGGGTCCAACAGCACAGCAGGGGTCTGGCAGAACTGCCTGTAAACACTATGCAGCATGCAGGAACAGAACTCCAACAAATGCCTTACTCTTCAATGCTACTGGTTAACATCCCTGGGTCATAAACTGAATCTCACAAAGTACAGTTTATATTTTTGTAGCTAAGTGGAAATTCTATCAAAGACAGTCTACAAAAGGTAAGAGGGGAAGAGCAAAGAAAGCTATTTCCTCTTGCCTCTTATGTAAAGATGGAGGAAAAGAAACCTGAGTTTAGACAGTAACACGAGCACTACTACCTATTAAGCCTATTAACTGAAAAAAAAAAAAAGTAAGATTTCAAAGATTATGCATTTATGTAGTCAAGCTGCTTGAAAATGAAGAACACAGATACAATATGAAACACAGTCCGTTTTGGCACATCTGAGATACAAAACCTCGTGAAGCACAGTAATGAAAATCAAAAGCCTTGCAATGAAGTATTGAAGTTGCACAAGAAATCCTCAAATACTTCATGTGCCTCCAAGAAAATTCCTGGGCTACTTAACAGACTTAGGAGCCGAGGCTCCTCATTTCCAGCATATCCTGGTTTTGCCTGTTACTGGAAGATCCAACTAAATCTACAAAATAAATAGTGAAAATGATTTAGAAGTGCAATGCCAACCACAGAGGGGCTGCAGGTGAGAAGAAACTCAGGGCAATAGCTTGGCTGTTATTCTGCCAGGACCAAGCATCCAGAAAACCAGCACGATAACATTTGCTGAGAATATACCTTTCCATGTCAGACTTCAACAGGATGAGATGCCACGCAACCACGGACTTGATGCTGCTGTGCTCATCCTGTGTGCACAATAAACTCCCACCGAAAGAGGGAATGCTTAGGGAACCCTTCACTCTGAATGCTGGAGGAAACAGCCATGATATTTTTGTAAGAGTGAACGCTGTTTTCCTCTTACTTAATACCACATCCAAGCGGTCCGGAGCTGGTCCTGAAGAGTGAGGACTTCAAACCTGATGTTATTGTACTCAGTGGCTCCATCACTCCAGTCAACCAAAGAGTTTATTTCACTTGGGGAAAAAAAAAACAGTAAGAAGTTTGGCCAACTACTAATAAATTAAATTTGATAAAGATTCAAGAAGATTATATGAAGGTCACTTATCAAAAGCAGGAAGAAAAGCAGGAATGCCTCCCCACACATAGAAACGCATACAGAATAGCACAGAACTGCTGAAGAACTCTGCAGAATATAATGCAAGCTAAATTGAATCATGCTAAAACCAGGGACTTTGAACAGGACACAAGGTGAAACGATTTCCATAATATGTTATCCCAGAGAGAAGAAAAATCAGTACCCAAGAGACCTTATCAAATATTCAGGAGGGAAAATATATATACAGCCCTGTCTCGCAGAGTAAAATTCAAGATTTTATGCAATTGAAATAAACACTGAAACTAAACAGAGGAAGAAAAAGCAAAGTGCGGAGTTGATAGCTTCAATATTTTCAAATAAACTCAACAAAACAAAAACAAAAAGAACGCTTTCTCTCCATAAGTGTTTCTCAGATAAAGGCGAGCTGAGATAACTACACCAAAAGCTCCCAGATCTGTTTACTAAGAGTTGGAGATCACGTATAAAAATCCTATAAATTATCACAGCAGATTTTTTTACCCCGGTTGCCAGTTCAAGCCGTTCCTCAGATAAACCTGGAAATTCAAAGGACTCTGTCATTTGCAAGTCCTTGGAGTTTTGATACATGATTGAGAGGGGGACGTTGGTTTGGATTTCTATTTTTTTTTTCCCCCTTTGCTGTTCTGTGCTCAGGATTTCACCCACAAGGAGCAAAACCTTGTTAATGGAGGCCTGAACTCCCAGCAAACACAAGCAATTAGGCTTCAGACTTTGCAGTATCACTGTCTTTGTTAACCGCATTACTGTGTAGTTTTAAATAAATTAGACATCTTTGGCCTATTTTACCTTTTCTGTAATATTATTTAGTAGATATTCAATTAAAACACATCCTGCAGGTGAAAGTGTATGGAAACATTTCAGTAACGGACGTCGGTGGTAGTAGGAAGTGCTGCTAATTAGTCTCTAAGTACAAAATAGATTACAAAAGTAGCAAAAAGCCCAGCAGTGCAAATGCACAGAACAGCACACTGAATATTAAACAAAGCACAGCGAGTTTTAATGTCGGTAAACACAACTATAGGAAAAACTCTCCGGACTGGTAAAGAGCGTTACAGGTTAATGAGGAACATATAAAGAGTGCACAATAATTACCATACCTAACACCTTACCATCTGTGTTTGGATGGCTGCAGAATATAAACACAGTTCATCAGCATTAATCTGAAACTAATTACACCTGCAGTTTATTAGCAGAATTTGGGGATCATTATTTTAATGTTAGATTCTCCTCAGCTGCAGTCAGCTCTCAGTTGTAAAGGGTATTAAATTTAACTATAAATCAGTGAGAAAACTTCAGCGTTCTGAGCACTAAAACCATTGGAGTGCCATCGATTTTTCCCATTTCAGAAAGCTTCTAAATCCTCGCCGTTCACCCAATTACGACTGTGCTTAACCTAATGAAATTTCATTCTGTGGGAACAATACTATTCTTCAACAAATTCCTGAAAAATATAAGATTAAAAACTTTGACACAAAGAATAAACTCCAGGAGAAAAGATGCAAATAAAATTACTATCACCATCTTTTGTTTTTTATTTGCAAGTATAAAACCGAAGAGAAACAAAAGCATGGAACATAGCATCTGTCATATCAGAATATAAAAAGATGATCCTGGCACAAAATGAAAAAGCTCTAATTCATTTGCAAATCAAGCCTGCCAGTTCTATTTCAAGCTGGCGGTAACTGTCAAGAGTTAACAAGATAATCACTTTCAATCCTGCCTTCAATGGTACATTACACTGTTATTCCATTCAATAAGGCCGTTCTTTGGGGCACTAGATGAATGGCTTTCATTTCTAACTCACACAAAAAGTTGCAAAAAAAAAAAATTAAAAAAAAAAATAAAAATCCATGGGGCTTAAGATAGAAATCCCTTTATGGGCATTTATCTGCCGGCACTTGCTTTTAGGCAAAATGAGATATCTGGATACACTGGTGTCCATTTGCTTCCCCTGTTCCTTCAGGCCCTCTGTCTGTTGCAGAAGAGGGGCACAAGGAAACCTCA
This sequence comes from Odontophorus gujanensis, assembly GCA_013399175.1. Taxonomy (NCBI): domain Eukaryota; kingdom Metazoa; phylum Chordata; class Aves; order Galliformes; family Odontophoridae; genus Odontophorus; species Odontophorus gujanensis. Next base: position 67,864 of record VXAB01011899.1, read on the forward strand.
CGCCCGCAGTCCATCTCCTCCACAACCACCTCTGCATTCTTCCCAAATGGACAAAATCTTCTAGAAGAAAACCTGTGTTAAGTATTTCAAATTTCCTTGCTGGTAGAGAACTTTCCATTAATCTCTGGGAAAAAACAAAACTAAAAATCAAACCCAGGACCTTCGTGCTTCTGCTCATTGCTCCAAATTCCTGCTATAAGATGCCTTCAATAAGCTGCTACATACAGTTATGCATTCCATTCCTGAACATTCTGGTGACAATTTACATTTTCTATACTAAATTCAGAAGTGACTTTTTTTTTTTTAAATAATCCCCATAGACCTCAGTTCCCAAAAGAAAAATCTAAACTACTATCTGTATTTAATATCTGAAGTGAATTGGACTTGCCCAGCTTCAGGCCTGCTCCCCATCATCAGTGTGAACAAGCTCATTGACAGTTTCCATCAACGAACACAGCTTCTGTTTTTAATAACCATAAATCTTCCTGGCACTCAGGGAGCCATCCTGTCCATCACTTTACATGCAGTGAGCATCCCAGACCAAACTTTCTGAATCATCCTGGTACTCTATCACTAGCATTCAGCACCAATTGGCTTCCACAGCCTAGGTGAAAGACAAGGATGAGCCAGTAGCCCTAGGACACATACATTTATGCCACAAGATTGCCAAAAGGCAGGTGGGTACGCCTTACTGTTATTGCTAAGGATGCAGGCAGTGCTGTGGAGCCATGGGCAGGTTCAGCTGGGAGCCACGAAGTGACAGTGCTGAGATTCTACAGCCTGTGACAGCACTCGATCCAATTCCAGCACTCTAAAATGCTCTAAAATGCTTTTTTAGGCATCGAAATCCCATTTATAAGTGCTTTTTCACCTCTTCTGTGGACCAGAAGCCTGATCTCTCCCTTTCATGGGGCCTGAATTTACCTACCCCGTGAACACAAGGTACACTCTGAATATATTCGAAATGCCTACAATACATTTAACAGTCAGATGGGTAGAGGTTTTCATTCCTACACGGAGTAAAAACTTATTCAAAAAGAAACACATCTACCTGATGTCCAAAAGTTGATTTCTATCATCCCAACAACTTCATCCAGCACAGCCTGGAACACGTCTGACCACAGGAGACTTGAGTTGCCAGTTGCATTTCACAATTTGTTCCTACTGTACTTTATTGCACAGAAGGTCTTTGCAAGTCTCTTGGCTTTTTCCCAAGCTGGACACTCCAGGTGAGCTGAGCATACACTGAGTGGAAGGAGAAAGCCAGGAGATCCTCCAGAGCCACAGAGTCTGACACAATGGAGCAGCCTCCCCAGTGGCTTTAGGTCACAAACAGATCTCTGTTTTGCTTATCTGTCATTTCTTTCTCCAATACTTGCAATGGTCTTTAACTATATAGTTTAAAAGCCTGCTGTTATTTGGTAACAGCAGTGCTAAAATTGCTTTTGGTCTTATGCTCATTACACATCTACTTCACAGAGAAAAGAATTAATGGATGTGTTCAGAGCATTGTTACGCCAAGGCTGAAAACACTGATGCCAAAAATATTATGTTAAGTACACAAGAAAAATTCAGTAAATTACAATGAACATTTTTTAATACCAAATTTTACATCTCAAAAAAAAAAAATTACATTGTCTAAGTACCTCATGCTGGTGTGAGTTGGTCCAAAACCTCCTTTAAGGCATCAAGTCCAAATGTTCTTCAGGTTTGTTTTTACATCACATGGGTCTCGTTCATTTTATTCTCCAAAATGGCTGGCTTCATTAATAGGCTTTTAACCTTTTACTTGCATCAAAGAATGCAATATCATGTATCTAACTCAGCATTCATCACATCCAATGCTTCACAGAGGACATCTCCAGTGAGAAGAGAGAAGCACTGGCTTTGCAAGGTGGAACAAACTGCCAAGAAGTGGCCAGTCGATGTCTGGACCAGGAGTCTTGCTAGGCACCGTGTATTTTGGCTTCCCTTCAATGACAAAAATAATTCATATTGCAGGCCACAGATTTGCTACCAAGTGGACCAAAATTAATAGATAAGACAAATATATTCAGCATGCCTCATTCTGCAGCCAAGATTCCCTCAAACATTATTTTTCTTATACAAAGCCAAGAGATTCCTGAAAAAATTAAGCCCCATAAACACGACAGTTTCCAAGGACACTTGGATGTGAAGCAATTTGGAGCTTGGATAGTAAAACCAGCACTTCCCACTGTACCTTCAAATAATCCGAAAGACAGCACAGATGTAAAGTATTCTATAACAGCAAGCTCAGAACAGACAAGCAGCCAGATCCTGCAACAGCAAGATTCTCCAAGGATTCCTCAGAGAGACCTGGAAACCTGGATGGTCAGATGTGGATGTGTGCTCCCCATTCTCTGACCACAGAAATCTTCTGCTCACAGAGCCAAGGCACTTCATCGCCCCAGACCCCTGAGCGACCTGATTTCACAAGCTTAACTCCATCAATATAGCACTGGTCAGAACTGTAACGTACACATTAGTCTCAAACAGAGGGAAAAGACCTGATCCTCAGCCCTGTTCCTGGCTGCAGTATACTTTGCTGCTTTTACTACTCTGTCCTTGTGTTTCCACCAGAAAACCACCTCTACTCTAAAGCAACACAGCTTCAGTCTTATTCACAGCCCAGTAGACTTCCCATGCTGTTCAGTAGAGTAACATGAACACCTTGCTAACTACTATCAGAGTGCTACACTGAAACATGACCTATCCATCCTCTGAAAAAGATTCAAGGCAGACTTGAAGAGGAAAAAGCCATTACATCAAGTTCAGCATGCAGAATGACTGACCAGCATGCTGTACCGATCCACAGAAGCAGCATATTGAAATTACTGCAATAAAAAAAAAAATGTTGTGCATTGGCTCACGTCCTAGGTTTTCAGCTTTGGCTGAAAGTCACAATCACAATACACGAAACTGCGACGCCTTGTGCACAAGTGCCAAAACCCAGTGTCCCCAGAAACCCCAACTGGAACCGTTCCAAGCAATCAAACGTTCGTGTTAACAATGGTCAGGAGCGAACGGACTGCTCCACAATGGCGTGACAGGATAAGCTGCCTGCTTCACTTTCTGTTCAGGAAAGATATTGCAAAGTTATGTGAATGTTTGCACAGAATCGTTTTAAGTTGTTAAGAAGAGGTCGAAGTGTTGTTCGTGCTCTCCCTCTCTCCGTATACATACACGCACATCCCATCACTCTGGTCATTGTGGTTTTTGGTCAGCGGGGATGGGTAACTGTCACACCAATACCAACAGCAGGCAATAGAGACAGGAGAAACTGGAAGAGCCATATGAAGAAATTTAAAACAATCCTTGTCCCTGTGTGCACCAGAAGAACAAATTAACTGTGCAGACTTTTTGTTTAAAACCAGACAGAAACGTAGCGTAACCGATACCTGGGATAAACAGAAGTCTTCTACATGCACAGAAGACGGGCAAAATCCTTCCCATCACACTTGCAAACTCTGCCCAAATCTGCAATTTAGGATGTGCTCTTTTTCTTGCACAACCATAACGATGTTTGTAGCACAAACCAGAGCACAAGTTAACAGAACAGTGTCCAACCTTCACCCATGACATGCCCTAGCACACACTGCCTGGTCTACTGCAAATGTGTTCTTAAAGACTTTCCTTTCAACTCTTCTATGTGCCACACTTATGTCACCCATCACAACTACAGTAACGAGGAAGGCTGGGATCAGAGCTCTGCAGAGCATCTATGCCCTAGCAGGACATGAGGGGATGTGGCTGCTGAATGACAAAACGCCAAAGACTGAGAAATATTTGAGAATACTCTAATAGCACAGCACCAGGTAGGTTTTCAAATTAAAACACAGACCCCAAAGTCATAGCCCAGGGAATTCACTATCCCTCGAATGTGGAATTGATCTGAATGCAATTACTTTACTCTTTTAGCTCCATTTGACTTTGAACTAAACATCAATTAGTCCACAAACATAATACTGCAAGATCTGTTAACTCCAATACTGACTCTTCCATAAAAGATCTGAAGCAAATTTATTGGCCTTCATTTAATAGCTTTCAGCAATCACAAATATCACACATGAAAGCTCAACTTCATTTTCTGATGGTCACTTAAACCTTTAATTCTCCTGATAAAACTCTCTCGGTCTTAGTTTCTTCAAACCTCTAAATGAGCAAACAGGACACCACATAATACATGCCATACACACAGGTCTTCTCTGAAAAGCTGGGACCTCGAAGTGCTTCAGCTGCAATACACGCCATTGAGCCACGGCCAATATAAGCTAATTTGAATAATCAATATGACAACCTTATTTTTCTAATGCAAACAGGATTGATACAGTAAGGTGTCTCACTGCCACATCACAGTCATGGCCTCTTTTAACCCCTAATTAGATTTAGGCGATTATCCCTGCTCTTCCTTACAAGTGTACAGCCCGGATAAGAGACGACAAAAGCTATCTGCCACTTACTCAGCCTTTGCAGACTGCAGGTTATCCAGGGAGATACAGGGTAAGATCAGCAAACAATTGTTATTCATATCATCTACAGTTTTAAGATAGTCACAGTTCTCCATACACGCTAAGTGAAAATAGCCCAGAGCATTAGGTAAATGCAAAACGCTTAAGAACATCAGTGTTACACAGATGGAAATTCAAGGTGATGTTAGGGAATTAATTCAAACTGGTTATCACAAAGAAAACTATCTAGCAACGATTCTCTTTTTCAGACAGGAAACACTGAGCTCTCAATAGATTTGTGCTCATTGTGTATTTGTGCGTAACGCTGAGTACTTTACATGGATATTTCCAAAAGTCAAACTTAGAAACAGCAATCCCAATAGAATTACATAGCTAAACAAAGTAGTAAAAGACAGAGAAGATCTATTACAGAAACGTAATCACATTTCATTTACAAGAACTCTTATCTCAAGCATTTAAACATAAAATTTAAACAGTTTTCCATTTTATTGTGCTCAGTATTTGAGCTAATAAGATATAAAAGTATAATCACGTTAGCAACATTTCTATTGCATTACATAAACACAGTCCTAGATTAAAGGCAGAGCAGGAAAAAGAAAGCATGATGTTGCACATGAAACTGAGCGCGTTTCTCTGGGCAGAAATAAATACCCCGGGATCACGTGTGAAAATTGCAGCGCTAAAACCAGACCCTGTGTTCGTAGTATGTACTTCCATACATACTATGCACCTGTGAACGTGTTTAACACGTTTTTGTAACCAAGGAGAGGTTTTCCTCCATAGTACAGTTTTCCTTTTATTGCAGGCCACACCATGACAGACCTGCAAGGAACATTTACCCAAGTCAGGTGCAACCCCCTCACAGCTGGAGAACATCCTTTGTTTTGTTTCCAATTATTGCATATAGTGCCATCAAACAACCCTATCTACAGTACTTTATTAAGGTAAAGCAGCCTACAGTGTGGCATCCATCTTGCTCCTGAGGGCTTACCTCCCACTGAAGGCTTGGCTTATGGGATGTTGGGCAACATGCTATACATTTGAGTAGCCCTTGGAAAACACAAAGTCATCTGGTTCCATCTGGCCGCACTGCCAGCTCACAAAACTCACAGAGCTCGAAGGGCACATCTAGAAATAACCAAACACACCAACACTAAGAGAGAAAGAGCAACCACCAAGGACAACCATTAGTCTTCTACTTGGGATACTTTAAGATGAGAGAATCTTATTTCCATTTCATCCCATAAATTTCTCATCAACTTGCAGAAAAATTAAACAGCGTGCTCTCAATAAATGCTTTCCATGGGTTGGATTAAAATAGTTACTGAGAATGGTTTGATATAGAAAGGAGTCAGCATGAAAAGAATTGTTCCGACTTCTACATTTCTCACTGGATTGCAATAATGTGGATTTCTTTTATCACAGAACTACTTGGTTACACAAGCATCAAGCCTTTCTGTACTGAAGACTGCAAGTCAAGTTTGGGAAGAGAAAGCATGCAAAGAAACACCCATTGCAATGGGGGCTCACTGCAGGAACTCCTTCTGTCTCCCACATAACCCCAACTGCTTCTTGAAGGATCCCCAAGGAAGAGCTCATGCTACTGCTCACTGAAGTCAAGTGGACATCCACCATCACTTCTGAGTTACTACAGCCTAAAAAAAAAACCAACACAAATAAAACACTGAAAAAAAACCCCAAAAAACTATTTATTAAAATAGAAAAAGAATGAAGTAATTATGGATGGACAGAGTGTAGTTTCCTGTTCCCAGCATTCTCTTCTACACCCCTTCCCCTCTCATGCCCAGCAGAGGAAAGAGGGAAAGCTGTGCTTTGCACTGCAAGCAGAAGCTGCCACACAGCATGAGCTCAAACACAGCCATGTGAGCTGACATCCAACAACCCAGACCTGCACATAACAGAAAAGGAGAAACAAGCAAGAAAAGATGGGATGAGAAAACTACTTGAAAGTTCTCAACATGCAACTGTCAGCACAACACTTATGTGATTTTAGTTATTACTTACTTCCAGTTCATGTTTTCTTTTTTCCCCTGTTTTAAATCGTGCTTTAATTGGTAATTTATTGAAAACAAATGAACAAAAGCTTCAGTGTTTCCAATTACCATCCATACGACTATTTCTCAAGAGAAGATACCTATTTTATAACCTTTAAAGTTAATGGAAATAGCTTCCAACAAGCTCTGGGACGTAAAGCGTGTTTTGGTTTTTTTAAATAAATTCATCAGTGGATCTTCATCTTTTGTCCTCTTATGTACAAAACACATTTTGACCTTTTAAGCAAGACTTAATGTCTTCCACTGCATATGAGCCTCCACCTTCTATTCCACCTTCATGCTCATAGAGCATCCCGACTTCCAGAGGCACACCAGAGATTAATTACACGTAGAATCCAATACTACAGCGTTAGCTAAAATTTCATACGGGGAAGGTAACAGGACAAAACAAGGAATCTGGTTGTGAAGAGTAACACCCAGACCTGCTGTTTTGCTCAGCTTAATTAAACACAATTGCTCTGATGATCCACGCTACGTACTGCCAGCAGTCAACAACTACTTGCTGCCAAAATGCAACTCTTAAAAAAAAAAAAAAGAAGAGGAGGGAAGAAGGAAATGCAAAGGAAAACCAGAAGGAGAAACCCTCTCACTCCTGCCTTCCTCCAAGGCTGAGCTTTGCAGTATTGGGCATGTTCGTCAATCACACTCTGCTGAATATGGTCCTATAAAGACATTATGTGTATTTCTTTAATATTTTGTCAAAGCACAGAGCAGTGCCCACCTGACAAGAATCAATAGGAAAAAAAATCCTTTTCTCTCTTTGACACAGCATGATGCCATTAAGCAGCCTTCAGAGATTCTGATCCGAGCAGCAAAGTCAGACCTTCCTGATCAATTCCTTAATCCATTTTGAGAAAACAGACTGATCTTGCTCTTTCGATTTCTGTCCAGGAAATGATCATTCCCAACATAATTCACCGTTAAATGGGCCTTGTCTTACGAGAACTTCAGCAGCTGAAGGCAGATGAGGAGCAAGCCAGGATCCAGGAGAATCACCAGGACATCTAACAGGCTTCCTCTGGGCTTTCCACTTCTACCCTGGAAGTCACTGAAAGCATTTCCCAGCCTCGTCCTTCCTGGATCTTTAAAGATGTTGCTTTTAATGTTATAAATAATTTTTCTTCTAGAAAAATCTTCATTTCACTAGGTGACTGCTAGGGCTGCCACAAGGCAAACGTGGAGAAAACCCAACATGAGACTGAAGAACTGATGCCACAAAAAAAACACAAGGTTGGAGGTAACACTTACTAAACATGGTGAGTCCTCCTGCCAAGATGAAGGTGTTTTATTCCAAGAGCAAATCAGAATAGAGGTGAGCTGTTAAGAGCCCGTGCACCTGCTGTATTAAGAACTCTGACCAAAACCAGGCTGGGAGAAACTCAGCAGTTGGCTCAAATACAGACTCCTCCATGGGAAGGCCCTAGAACATTCACAGTTCAGCAGGAAATTCTAACAAAACAGTGTTAAAGCAGAGAAACGAGCCCTGCTTGCACCCCTGGCAGTGCCCAACCCAACCTACCCAGAGCAGCCACCCCACCAGCCCCAGGCCATCCTGCATCCCTGCAGAAGGCCACCTGCCCAGGGCACCTATCAGCTGGCACCAGTTGGGATCCATGCATGCAGGTGGACACTGCTCTGTGCTTTCCAGCTTTCTGAACTTGTGCAGACACCTGTCCAAATCTAGAGCTGATTCGTTTTTTCTTTTCTAAAGCAAAAGGTGATATTCAACTATGGAAATACTTGTTTTGGTAAATTCATTAAAGGATTTCATTATCAAAAATGATCACATTTCATATATATATATATGTACATATATACACACACACTACAACTAGAAATTACATTCTCTTTTACAAGAAAACATTTGCTGTTTTTTTTTTTCCCAGTTGCCTGTTGTTTGCTTGCTCAGAGGAAGCAGTCCTTGCTCTGTTTGTTTTGTCTTACTTAAATGATTGCTGGGGACTCCTCTGCTTTAGTTCCACGATAGCAAAGACCCTGGCTATATGTTTAGGTGATTACTATATCTCTGCAGTTCAGTATCTGCAGGGTGTCTGAATGCCACTAACTACTTAAACCCAGTAAAGAGATTACAGCTCACGCTAACTGGATTTTCACAGCTCCGTATCACTCAGTTTGGATTCCTCGTACACAGATTAAGAGAGTCCATTAAAACAGCAGTCAGCTGCTCCTGAAGTGCAAGGTGCCCTGGTATAAAAAGAGTCACATGTTTACATTTGGGGAGAATGTGAGTGCGTGCGTAAATGAAACACTTTCTGAAAGAATACTCTATTTAAGGAATTATTCAATTTTAAAACCCAAGATAATGCAAATTATATAGTTATAAAAGGACAATCATGGTGGTTGGCAGTTTCAGAGACTGCATAGTTTGGAAAACAGCTTAAAGTAGTGTGTGTCTTTGAAGATACAGCCTTCAAATGGATTCCAAAATCTACTTCTGCACATACAAGGAATAGGCATGGCCTCGTAGGACGCGAATTGAGCAGGGAAACTAATCCAACAAGCATCTCTAACAGACAGAGCTATAAAGCTAGAACATAACATCTATACTTTTGGACTTCCTACCACTACAAGTTGATTTTATTTTCTTCTTTGAAAGTGTTTCAAAGTGCAGAAATGATACAGCTCCACTTAATAACAGGTGTTTTTGTGGTTTACATAGCTACCCGGGCCACTAGGCAAGGTGGCTTTCCCTCACTTCCAAACTTGATTCTAATTTGAAAACACTAAAGGGGAAGGATGGGACACATCGATTCAAAGTACATGTAACATTTTGCTCAGTGAACACTTACTTCTTCCTAAGCACTTGCTTAGGAAGGAACCACATTGTTGCTTACAGTCTAGTCAGAGAACGTTAACAGGGTTGGTAAAAATGAAAGAGCTACTGTGGGTAAAAGTTATTTGCTTTCTGGACCTGGTTGTTCACTGATATCCATGCAGTCATGCCCACAGCCCACACGTGTGCTCCCTGCCTGGAGTCCACGCAGCATTTTGGACTCTGCCAGCAAAAGGCAAAAAAATACCATATGCTGTTGCCTCAGTATTGCATCTCATTAAATAAATGAGCATCCTTTTCAGATATAAAAGGGGATTTTTAGCAATCAAAAAGGGAAAACGAGTTCAACACAGCCCAAACGACAATAGCAACAAATCCAGGTCAAAGGCAAGTGACCCCAGAGCTACTCCAGGTATATGGGCAGCTCTTTCCTTTCCAGGGGGAAACATTCACCCTGCTTCCCATTAGCCTTTGCCTGGTTTCCTCTTGAGGAAGCTGTCCTCACATGGCCTTTCAGCTCTTCCTAAGCTCCAACAGGTGAACTCCTTCTGCCAGCACACCCAACCCAAGCACTTCTTGGAAGACTCCTCAGGTCTGCAAGCATCACCTGCACCGTGCCCTGCGGCAGCTGGGCAGGAACTAATCCAGATCACTTACTTCCTCTCAGCAGAAAGCCTGAAAGGGCAAGTTATGAAACCAGCATGCATAAAACTGATCCCAAGAAAACACTGTGATTATATGGGAAGTGATGACGCCTACAGTGACCTGCACATTTGCATCCTGCCTACAAGGAACAAGAGGCACCTGTAACAAGTGCATGCTGTGCATTAACTATTCCACTACACGTAATAACTGCAAAACCACTCCAGCCTGTGATCTTTATTGGTAGACCTACAAAGGAAGATTAAGTGCATGTTCTCTGTAAGTTCCTAGGTCAGAATCCTACTAAGAACTGGCGAGGCAGCACAGCTAGGGAGCCCTGGAACATCTCCAGCACAAGGATGAGGAGGAATAGGCTTCCCGACACAATCTTGCACTGGCTCCAAAGTTTCTGGACAAGGTATTGGCTCAGAAATAATCCTTACTTGTTGTATTTTGAATCAAACTTACAGGTGTGCTACTTCTCCTTTGAACTCCAACTGCAAAGCAAACAAAATATACTTGCCCAATACGAGCTTCGGAAGCATCTTGAAAATAGAGCCCAAATAATTAAAAATAATTGATGAATTAGACGGAGCGCAGTGCCAATTAAGCAAATGTTGTAGCACCCTGAACATCAATTTATATTTGCACATTTCTGCTACTTAATAAATGTATCTTGTCATGTAAAATTTTAAAGAGAAGGCCTTAGAGTGACAAAATCGGTCTCAGTGTGACAAAATCCCATTTGTAAGTGAATAGAGATGATTGAACACAAATACCTTAGGCCAGCAACTACAGAGATTATGTTTTGGAAGCAGCATGTGCATAATTGGATCAGATAAACAGGAACACTTTACAGATTTTGAGAGCCACCCCTTGTTGCAGCAGAGGGTATGGAAAGTGATAAGCTACCAGCGGCCCTTCCCATTGTCTGGCCCATTAACATAAATGCTGCACCCAGAGGAATTGCTCCCGACCTGAATTGAAGCTGGCTAATTGCTGGATGTGTGTCAGACCCGAAGAAGTTTGGGTGTCTCTAAAAGCAGGACCGTTTTTTCCCCACTTACATCGCATGTTTTAAAAGCAAAACGGCCATCAGGGTTACTTTTCCAAAAGATGAACTCTGTGGGAATGGATATTTAATGTGACTCTTACACAGAAAGTGACCAGGCACCAATTAACAGAATCCACAGAAATAGAAGCAGGCAGTGAACGCGTGAGCTGTACACTCACCTGCTTTCTGTTGGCAAGGCTGGAAAGTGAGATTTAAAAAAATAGAAGAGCTCCAAACCACATCATGGGAAGAATGAAATATTCCTTAATATGAATAAACAGCACTGTTCTACTCTAAGGAAGTACACATTGCTGGTGAAACACACTGCCTTATCTTCCCATTTCTGCAACAAAAAAATCATGACTTATTACGCGAAGATCACCTAGTAATTGCTAGCTTTTCCAACAAATAATCTGAGATGCAAGAATTTACACTACAAATGGACCCATTCCAAAACTTGTGTGTCAGTAAAGCATTTGGTTGGCACATGACAGCCCATTCCAACGTAACGAACGGTCGTTAAAACCAAGCGGAGTAAAAATGAAAAATAAATAAAGTGCTCCTGCTTACTGTCAAGGCAACGTTTCCCAGAGCAAACTCCAACTTTCAGATGCATTTCCTCGCTCTTTAACAGCAGTCTCACTGTTCCTCAGCATGCTGAAGGGATCTCTCCTCCCAATCAAACATTTACCCTTCGCCACTGGTGAAAGGCAACAAGATCTCTTTACAACGTCTCGTCTTTTTCAATAAATTTTGCATGAAAACATGTTACCCAAGCACAAAGTTGCCTGCTGTCACGTTGGAAGTATGATAAATGTTTAATGAAAACAACACCACACAGCTTGGTGTCAGACAACAGCTATCACACAGCCCTGCTTTGATCTGAACAGACACTTAAAAGGAGTTCTGAGTGTGCTTTGCACCACAGAACTCTATAACCTATATGCAAATAGGAGAAAATTACCATAAATGACTTCCTGCTGCACCACGTGCAAAGAGGTAAGGAAAACATGACAAGCTGCAAGAGAATCTTCAACACCATCAAACTCTGAGGTGCCCAACGTTCCCCCTTATCTGCTAACACCTCCTGCCGAGCCCTGCCAAGCCCACCCCTGTGCTGCCACTGTCCTGGGCCATGGGCAGCACGGAGCATGAGAAGGAGCCCTGCAAACACTCTGCTGAAGTGCCACCGAGAGGACAGACCACCACCACAGCACATCCTGAGTTGGAAGGGACCCGAAATGATCACTGAGTCCATCTCCTGGGCCAACACCACGATCTGCAGCACTCCACTTGAAGGGAAAAGAACCGTGCAACTGACACGTGGATCTTCAGCTCTGTAATGCTTCTCTGGGAAGTTCAGCAGTCATCAGCCCATTAATGCAAAAATGTATCGATGGCCTAATAAGGAGCAGAAATTAAACGGGTGGTCGGCTTTGATTAATGGCGCAACACCTCTTTTTTCCATAACAACTGAAACGCTGCTCTTAATTTATTCCATTACAAATTGTCAAAAACACTTTAAAAAGTAATTCAAAATTCTCCTGCTGAGAAAGCTAAGGTGAAACCAATAAATCTAGCACAAGTGATTTGGAGCTAACAAGTTTCTCGTCCCCTGGTCCAACAAGGAACAATGATCCTTATGGAAACAGCACTTCAGTACCTTAAGAACTTAAAATGTTCCAAACCCAACAAAGACCTGAAACACCATAATTAAACAGCGTGCACACACAGGTCACTGAAAACATGTATGCAAGCTGCTTTAAAAAAAAGCAAACCTAAAAAAAGCACAAAAGACGAATGTAATGATTCAATTAGTAAAGCTGGTGGCAATGCACTGCAACAGTAGAAATACGCATTTCAGCAAAGCACAACTATTGAAAGAGTTGAAAACATCAGAGGATTACCAGCATGCAAAAGTATCTGGGGTGAATTACAGTTACATTCAGAAAAAAATGGCAGTTTACCTTCACTTGAACTAATCTTTACGAGAGAAGCAGGAAAAGGACAGGTTCGAGAAGCACAGGTAGGAGGAAGCCAGCTGCTGGAGGAACTCTGAGGAGAGAGACCTGGGTGCCCTGGAGGATGACAGGCTGCCCATGAGCAGCGAGCCCTGGTGGCCAATGGGATCCTGGGCTGCATTAAGAGGAGTGTGGCCAGCAGGTCAAGGGAGGGGATCCTCCCACTCTGCTCTGCCCTGGTGAGGCCTCACCTGGAGCACTGTGTGTAGTTCTGGGCTCCCCGGTACAAGACAGGGATCTGCTGGAAAGAGTCCAGCAAAGGGCTACAAAGATGATAAAGGGCATGGAACACCTTCATTATGAAGAAAGGCTGAGAGAGCTGGGGCTGTTCAACCTTGAGAAAAGAAGACTCAGAGGGGATCTGATCTATGTCTATCGTTATCTGAGGAGCTGGAGGGCAAAGGGATGAGGCCGGACTCTTCTCAGCAGTGTGCGGTGATAGGAGGAGGGGAAATGGCCACAAACTGAAGCATAGGAAGTTCTGCACCAATGTGTGTGGGAACCTCTTCCCAGTGCAGTGATGGAGCACTGGAGCTGCACACAGAAGTGGTGGAGGTCCTTCTCTGGAGACGTTCAAGACCCACCTGGACACCAAGCTGTGCAACCTGGGCTGGGAGCTGCTGTGTAGGGGGCTGGACTCGATGATCTCTGGAGGTCCCCTCCAACTCCTACAGTTCTGTGATGCTGTGAAAAATATCTCATTGCACACATAAGGCCAAGATTTTCCTGGTTAAATAAGCCACTCTGCAACACTTAGAAAAACGTTGCACAGTCTACAGTGCATTTTTAAAAGGTCATTGACGTCCACAAGTCAGGATATAGTTCTAGCTAATGCTATACTAATTGAAAGACCAGGCAATAAAGAGCAAAGTTTTCAAACTGGAGCACTGTATTAAGCTTTGAAGCTGAAACACGGGATGGAAAGACTAAGTCCATTGAAATTAGGGAGAAATCAGAGAAAGAACGCTGTTTGGAGGGGAAGAGAAGGGATAGAAAGGATTGCTCTATTTCCTTGGAGTAAATAATCACTTTTTTGATTAAATGTTATTATTTCTCAAAATAAAGGACAAATGGAGGAAAAAATGAAACAATGTGCATCAGGTGTGGGATCAGTGAGGATCAACCTCATAGACATGCATGGAAAATCCCATTTTGGGACCAACAAGGTTGCCTGATTCAGTCTTACCCAGAAGAACACCATGCTTGAGGCACAAAGTGCACATATACATCCCATTTTATGTCAGATAAGGTATGCTGAGATTGTTTCATTGTAGGAGAAGCGTACATGAGTTCAGGCATACCTGGAGACATCAGTAGAAAGGATCAGGGTGCTAAGGTCTGAACCTCTCCCAACTACAGACTTTTGGAGAGCTCCAGTCACACTCACGGTGTTGGCTCCTTCCTTGACACACAGGCACTGGTTTTCCATTCTTTATTCAGTAATTACATTATATATATATATTTTATTTTTTTTTTTAAATCAGAAGAAGGTACTAACACAAAAAACAGGAAATGGGGCAGCCAAGTGTAGGAGCTGATCAACTGCTTCGAAGTAACAAAGAACACAAAAGTTCCGTTTTGGGGGGATTTTTTTGTTGTTTTTTTTTTTTTNCCACACTGTCCAGGTGGACGGGGACAAGCAGGGGACACATAAACCTCCTTCTCCGGTGGAGGTCAGTTCAGCTGGAAGGCAGCAGAACATGTCTATGGATTCCCTGAAAGTCACACATGAATCAGTGTAACAGCACCCAGGGCTTTTCTCTGATTAACCTGACAAAGCAGGCCTACCACTCACACGTTTGGGAATATCAGCAACAACCAGAAAAATAAATGATGCTCCATTACCTCACAACCTTCTTTCTGCCAAGTGCCAAGCTTGCACATATACCCTGAGATTTTCTTCTTTAAAGTATGCAATGAAACCAGACTTTAAGGATGATATCAATTGCTTTGACGGCAGTGCCTATTTAGAAGAAGGTTCTCTCCCGAGTAATACAGACCTCATTGCAGATGGATCTATTGCCAAGTTAAAAGCTTAAAGGCTGGAATACAATTTGAAGAGTGGATACTTTAAACACCTGGATCTTTAAAAGCACATAAAGAGTCCTCAGAGAATTGTGGATCTAACTGCAAAGTTTTTGTAAATGATTTTATGTAAACAATTCACATTATATAGATATATATTGTAAACCAAATTGAATTTACTGTATCACTGCACTTTATTTTTGTTGTGTTTATTGTATATTATTGCTTTTATCATACTTAATTTTCAATTAAGTATAAAATTTACAAATACAATACAACTTTAATTAAATTATATGTCAGTGTGGTTTGTGGAAAACCTTTCTCCCTGGACATGCTGATGATGAATGTGGAAAATACCACTGCTGAGACCAGAAATGTTGATGTATGTAGCATCACATAAGCAATGTGTTCCATGACACAATAGTAGTATGGGCCCACTTAAGAATCTGTGTTTCAAACAGGTGGAAACAATTGCAGAGGAACATTTACACAATTTTGAGATGCTTCCTGGTCACTTTGGACACTATTTTCAAAAACAGGCAGGTGGAGAAAAACACTCATCCAACTGCTGCTTTCTTTGTCTATGGAAAATGTATCCTTCAACTATATATATATATATTTTATTTTTTTTTTTAAATCAGAAGAAGGTACTAACACAAAAAACAGGAAATGGGGCAGCCAAGTGTAGGAGCTGATCAACTGCTTCGAAGTAACAAAGAACACAAAAGTTCCGTTTTGGGGGGATTTTTTTGTTGTTTTTTTTTTTTTAAAGTCAAATTTAATAAAAATCACTAGACTAAAACTTACTGTTAAGTACCAGACACCAGATGTCCAGTACGCATTACAAAATTTTGCAGAGTTAACAGCAAATGCATCACAGAGCGCACACTGGCCCTCATTTTATCCATCCCATTCTATTTCTAACGCCATAACACACAGAAGATGTGCTGGGTTCTGTAACATTACAAAGGTGTGGTAACACCTCAGAACAGCACCTGTCACTAAAACACTTCAGCGAGACCAGGAAAGCCACCAATGCCCGTGTTAAGCACAAAGCAGCAGCACTGGCTGAGCTCTAGGACACAGGAACAGCCCAGAGCAATAGCGTGCACAGTACCCCTGCTGCAGTCACGGGTCGTAACTGGAGAACAACATTGTTATTTCAAACAGAGAAATATGATTTGAAACTTGGCCTACAAGTCTGGATGAAGAGAGAAGGCTGCAAGCTGAGCCAGTGCTTTTGCTTCAGAAATGTTGGCAACAGTTACTCAGCAAAAGCCATACCATTTCTTGGTTTCTTTAATACCTTTCCAGGCAAAAGGAATGCAGTTCAAACTACTACTATGGGATTAGGAGACAAAAGCACACTGATTAGTTCAGAATATGTGTAAAGCAGAACAAACAGCATAGCAGCAGTCAGATAGCTGCTTGAGAACAATTCTTGCTGCCTGCTTGTCCTCAGTTTTATTTTACACAGTCCTCACTGGAAATTAAATAATCCTGATCACCTGAAAGATGGATCATCTTGCTGTTTATGAATATTTAGGGTATGCAGGTGGAATGCTTTTTGAATATGCATTGCTTTACCTTGTAAACGAGCACAAAATTATTTCCAAGTGTGATACACCTCTCCCATCACTCTTCGTTTTTAGCCAAGTACTGTCAGATGCCGCACATGAGCTTCCCAACCTAAACTCAAAGCAGCTGTTACCACAGTCTCTCCATGATGGCTGAACAAATAGTGTATCCACTAAAACATTTCAGACTGTAAGAACAAAAGAGTTCAGCTGGTTTGCCCTGACAGTAACAGAGGCTGTCTCCACAACACAGCTGACACACATCCAACGTGCACAAAGTTCAGTGCTCACCCTTACTGAATGCCCACTGAAACACAGCGCAGGAGGGACGACAGCTAGGTTACTGCGGCAGATTCTCTTCTGCTCTGGATATCTGTCCAGATTTTTCCTGTGAATAAAGACCCACTCTGGAAAAACCTAAGGTTGG
>VXAB01011899.1:84978-119963 GCA_013399175.1 Odontophorus gujanensis
TGATTCAGTCTTACCCAGAAGAACACCATGCTTGAGGCACAAAGTGCACATATACATCCCATTTTATGTCAGATAAGGTATGCTGAGATTGTTTCATTGTAGGAGAAGCGTACATGAGTTCAGGCATACCTGGAGACATCAGTAGAAAGGATCAGGGTGCTAAGGTCTGAACCTCTCCCAACTACAGACTTTTGGAGAGCTCCAGTCACACTCACGGTGTTGGCTCCTTCCTTGACACACAGGCACTGGTTTTCCATTCTTTATTCAGTAATTACATTATATATATATATTTTATTTTTTTTTTTAAATCAGAAGAAGGTACTAACACAAAAAACAGGAAATGGGGCAGCCAAGTGTAGGAGCTGATCAACTGCTTCGAAGTAACAAAGAACACAAAAGTTCCGTTTTGGGGGGATTTTTTTGTTGTTTTTTTTTTTTTTAAAGTCAAATTTAATAAAAATCACTAGACTAAAACTTACTGTTAAGTACCAGACACCAGATGTCCAGTACGCATTACAAAATTTTGCAGAGTTAACAGCAAATGCATCACAGAGCGCACACTGGCCCTCATTTTATCCATCCCGTTCTATTTCTAACGCCATAACACACAGAAGACGTGCTGGGTTCTGTAACATTACAAAGGTGTGGTAACACCTCAGAACAGCACCTGTCACTAAAACACTTCAGCGAGACCAGGAAAGCCACCAATGCCCGTGTTAAGCACAAAGCAGCAGCACTGGCTGAGCTCTAGGACACAGGAACAGCCCAGAGCAATAGCGTGCACAGTACCCCTGCTGCAGTCACGGGTCGTAACTGGAGAACAACATTGTTATTTCAAACAGAGAAATATGATTTGAAACTTGGCCTACAAGTCTGGATGAAGAGAGAAGGCTGCAAGCTGAGCCAGTGCTTTTGCTTCAGAAATGTTGGCAACAGTTACTCAGCAAAAGCCATACCATTTCTTGGTTTCTTTAATACCTTTCCAGGCAAAAGGAATGCAGTTCAAACTACTACTATGGGATTAGGAGACAAAAGCACACTGATTAGTTCAGAATATGTGTAAAGCAGAACAAACAGCATAGCAGCAGTCAGATAGCTGCTTGAGAACAATTCTTGCTGCCTGCTTGTCCTCAGTTTTATTTTACACAGTCCTCACTGGAAATTAAATAATCCTGATCACCTGAAAGATGGATCATCTTGCTGTTTATGAATATTTAGGGTATGCAGGTGGAATGCTTTTTGAATATGCATTGCTTTACCTTGTAAACGAGCACAAAATTATTTCCAAGTGTGATACACCTCTCCCATCACTCTTCGTTTTTAGCCAAGTACTGTCAGATGCCGCACATGAGCTTCCCAACCTAAACTCAAAGCAGCTGTTACCACAGTCTCTCCATGATGGCTGAACAAATAGTGTATCCACTAAAACATTTCAGACTGTAAGAACAAAAGNATCACTAGACTAAAACTTACTGTTAAGTACCAGACACCAGATGTCCAGTACGCATTACAAAATTTTGCAGAGTTAACAGCAAATGCATCACAGAGCACACACTGGCCCTCATTTTATCCATCCCATTCTATTTCTAACGCCATAACACACAGAAGATGTGCTGGGTTCTGTAACATTACAAAGGTGTGGTAACACCTCAGAACAGCACCTGTCACTAAAACACTTCAGCGAGACCAGGAAAGCCACCAATGCCCGTGTTAAGCACAAAGCAGCAGCACTGGCTGAGCTCTAGGACACAGGAACAGCCCAGAGCAATAGCGTGCACAGTACCCCTGCTGCAGTCACGGGTCGTAACTGGAGAACAACATTGTTATTTCAAACAGAGAAATATGATTTGAAACTTGGCCTACAAGTCTGGATGAAGAGAGAAGGCTGCAAGCTGAGCCAGTGCTTTTGCTTCAGAAATGTTGGCAACAGTTACTCAGCAAAAGCCATACCATTTCTTGGTTTCTTTAATACCTTTCCAGGCAAAAGGAATGCAGTTCAAACTACTACTATGGGATTAGGAGACAAAAGCACACTGATTAGTTCAGAATATGTGTAAAGCAGAACAAACAGCATAGCAGCAGTCAGATAGCTGCTTGAGAACAATTCTTGCTGCCTGCTTGTCCTCAGTTTTATTTTACACAGTCCTCACTGGAAATTAAATAATCCTGATCACCTGAAAGATGGATCATCTTGCTGTTTATGAATATTTAGGGTATGCAGGTGGAATGCTTTTTGAATATGCATTGCTTTACCTTGTAAACGAGCACAAAATTATTTCCAAGTGTGATACACCTCTCCCATCACTCTTCGTTTTTAGCCAAGTACTGTCAGATGCCGCACATGAGCTTCCCAACCTAAACTCAAAGCAGCTGTTACCACAGTCTCTCCATGATGGCTGAACAAATAGTGTATCCACTAAAACATTTCAGACTGTAAGAACAGAAGAGTTCAGCTGGTTTGCCCTGACAGTAACAGAGGCTGTCTCCACAACACAGCTGACACACATCCAACGTGCACAAAGTTCAGTGCTCACCCTTACTGAATGCCCACTGAAACACAGCGCAGGAGGGACGACAGCTAGGTTACTGCGGCAGATTCTCTTCTGCTCTGGATATCTGTCCAGATTTTTCCTGTGAATAAAGACCCACTCTGGAAAAACCTAAGGTTGGTCTGATTTAAAAATAAAAGCCACAAACCCTTCCCCTCCCATGCCTACAAACATATGCAATAAAGTGTGGAAAACAAGGTTATCATTAGCATTTACATGAGCCATGAACAAATAAGGACACTTCTCCATAATTAGTGCAAAACCTACATTTTGACCCTCTAGAGAAACAGTCAAGTCCTAAATATATGGCTGCTTATATTGGACACACAGTGTTGACAAGCCCAAGAACAAAGGAAAAACCTCAGTTTTGAGACATCACTCCATGTAAAAGGTAAGAAAGCACAGAGCATTGCGACAGAAACATGTGCAAGCATCCCAGCATCCACGGGATGTGCAACTATGGGGGCTACCTCGCAGCAAGAATCCTTGGAACCATTCAGAAGTAGATCTTATGATACTTAAAGCAGCTATTTTCCAGTGAATACATTCCAGACTCACATGAATTTAAATTGGAAACTATAAATTGTTCCTTCCCATGGAGTACCTGCAGGAATCTACTCCAAATACAGAGATCTATTTTTTCCCCTCTAAGAAGAGTCCCCAGCTGCTGGAGTTTCTAGAGAAGCTCTTCAGCGTTCTGCTCTGTAAGACTCTACAGGTGTTACAGTGTCTCCCCAGCACTGAGTCAGCAGGGTGAACAGGTTGCTCCCAGGCCAGACAGCCAGGTGTGGTGCTGCAGGGAGCAGCAGCAGACGCAGGACCTGGTAGGACAGCTCTGGAGGAGAGCTATAATAAGAGTCCTAATTCTAGCCATACCCACAAGGGGACATCTGACACCGCTGCAGGATAGAAACCTTAAATTATAACATATGCCCTCAAAACAAAACAAAATAAAACAAAAACCCACAGAGAAAAGACAGCTCAGTACCTTTAGCTGACCACAGCCAACTGCAAATGGTTCTGAGGCCACTGGACAACAAAAGACTCTGCAGTGGTGCTTTCTTCAAAAGTTAGCATCCAGACAAAACAAATGCATAACTGAATCCCATTCCTGCTGCAGGAAGATGAAGAAAACATGCCAGAAACAGAGTTACAAAGGCAGTGTTCCCTGAGTTTGCACTGCCACCCACCTTCCTACACATGAATGAGGGACGACAGGTGAGCTTCCCTGGCCAACAAGGTCTTCTCCTTCTCACACTTTTCAGGCATAAAGAAAATAAACAGAAATAAATGAGAAAGAGGTGGAAAGCTCCGAGCTTGGGAAGCTTGAGAAAGGCTCGGACAAAAACAGAACTGTAATATTTCAACAGTAACTGCAAGCAGCAGTTGACTCCAAGAGCTCTGTGTTCGTAAATACGTTGGTTTGCAAAGCCTCTAACAAACAACGTGACGCTGATACCACCTAAATCTTCAGAGTGACAAGCAACTAAAGGAAAAAAGCTCCTCAGATCCATATTGTCTGGACAGATAAACTCTGATCACTGTTTTGAAACACGTACCCCTTCCTCTCATCCTGCTCCCAAAAAGTTTATGACCACATCAGTGTCATCCTCGGTATGTTTCATCTTGTAGCCTAACAGTGCTCCAAGTAAGACATCTCTGTGCAAAGCCCACTGGTCTGTCCCCAGGCTCAGAGGAAGATGGACTGATGTCATACAACGTTTCTATTATCAGCTCGTACTCTTTGTCCTAACTACCTTGGACACGTCCCAAACAAGGCATTTCGTTTTCAAATGTAGCATAAGCAATTTTCTAAGTTATCAAAATACAAAGGGAAATTGTTTGCTTCCAACAAAATCTGAGCACTTCTGAGTTCCTCCTACTGCTGTCTGATATTGATCCTTGCAATAAAAGGACAAAGTCAGGCAGTATGCTAATAAAGCTCTGCAATATACTGCAGCATGATTTAAGATGTGCTTCCACACAAAGTCCAGAAACCTCTCACGCACCAAATGTATTTGTGCTCACAATGGATTCCTTCCCTGTTCAGAGCCCTAGAACCTGCTTCATTAAAAAGCAATTTTGGATGCAACATCCAGGCTTCTCCTCAGACTTCAAGTGAACAGGTAACAAGCTTCAGACAGGTTGCAAATATCTCAGAGGCTCCACAACATTTATGCTGTATCCTACTGACTGCTGACAATATCTGCAACAGTAACTGATGAATGCCAAAATCATAGACGGTTTGGGTTGGAAGGGACTTTACAGTCCCCCCAACCCCACCCCCTGCAGTGGGCACGGACACCTCCCACAGCCTCAGCCCCCAGCACTGCAGTGATGGAGCACCCACAGTTCTGGGCAGCAGTGCCAGGGCCTCACCACCTCTCAGTGAATACCCCATGTGGTTCAGTAAAATTATGAAAAGTAGCCCTTGAAATGCATGGAAGACAACATCTTTGAAGTTCCCAGCAGCTGACGTACTACAAACAAAAAAAAAAAATGTGTAAATAACTAATTTACATGAATACTTACATAAACAATAACATAACCCAGAACAAGCAGGAACGAGACGCGAGGGACCAAGGAACCAGCACTGTCACGCTGTAAAACCAGGAGGGTAATTGCAAGCTGGCAGCAGATGCTGCTGTAGAAATTCCCTCTTAGTGCTAGTGGGAAAGCACCAAAGAGAGATTCAAGAAGGAGGTTCAATATACCAGTCTTCCATTTGAAAACCAATCACATAAATAGAGAAAAAAACATTCCACTGGAAGTTGTAGGAGATTGAGATGTATAACACAGAGGTAATTACATAAACTGCCTTCTCTGAAATCTGAGAAAACAAGATTAACAATCTAAGTCATTTCAAGTGAAAATTATGTTGACAGCATGTTTTGAAAGGCAGTCCATCATTCAACCATAGCAAGCATATACACTGAAACTACGCTTGGAGCTACAAATGAAGCACAATTGAAAATACTGCCAACACAGAAGTGATGGGGGAAACCCACCACACATTGAAAAGCACTTTCTCATAGGAAACAGTTTTCGTATTCCAGTACTCTTTGTATTTTCCCTCATGATTACAGCACATCAGAAAACTACCGCAAAAAGCTACTTAGTCTATTTGCAAAGCAAGGGAAAACACAAATTGTAAATTAAACTATTGTTTTGTTTAAAATGATGCCACATTCCAGAGCTTTGTAATACAAAGAATCATATGACTCAAACATTTTTAATAATTCTCATTTTTTTCTATATAAAGCACATATTATACAAAACAGACTGAGTAAGACAGCAGAAATCACTGCCTGTGTTTATCAGAGCTGATTACTTGGCATTTCACTTACCCAAGCTTCGTGCCACACATCTCCTTCTCTTTGCCTTTGCCTTTCTCTTTTACTTTGTCCTTCTCTCTGCCTTTCCGCCGCTCTCTTTCACGAGACCCACTGTGAGTCCTCCTGTGACTGGATCTTTCACTACTTCGACTATAGGAACGTTGACGAGGTCTTGAGCGCGATCTACACAAAATCCATAACACCAACAGTTAGCGACTGCACGTTTTCCACTCACTGTATGTCAGACTGTTAGATCCAACTACTCATCACACACATGCAAATCATTCAGTGATTCAGAGCTTTAAGTGAAACCCTCCCAATTTCTCAACAATAAAAGTGAATAAGAAAGTATTGTATCTACTCTAAAGGAAGAACGTAAAATAAATTAAACCACAATAGCCAGTATTCATGCATGAACAAAGTAATTAGGCATTAACAATGTAGTCTTCAGGGCTGCTGGAGAAAGAAAGGATGAAAAACAGTGCATTTTTATACTCCATTCAATATCTTAGCAAATAATCAAAGAATTTACAGATGCTAGTAAGTGCCTGTACTTGCATATTGGACTGTTACTAATAGTGTTAAGACAAAAGGAAAAACAGAAGAGACATTTACAGTGCCCCAACTTCAGCCTTCAGCACCGATAGGTACACACTTTGTAATATCAAATCTACATTTGAAACATGTTCTGCACAGCATCTATGCACAGGCCAACCCTACATAGGTCCAACACAGCAAGTAAGTGCATAAAGGTGCAGGGGTTTGTGCATACACAGTCCTCAGTTCTTGGCTGCAAGTTTTTACCTGGCTCCAGGATCCCCCTTACCCATTCCTCTGTAACCAACCTGCATTGTTACTGATATACTTACCTGAAATGCAATCAGGTACTATTGGGAAGTGACTGTCTCTATGTGTATCCAAGAGAACCTTACACCATTCCCCATTTTCTAGATGATTTTCTAATTTATAATTTATCATCAGTCAATACACCTCTGCTGACGGTACACAAGCAGCTAAACACAGGGCACATTTAGGAGAACAGCAATGCTGTTCCCACTGGTTCCCACAGCAATGCCCATCCCCATAAAGGTTCTGATGGCACCTCATTGGAAAGTTTCATTAAGTACTGAGAGGGCTGGGGAAAGAGAAGGGCACTTCATAAACTTGAATGAGAATTATTTAGCACCTTTCAGACTGCAGAACTCCAAAGGCCTTTAAAAGCAAAATCACATACAAGAGATCACTCCATTTTAAAGGCAACAACTGTTTAATAAAACCCAACAATAGAATAAGCAAAAGAAAATACTACCTCCAGATGAAGCCGTAAATCAAACTGAGGAAGAATGCTGTTATTGAGTCTGGAATGTGTCCAGCACATTGGGGTTAACGCACCTACTCTTGCCATCGTGCCTTTCAGGCCTGCACCAGGGGTCAGAACCTCCGGTTTAGGTTTCATTCAGCAGATGGCATCTCTCACAACACTCTATCTTCTATTATTGGTCACAGTATTAGCACTAACACCATAGATCAAATTACCACTAAAGTAAGTGGTATATTTTTATTTTTATTATGTCATCACAAATTAAAAAGCATCCATCCACTTTTCAGGTCCCGTACGGAGGAAGCTTTGACCTAACAAAGCATCCCAAATATCAGATCTACTTTGGTTTTGTTTTCACAGCCCACAGCCCCACGATGAGATCACCTGGATTGGTACCCACAGCTTCCAAGAGGCAAGATGTGGTCAGAATCAGTGCGTGCAGGTACACAGAGCACAGAAAGCCCCGTAGTAGCACACATCACTGTTACTTGCAGAAACAATTCTTATTTAAGAGCACAGTCCTTCACACAAATAACCGAGGAAACTAAGACACCTCTTGCTGAAGAGGCTTACTTCCCCAGCTCACATCTACATTTCACAGTTGCAATTAACAGCGATTTGGTTTGGATGTTCTATTTCCAGAATCCTGTTCACTCATCTGTCTAAGTAACACAAACAGCAGGTGTACTTCACACACAGAAAAACAGCTCTTAAAAATTAGAAGTAGATTCCTCACACCGAATTTGTAAACGTAGATTTCCACTGAACGCTTCCAACAGTGCTGACAAATGAATGAACATCTTTACAGAATCTGTCCCTGCTCTTTCATTTACAATCTTCTGTATCCATAAAATTCATTAACCTCAAGCGATTAATAGTCATTCTTTAAGCTTTGGGTATTGCAGTTACAAAAAAAAACAGCTGATCCCCTTTGTGTTCCCTGTCCCAGCCCTCCAGGGAGGGAGGTGTAAGACTGTCAGTGGGACACTACCATGAAGGAGTTCTGAGTTCAGCTCCACAGAGGCCACCCCTGCAGGACATGTCACCGTGGTCAGTCCCCAACCTCATCCCGACTATGGTGTCCCACTGTGGCAACTATCTAATGGGAAACATTACCAGGCTGATCCAGTGTATGCTGCTCTGCACCTCTGTACCTGTGGAGCAGAGCCTCTTCCATGCATGGCCCTCCAGGAGCTGAAATGGACCCTGAGATGGTTCACCAGCTTGGAGCAGGGCAGCCAAGGAGACTCCACTACAAAACTCAGATCAAGAGAGCAGTAAGAAAAACAATGCTTCCCGCTGCTTCAAACAGCTGGGTACCCAGCACCACACCCCGCCGCAGGGCCAGGTGGAGCCCCAGCACCCAACAGAGCAGCACATCTCACCACACTCTGCACAGCACAGCCACCTCTCTGCTTTGCATTAAATGCCCCAGATCCTACATTTGTTCTTAGAAAGCTTCATGCAACCTTCTAGGCCCTGTAATAAACCCCCAAACACTCAATAAGCTCCCAGCAGCAGAAAACGATTTAATAAACCGAAAATTCGAGCACACTGAGGTCGCTGCTCTGCATCCAACGAGTGGCAGTGCTTTTCCATTTGCAGCATGAACAAATGTACCTGCACGCTGCCATGAACTAATGCTGCAATATCCTGCAGCATGCATACAGAAAGGGAAAGCAAGCTGTAACTTCACGGAGCAGAGCTACACATCACCTGCACCAAGATGTCCTCTGTAAACAAGCAGAAAGTTGGTGGATAAAGAAAGTTAAAAAATAAAAAACAAACAAAAGCCTCTATCGCATCGCTGTTGATTATTTTTAATAATCCCAATTATTAAAGTCTGAAAGTGTTTGAATTACATGATTGGAAGATTTAAGAACCAGAAGTGGGAAGTAGGCTGGCAACACAGCCCCTCCCCCAGCGCCCAGAACACCCACCCGCCATGCCAAAGGTTAAGTCATTTAGGCAAGTTCAAAGATCTTCAAAGGGTTCTTAGATCCAGATAAGCCCATATGTTACCAAAATTCTGTGAAAAGCTATTACTTTCCAATCTGCTTTTCATGTCTAACTTGCAGAACACACAGATGCTTGGCATCACTCGCTATCCCAAAATCCTCACCCCAGATAATCAAGGCTCACCAATAACTTCCCTATCTCAACTTCCACAGAACGTCTCTATTCCATCAACACTTGGTCCACTTGTAAAAATTGAAAGTATCCATAAAAGCCCGTTCTGTTACTGCACAATAAGTGTTAATTTGCTAATTTCTTCACAGGTAATCAATTAAAATGTAAAATATTGGATAAAATTAGTTGCACTAAATTTAACAGCTGCTCCGTGAGCGTAATTAGTTTCACAAGGGCCATATGTATTCTGAACAGAGACAGAGTTGAAACAAATAAGCAGATTTTAAAACAAGTTTGAGGAAATCTGCATTTAATTAGCAGGTGGGCACTACAACTGCATAATGTTTTTATACATTTATATTTATGAAGTGACAGAAGATCTGAAGGCTTTTTAAAATGGCGTTTATTGTTTGAATGGGAACTGTTTTGCTGCATGCTAAAGTGATTTAAATCCTTATAGCTCCGCTTTGAAAAAATCATAAATGGTGAAAGAAAACATGTGGAAAACTGTAAAACTAGAAAGAATTTGCGACAAAAAGCAGATACACATACCATAACCAAAAGGAAACTACACTTAATTAAATGTACACTACATCTGGAATATCAGCCTAATAAAACGTGAAACTATTAATTTTCATTGTTCTAAAGGAAATGAGGTCAGTGTCGTTTAGTATTTCCCCAATTATACTGCACTAAAGCATTGAGCTGTATCTTAGAGCTACAATCTAATCTTTACAAAACACCGCAGTCTGAAAGCAGCCACCGGAGCAGACTTCTTCAATAGGGGAATTAGAATGCAAATACAGGAAAGCTCAAACAAAAATGATTAAAAAAATAAAAAAAGAGCATTCCTGCACTGAAAGTAAGTTTTTTTGGGGGAAAAAAAACAAACAAAAACAATTTTCTTGGCAAATAACAACCACAGCTCCAAAGTTTGTGAGACGTCAAGTGCTTTACTAGGACTCTTGCCTCTCTCTCTCAGCTGGCACCACTCCTACGGGCTTATCAGTAGCTCAATAACCACAAACAAAGCCCAACAAATTCACGCCTTTTTAAGACTTTAGCAATATATCACCAGTCTGGGAAAGAACAATGGAACAACTGCATTGCATCATGCCGGGATAGTCACACTGCTAATAAAGACACAGCACAAACGCAGCTCGTTGCAGCAGAATGACATGTTCTCTTACAAAGAATGCGAAGAGAAGTTTTCTTGTTTAACTCCAAGTCACAAACAAGAGAAAAAAATATATATATATATATAATGGCACAGGTTCTTGGGGAGCATACAGCAAATCCAAGCACCAACTGCAGTTGCTTAAAGTGTGGAAGTTAAGAACATTTTGTTTTTAATTAGAACATGGATACCTCTGTAAAACAGTCACAGTGTTATTTGGTTTGCAATTTAAAAATGCATTTTTAGGAGGTTAAATATAGACAATACAGTAATGACAATGTGTAGGATAGCATGATTTATTTATTGTTAAAGTGAATGAAAGATGAAAACAGGCATCAGCAGAGGGTCAGCTTTTAAGTCTGACATGAGACTGGCACTAAGAGGAAAGAGATGCTGCTTCAAGCCAGCTGTTCAGACAATCACTAAGAGAAAATAGAGGTATTAAAGATAGTAACAATATCATCCACTGTGCTGGAGACAGGCAAGATGAAATATAAACAGCAACTGAGAACCAAGAACACAGTTTGCAGAATGGGGAAAATGGATTCGCCAGATACAGGCATCAACTTACTTGAGTAATAAACAGCTCTCCACCCATAAATCATGTTAATTACATAATTAAACATTTGAGGAAATTACACTCAAGCTTCCAGTAAACTGTAATTAAAAACAAACAAACAAAGCAGTTAGTGAAATCTTAGCATACAAATGCAGCAGGACAGCAGAGCGGGCAGAAAAGACACTGCTGCTGGGTTTGGTTATTCTCAAGCCACCCCTTTGTTACCAGTCTCATCCTTCTGACTGCAGCTCCTGGGCTCCTGCTCTCACCCCGAAGGAGAGCAGGACACGCTCCCTGCCACAGCCCTCAGCCACCCCAAAGATGCAGCACTGACACCAGCTGTGCACCTCGAGGTCAGCACATGCCCAGTGCACTGCAGAGGAGTTGGGAACCCTACAGGACATCACCAAACAAGTTAACTCCATATGCCTTTCTGGAGCCAATTGAGCCTTTCTGTCAGCAGTCAGTGGCTCCTTGTGCACTTCGGGCACAATCCCTTGTCTAAGGGATAAGAGGGGAAGCCGAGCACAGCATTCAGAACACGCCAGCAGGAGCCTCCAAAGGAAAGCTACAAGCAGAAAGCAGACTTCACTGAATGCCACCTGGAAAACCAGAAATACAGACCACAGATGAAACATCAGTTAGGGAAGTACTGGTTCTTGTTGGTGTGATGTTACAGAACGCTAACAAAGCCAGCAACACCAGCCTGCAGGTCACTGGAGCTCACTCCCTGCACGAATAGCTCAGTGAGGAGCACTTCCCTGTGGGCACATGTGCGAGCTGCTCGAGCAGGCCAGACACACACTGAACATGTGGAAGCACATAAACCAACGGCAGCACTGTTGGCTACATGGGATTTCTGCATCCCGCACAAAACCACTGATGCTATTTTTCACCAGGCTTCTTTCAGGGAGGCAGGGCTATGGGAGCAGCTGTGGCCGAGGGATGTGTAATGAAGTGTGCTGCTGGGGATCTGGGGAGGGAGAACAGCTGTGTGAACAGCTCCCACGGATCTTCTGGAGCTGCAAACTGTTCCACTCCATTAGCTGTACAGGAAGGGATTCCCTCCTTGCACAGGGTCTGTAACCACCTGCAATGCAACTGCTCCAAGAAGCTGAGCATCCTCTTCTCCCTTCAGGGAAAACATGTTCTTCATTCATTCCCCTTGCTTATCTCCAGAAAGACTGGAAACCACCTCTCTTTCCTGGGATTTCACCTCAAATTAGTAAACTCAGTTGAAGAACACAACTGTTTTTTAACAAAGTGCGTTTCTCTCATGTATAGGATGCTTCAAAACAGGACTTGTTCATTTTAAACCCCATATTCACATCACCATCTCATGACTCAATAGGAAAACCTAGCATGTATTTCTAACAGTCTTTGGGTAATAACATAACTAAGAAATGGGAGGTAGTGCACCACCATGGCTATTAAATAAAATCAATTAAGATCCCCCACCCCCAGGACCAAGTGGCCATCCTTCCCCATTCAAAGCAGACTGGAAGTTCTATGTCTTAAGTGCATAAAAACACACACCTACAAAAATAGCCAGTTGTATATGAACTATATATAAACTCCCACAGAAAAGCAAAATTGAGCTTGATAAGAAGTATTCCGCTAATCAGTTCACCAAAAATAAAAGCACCACAACTTGGTTGAGAATACCCAGGTCATCTTCAGTCTGTGCAAGTGCATAAGAGCTGCTCACCCTTCGGGCGAGGGAAAATGAACACAGCTGTCAGCCTGCCACACAGAGATAGATAGGAGCAAGGGGAACTCCCTGTTGCTCTCACCCATTCCAGAACCACCACTGCTAGGGCTGCAGATAAAGCTCCTCTCCTGCAGGATTAGGCAATCTGAAGAACATCCTTTAAAAGAAAGGTATGGGGAAACTCGAACTCTATATGGATTAGTAAGACAACATTCTATTAGCAAGTAAATCCATCACGGTTTGTAATTAATTAATTCAATACACACAGATGCACTTGTACTACTCTCAATACAGCTGGAATACATTTGAAGGAAGGAGGGCCCAGTTCCTCCCAGGACTGCCCCGAAGTGCTCTGCATTCTTTGTTCCTCCATAACGCAGGCGTTAGGGGCTGCCTCTGCCACGACAGGAAGATCTGGCTGCATCACAAACCAATGGAAATTGTTCAAATTCATTTTCCAGATGGAATTCCCATCCAGGTAATTATTCGTTATAAATTGGCCAATGCCTCTGATATTATGTTAAAGAGTGAAGGAATCTGAGTAATAAGGACAACTTCTTCACTTTCCTGGTGCACCTGGGAAGCCCAAATTAGTTGCAGGTAAGTTCGACTCTTCTGCCTCTGACAATGCCACTATTTCATTTCTCATGACTGTAAAACAGCTGAGATTGAGGCCTCAATCCATGGCTTGAGCCTGAAGACATTTATGTAATAAATACGTATCCTCATAGCCACGTAGATATGAGCCAGCTGGATGAGATCACCTGAACACATGCTTGAAAACACCCGATAAAACGAGACACAAACAGTTTGCACGACTGCAAACAACCACAACCAGGAATGCTGTGTGTGTCCAGCCCCAGCCACCACGCTCAGCCACTGCACTGCCCACTGCTCAGGACATGGAAAGGTCTTGCTTGACCTCACTGACAGCCAGGCACTAAAAGTCCACGTTTGGTGAGCTGTAAAAATATAAATATCTACAATAATAAAAAATCGGCAATATTCCACCTCTCCTTTCTTAACCACATAAAGGTATGTGAAACATATATGATTTTTAAATACCATCTTTTTTTTCCCCCCCAAATTAAAAAAAAATCCTAATATACTTAATGAAAATAGCCATAATTTTACTAAAGGATCAAGTCTCCAGAAGTTAATTCATCAGAAGGCTTTAGAAACTCCTGAAGCAGGAGCAGAGCAAAAACATATCATCCCACATTGGCAAAATGAACAGTTTGTATGTGTCATGTGTACTTCTTTGATCCACATTCTACACATGCAAAGATTATTTTCTGACTTAAATGCAAGTTAAATGCATTTGCGTCGGTACTTTGCATTTTACAAACTCAGCGTGGATGCAGGAGAGCTCACTTCTGTCTTTGTGTAGCATTCTTTGTGCACAGAGCCTGGCCTGTCTGCTGGAGGCTGATGAAGAACACACAGCTGAGAAGGGTACTGGCAGCTCAGGGTAGTGGAGGTCGTCACCGATAACCCCACTGTGTCTTTCCCAAGCCCCAGCTCTAACGACTAATGAAGAAGTCCAAGAAAGGAAAGAAAACCCCCAAAATGCCACACACTATTCCAAAGAAAAAGTGTTTCCATCATGGAAGCTTCAACTGCTGCACAACAGATTGTGAAATAAAATGTATCAAAGGGTGAATAAACAAAATCTGAATTGCTCATTGAAATTGTAAAGTAATGAAACTACTTGATTATTACATCTCAAAATGCATTAATGACTCTTCCAACCAACTGATGATACCCATCACAAGTTACCTGCTATCAACTTCAAAGTGTAATACCAATCAATAAGAAGGTGATTTCAATACAAATCTTGTAGAAAAGAACCTCGAAGACTTGCTATGGCATATTCTTCTAAGCATTTCTTTTCTCTTGTTACCAAATGAAAACCACAGCAAATGACAGCAAGGGACAGCTACAACCCAGCACTGCACAGCCAGCCTGAATCCGCAAGAAGACTGCTACTGCAGCTATGTGGCACTACATTCATCTCCATTTTCAAACGTAAAGGCAAGAATTAAACATAAGAAGTGTAATTTCTACCAGTGAGCATGTTGCTAAGATCATGCAGCTACAGAGGCAGCTCTGCCTGATGCAGCCCTCCACGGCCTCAGCTCTTCTCCCAGCAGCTGCACCACAATGTGCCGAATATGAGCATCACCACAGAGAAGGAGGGGAAGAGAGCATGGAAAGGGAACACCACAAGACTGAAGAACTTCACTAAGCTACCACTGTACTAAGCAAGGAAAACTTGCATGCCACCTTTAAATGCTGCTTCAGCAGTCACTGATGTCCCTGACCTATAGTGACAATGCTACTGCCCATGGTTCACAGCACTGGCAGACAACTGTTTTACTGTTGTGAATGTTTCACATCTCTCCAGCTCCATTTTATCCACACACCCAATGCTTCCTGCTATCAAGTTATGGAGTCCTTGGGGGCAAACTCCATTCTGAACACACGTCACTATGTACACAGCACACTGTGAACCTGACCCCTGCCCAGCACATCCATATTACAGCAGAGGAAGGACACGTTGACTAACCATGTGCAATGAAGACATCACCATTCCCAGTGCCCCATGCACTTAGCACTGATCTTCCCAAGCAGATCCCAACAGAACAGCAGAGAGGACCTTTTGTCTTCAGGGAGGAGAAACTCAGCACAGGAAGAGACCTGATGAAGCTAACTTGGCAATGGAGTCCACTCAGAACCCCAAACTGAACACAGACCAGATGATGTAATTGGGTAATTACAAGAATGGTGGTTTAAAATCTTAATTGTGAACAGTTTTATAATTAAAGTCATAGCTATACTCACATGATTCCCACTGCACTGCTATGCTGTATCAAAAGAAACACATCAGCAGTTACAACTTCTATAACCATTGGAATTTCCAGTATATAAGTACAGAGAGCTCTAAGGCAGATTAAAACTGCTGCTCCATGCTAACACTTATTTCTTAGTAACAGTTCTGATTATCTGGGAGCAGCATTTCCATTACCACACAAAGAACTTCAAAAAATACAATTCCTAAGGAGCATCAATAAGGAACACTATTTGCACTTTATTAATTTTTTCTGTCTCAGGTATTTGTTTACAGAAGTGACCATGGCCAAATTACCACTGCAGAAGTCTCAACTGTAAAACAACTGAATCCAACGTTCAACAATCCAGCAGCTTTCCATAAGGGCTGGTCTACACTTTGGTTATGCTACCATAACTCCCTCACTTTCACGTCTGACATCTGAACTAACACTCATGAGAAAATGACAACTATTTGCCTTTTGTTCCAACGAATAACTGTTTTCAATCAATCTTACTGTTTAGCCAGAGCAATTTTTTTCCTTCTTTAGATTGCATTTTAACATTAAATTACTAAAACCACATTTTCTGCAACAAAAGTGGTAGAGCTGACCTTTATTTTATTAGCCTACAATTTGCTCACCAGTGTTTTCTTAAGCTGCAGGAATGGCTTATGTACATTGACAACACCCCACAGATGGTTATGATTACACTCAACAGGACAACGCGCTCATTGAGAACTTTCACAGACACTTACCTAATGGGATGTCACGTTAAATCTGACAGAGCCAGATAAAATAACTGGATGCTAATTGCAGCGTATCAAAAAGGTCATTCCCAAACGATACGCACATTTCCAACGCAATTATTGACAGAAGTGGTGCACTAACATTCGTGTGGGAGTGCGTTCTCAAACGAGCGCCATTACTGCGTTGGTTTCTTTGGGCAGAAGATGTCCTTGAATCCACGTAGCTGTCAACATCCTGGAAATAGATGCCCCTAACTACAAAACTCTGGTCAACGTCAGAATTCGATTTGCCTACTTCTTGCTTCCTCTGCTAATGCTTAATGACTAATTCCTCAGAGATACCCTTAAAAGCCCTAAAATGTTGTCCTTGGGTAGAAACTTTCACTCAGCAATCAATCGGGAGCAAATTAGATGATTGTGTTGAAATGTACTGCACTGTTTAAGCTAACAAATGAATGAAGAAAGGTAGTATATCGGAACATATGCCATTGCACTGAAGTTGCTAAAAGGGTCTGTTGGAAGAATATTTGGTTTCCAGTGAAGCTAATATGCTATAAGAAGGGACAGTGATGAAAGAATAGCAAGTCATATGGAAATCCAAATATAGTGACAGACACAATTATTTTACTAATTGCTAATGAATACAGTCAAGTGGCATCAAAAAGCCAAACTTTGCTTGGACTACTTTGGGTTTTGACCTCCGCATGAGCAAATGCATTTCAAACTGAAGCCCACCAAAATTGATTAACGGCGCCAGCCAAGGCCAGCGTGTAGCTGAAGCTTTTTTCCATCTATCACATGGCCCCAAGGATAGTTAAATGAACCTTAAAATGGCTACAAACAGCTCAATGACTACACAGACTCCTGCCAATTAGAAATAATTAGGCAGTCATTTTGGTGGTAAGTCTTTTTAAGTGCATACATAATGATGCAATGATGCTTATTAGCGATCTCATATGAGCTATGCTCAAACAGCCTGGAATAATTATGCAACTATCACAAAGCCTTGCACATCTCTGTACTTCACCTTAATGCATTTAAAAATCCACTTCATTACCTCCAGTAATTAATCCTCCATTAATTGCAGGAAAAGCCCAGTTTACCGTGCTTCGTTTCTAATTATCTTATAAATAGTTATGGTTCTAATTAATGTGTTTATTAAGCTGAATATCTTTCTCAAAGCCATGCTCAGAGCAAAGGTTCCGCTTTTGAGAGAAAAAGCCTAACTAGCCATAAGGTGAGGCCATTTTGGTTGTATTTGCTTTTATTTTA
The DNA here is from genome assembly GCA_013399175.1 of Odontophorus gujanensis. Taxonomy (NCBI): domain Eukaryota; kingdom Metazoa; phylum Chordata; class Aves; order Galliformes; family Odontophoridae; genus Odontophorus; species Odontophorus gujanensis. Next base: position 102,610 of record VXAB01011899.1, read on the forward strand.
GTATATTCAACCTCCTAATTGGCATTTAAAATCTAATTTGGAAGAACTTCAATAAGACTATATACTCGAAAAATAGAAAAAGGATTTTTTTTCCCCCCACACCCATTCTCCAATCAAGAGGCTCAGAGCTCTAACAGCAAAACTTTCAGCACAGCTTTTTGATATTGGCTGCTAACAGATTTTCAGTGCTATACCACAGATTAATTTGAATTCTATTACAATTTAGCATACCTCTGCTCGTGTCCATAGAAGAGAAGCAAGAACTGTAGAAGCAAAATAGGTACCTAGCAACATACAAACTACTGAAAAACATCCAACGGCCCTTGCCTCCATTTCTATAACACGAATCAGCAGTACAGACTTATAAAAGAATTAAAACAACTCGTTCAAGCTGAACATGATACAATTCCTTAAAGTTAAGAAGAATTTTTCTGTCTGCCTTACTAGGAGCTGATATAACCCTGTAAAAACTGCAGCCAAATAATATTTTTAAAGCAAGATTTATGGATAAGGAAATCCGACGCTGAAAGCACGCCCTTCAGAGCACTCTGAGGTATGCACATATGGATTTGCAGAAAACTTAAGGTAAAAAATAAATTGCACAGAGGTACATCCCAAACATTTAGAGTCACAGCAGCATTAGGATAGAAAAGGTAGATTACTTTTTTCTTCTGCTAGCTTTTAAGAATTGTTGTTTTTTTTTTAAGATAGACGTGACACTTCAACACATCCTCTCCCAGTTACTCTATGGTTTTCACATTTTTCCTTATGCGGTCACATATTCAATATAAATAAAATATTTTGCTGAAGCAATCGCTTCAGCTCTACTTTAATAGTAAAAAGACAAAGGCTCTACACATGCATGAAATCAGCAATATGCTTTTTTCTTTTTCTTCCTACAACATTACACCTGAATTGAAAACCTGGAATCGCTGAAGTCAAGTGCAACTTTCCCACTGACTCTGATGGAGCCAAAGTAAACCAATAAACCTATATTAGAACCAGATGAAGCATTAGCATCTATATATATTCGTGCATTTCAGAGAGATGCAGCGCCTTAGAAACCAGCAGCTTCCCCAGTTTGAGGGCCCTTTTGCTTTAAAATGGTCTCAACAGACCCCAGCTCGAACGCCCCAGGCTGGAGTCTCTTCCTCCAACCAGTGCTCTCCATGAGGACAGCTCTTGCCCCACTCTCCCGCTCCCCACACAGGCAGGGCAGAAAGCTGTTTGCTCTGCACACTGCCTGGCCTCCGTGGGGGTGAAGGAGGCAACATATTAAACAACAAAGGGACAGTAAGCAAAGCATCAGAATACCCAGCTTACATCAGCTTAACTCGGCACAGAGTTCACCTCCAAACCACACTTCGGTCAGAACATCAACAAGAACAGCCAGCTGCCTAACTGGATCCAGAAGGACAGTTGATTTAAGCAGGATAAAATTCATTGATATAAAGGTACCTGCAGCATTGCACGTGGCAGCTACTGTCCCAATTTGCTATGTGCTGAGCAGAAGGCAGCTGAGCAATCCCTCCAGCCCAGATCCTGGACAAAAGCACAGATCGGGAACACCCTGACTGCAGCTCCCAAGCAAGGCCTGTTCCCAGTTCCTGGCTCCCGAGGAGCTCCCAGCCAACCTCCAGAAACAGAAGCAAGCAAGACCTTACAGTTAAACTGCACCATATCTCCTCTGTAATTAATTTCTCACAGGGCTTGATATGTTTCCAGCAACGTATTTAACTGCCAGTTTGTAAAAGACATAGCATCAAGCAGCACAGCATCCTTCAAAAGTTGCTGACCCCTGCTCCAAGGTGGCTGGTTCTAAGAACAACAATCTTGTTACAGCTGCTCTTCACGGAACTTGAATAAAATAACATAAGAACAATGTACAAAAATAATTGAGAAGGACTACAGTAACTAATCTATTAATACATAAAGTAAACATGGCAAGAAATCTATGGGGGAAACAGTAATCCATCATTAAAACTGTGATGAACACGGATACTAAGCTGGGGTTGTACACAATCTTAGCTCTGGCACATCCATCTATGGCACAGTTGACAGCCATACAACAAAGTGCAGCTTGGAGTTCTGTTATAGACAGAACTGTTATTGCACTGGGCTGCTACAGAGGAACTGCAAAAAAACCAAACAAACAGCAAGAGGAACATTCCCAGAGCTCCATATAAGAAGGGCAGCAAAACACTCTGGGCAGCAATATCCACATTTCACCTGTGTCTTTATAGCCCAGGTACTGCTCCTGTCACATGCTATTAGAGAGGCAGGAGCCCACAGCAAAATGCTCCTATTAAATTCTACAAATGTTGCATTTCACATGCTGATAATCATATTCTGGAAACTAACACAGCAATTTACTCCTGCAGACAGTGATGGTCTTGTATTACCGATGCATCTTTAAGACATCTGCTCAGTTGATTTGCATGCAGCCTCTAGAAACATGATCTCTGTGGCAAAAATGAATAGATTCATGGCCAGAGTTGTGGTAATGGAGGAAAAGAGCATTAAAAACAGTAGGAATATGCAATAGCTTTGAACGTAGACTAAAATAAAAGAGTTCAATCTCCACTAAGGAGAATGTAATTACTCTCATACTTGCTTAAGTATCTTTTCCCAAACAGAAAACTGAAGCACAACCACTGCCCCCTGCATTAAAAAGGCTGGGGGGGGAGGAGGTAACCCACAAGTACACCCTTCCCCAAAAGGAGGAATGAAAGGCTTTAGAAAAATGGGAAGTTACATTAAGAACAGGTTCTATGTATATAACACCAGGATTGCTTTAGAAAAAAGTTGTTTTCATGCAATTAGACTTAACAGTTAGCTCTAAATGAACAGTAGTCATGAATTCATATGTTTAAAGCTTTTCTTTTTTTTAATATATATACACCAATGAAAGGCATCAAAGCAGCTGTCACTAGCAGCTATCTGCCCTTATTGATAACTTTAGGGCCCCTGGCATTGCCTTATGAAGCTTAATTTCCCAAAGTGGTCAATTAGAGCTTGGTAATGTGTGCATTGGTGGGTTATTGCTCTAGGATATCTCGAATGCTATTGCTTCACCCCTGTACTTTTTCCACTACATCTGAGTAGAATAATTGTTAATTTTTTTTTAAGTAACTTATCATAGCTAAAAAGATATTTCAGAGACCACTAGCAATACAACCATAACGGAGAAAGACCCTAAATGAAAACTTCAGGTGTTGATTTATCCCTGGGAAAAAAAATAAATAAAAGAGGATTATCTGCCATTAGCACCTACAGAAAAACCTCAAGAACACATGAACAAAACCAATCCAAATTCCACTAGTTCTGCCCTTCCTCAAGCCTTTGTTTGACACTCAGTGCAAGAAATAGTGCCATTTTTTAATTAAATATACATTCTAACAGAACAAAGACCCCTAAGCTCCCCTACCCCTCCACTCAGAGGAGGGATGCACACAATGCTGGCACCGGTCCCTCTCGTGACTGCGGACGTGGGGCTGTGCAGCTAGTTGCATGCGACAGTGCCAATTTGCACAGCAAGGAGAGGAGGAAAAATATCATAGGCAGCAGATCAAACCTGTAAAAGAATAGCAACTCCAGTAGCTACTAGCAGGCAACGAAGCACTCCAGGAGAAATATTCTGATAGCACTGCTCGATTTCTTATAGGACTTTCATCTGTTTCTTTGTAGAAAATTCTTGGATCCATTTCCAAAGACAGTAATGTTGAAAAAGCCTTTCAATAGATTAAGACAGCTTTTCAGCACTGCCTGACAATTTGTGCCCAGCCTTGTTTTTCACAGCTGTCTGGTCCACACTCCCCGTGGTTGTTTTTTTTTTATTATTATGATTATTATTATTTTAAACATTTATTTCACAGCAGATACTCAAGAGTCATGTTGGTACGCTCTCCCTTCCCTCTGCTCTCAAAGTCACTGCTACTGTTGATTCTCAGAAAACTTTGCTTCCCAGTTCCTTCCAAGTCCTTCTCAGCAGCAAGTAAATGATGTCCATAGGACAGTGAGTTCAGAAAACCCTCACTTATTCCCCTAGGCCCCTCCTGCCCCCCAGGACAGCTAGCAGCATCTTCCCTTTGGTTGAAGCCAACCTCATCTTCATCCCACATTCTTTCATCACATTCTTTCATCACATTTCAATTTAGTCTCACTTCGCAACATTCTTGAGCCCAAAAATCAAGGTTCTAGGTTCATGCAGCTGCAATTCATCTTATACACATTATAACCTTTGACCACTACTTGAGCCATTCTTCTTTTCTTCCTTTACCTGTCATTGTCTCATCTACCACACATCGCCACTGGCATTAATATCTACCTCAAAACTAGATCCCTTTAATCTCCTCTCTCCTAAGAGCCTTTATTATCTTTTAATTATCTTTTCAGGCTGATGCAGTTACAAGAAAACTCTTCCCTAAGTTGCTCATAATGGAAACTATCCCCTGAAGCTCTATAGCGTCACCTATTTGAGTGCCCTCCTGCAGCTAAAAGGAAGTTTTGAAGGCAGGTCGGGATAGATTATTTTCTCGACCCAACACTTACTATCAGCTGTAAGCTCTGACAGGCCAGGGCACATTCATGCTACCACACTAAAAACACGATGCATGGAAAATAAGACACTACCTGAAGAAGGAAAAGACCTCTTCCCATCCACCATCCCCAGTAAGGCAAAAAGCAAAGCACTCAGTGGTGCTATTTGTATCTTTCAGAAGTTATATGCACAGTGCTGCACCGTGCAACGTTGTCTCTTCCCTAAAATACTTTTTTGTTCAGGTTTTGTTTTTAAAATATTAAAAACAAAACACATTCTCAAAGGAAAAAGAAACTTCATGCAAAAGTCAACTGACTCCTGCCAGTACTAAAAACCCAAACTTGAAAAGAGTTTAAACCCTTTACAGTACAGTGGCACACAGTAAAATACACAGAGTAAACAACCAATACAAAGCAAGGATTGACAGCTTGCCCCAGCCAGGGATAACTGTTTGAATGAAGTTCTGACTTCCCGAGCACAGATCAAGGCCAGTGGCAAGCATCTCCACCTTCACGGTAAGCAGCATCTAGTATTGCATTTCTGTTTGAGGCAGCAGTGCTGAAAGAACGCCTAGAAAATGTGTGGAGGGGAGGAGTGTTGTAATTCCACCAGCCCTGTGCATCAGAAACCAGGCAAGGAAAATTAGAACATTCACACACTTCACTGAAGATGTGAACCTGTCCAGATATGTAGTTAGCACTGTGGGGGTATAGCCAGCTCTTCGTTGTTACTGTCATTATTTATCTGCCCTTTTCGGTTAGCTCTCCTCTGCATAACCACAGAATCCTATTTTCTAAATGGCAGGAATTATAAGCACCAAAACTGAAGAACTCTGACTCCTTAATTTTGCAAGGTTAACAACAATGAGAGGCAACAATTTGCCTTTTGCTACCAAACTCCAACCCTATTACAAGCTGCCTGTAAGGAGTAAGCCACTGTGCCACAGATCCCAAACTAAATCTATTAGATTGGAATCAAGTTCAGGAAATAACATGCAAGCATGTCCCCACACCCGGCAACACAAAAAGCCACTGATAAACACTTCCTTCACTGACCATTCACAAACAAGATTACACTTCACACTACATTATCTCATAGATACCTATAGATGCACTCGCTGTTACTGCATCACTCACATCGAACTTCGTTACGCGTTTCACGACAGGATTCTTCAGTTTAAAGTAACAAGAAAAGCCAAAAACGTTCGACAGACAATGAAAACAAGCCTGCATATTTAAGGACAATTATAGCAAAATGCTCTGTAACCACAGAATTGCATGAAGTCAAGGGAAAAAAAGGTTAACATCCTTTGGTTACATCTATTTAAAGCTCCATGAATTGAAAGACTGAAATCCCAAGTTCCGACGCAACGTATTTTTGTCTGCAATTAACTTGCAGAACGATTGTAGTGGAAACTAAAAATATTAACAAGCCTCTATCCACACACAAGTTGCAGGAAAACCAAGTTTCTCCATTCCACTGAAGCATAACATTCTAATAAGAACTATCCTAATCTTCACCCAGCAATAATTTCAAGATGATATTATTATTCTCATTTCCTTGAATAATATCCATACTCCAGGGCCATTTTCCTTCTCATATTCAATATCATGCATGCTTGTATCAAGATTCCTTTCTTCATATCCTGTCACAGTATCAATCACTGCCTCCTGTCCACTCAATCCACTTTTGATTTATCAGCCGCTGTCTTTCTGGACTCCATAACTCGACCCAAACCATTTTAGCAAGACATTGACAAATAGCACCCAGTATCACATCAACCTGTTCCACTTAGTAAACTAAGAAACAGTAACTGTGACATCTCTGCATAAGTATTCCATCCTATTCCCCAGACTGATGTATATTAATGAGGAGATGGTATTTGAAATGCTTCTTCCACATCAGCATCTAATATGATCAAATTAGGAAATGGGATGATTTATTAAATTTCGCAGAGCTGAAATATTTCTTTATATCACTCTATGTGTGGTTTCAGAAAGTGAGCTGTTGCTTTCAATTTTTCTGCTGAGGATGTGCCTGCATTTCACAGACGAATTATTGTCTTTAAAAAGATTGCAAGAAGGCAAAATGTTATTAAGCAAATGCTCAGTAAAACAAACTAAATCGGTTTTAAAATTCCTAATTTAATGTAAATCTTGGTTGTTTTGCTGAAATTCAGTTTGTGATCTTATTAAGTCATATTTGCATTGTACTATCTTGCTGTAGGACAGCTTCAAATTTATAGCATTACTAGCAAAACCCACTTTTTTGACTCTAAAAAATGCATCCAAAATAATCACAGTACACACAAGTTTTTGTATCTTCTGAAATAAAGTACAAAATATCAACTCAGATTTTGTTAAGTGATGTGGTTTAAAAATACATTGAGATGACCCTGTTTTTTGTAACTTCGCTTTTCAAATGAAAGCCTGATATCACAGTGTGAGTATTTCATTCAAATTAGATGTCTATGTTAGAAAAGCTACTAAAATTACGCTACAGGCACACATGCTTTACAGACACGTTTGCTGTCTTGAAAAGCAAACTATCTTCACTTGATGGAGGACTGGAGGGAGACATTAGGAGATGGAGTTTGCAATATCTGCATGACTTACACCAAAAATAAACCCAGAGATTTCAAGACACGACGTAAAGGATCTCAACTTCCAACAAGAAAGTAGTTTTCTAGTGTCAGCTCCAACTGACAATGGAAAACACAGTCCTGAAGGTAGAACTTGGGAAGCACAACAGTAACTCTACAAATAAACAGCCCAGAGAAGAGCTCTGCTTTATTGCAACATCTCACATTGCTGCCTCGCTGGGGGGTCAGCAGGTTTTGTTCCTCACCACTGACAGTTCAGAGGTAGGACACCCAATACTCCAGCAGGTAACACGCCTCTCACTACACAATCAAGGGCTGAACAAGTTACCTCCAATCATTTAATTAGCTAGTTTACTCAAGTACTCTTCGTTACTTAACTTTAAAGGAGACATACAAAAAGAAGCTGTCTCATCCCAAGCAAAATATTTAACGAATCATGGGTGTCAAAGCGATATGGAAACTGCACCATGACTTCAGCACTCCATGCTGTACATTTCCCAAGACAAATATCATCTCTTCACTACAATAGTTTTTGAAACGTTTTTCCTTCCCTCTTATTAAAAAAAATCATTTAAAATTTGATATACACAATATCCAACAGGACTTCCACAGCTTAATTATATGATATGCAAGAACTCTATTTAATTAACATCTGCCTCACTTAATGCTCGTCCACGGTCTTACATTGGAGGAAATGCACAACACTCCTTCCTTAATCATCTTTTTCACATCTTCGTTTTGTTTTTTTTTTTAAATACCCCTCCATCACTTTCCCTCTGTTCCCCCACCTCCGTATCTCTCTCCATCCTGAGAGGCCATAACGCACTCAGTCCCCTTCAGGAGAAACTATTCACACCTTCACTCAAGTACACAAGGTAGGTTTTGAGTTAGCAAGGCAAGGAAGTCCTCAGCATCGTTGCTATTGCCTCTGTGTTAACAAACTGGAGCACACAGGCCCCAGCAGCAGCTTTATGCAACCAGCTCAATTCTTCTCCAGATTAAACCACGGTTTCACATGGTAACAGCACAAGAGAGCACACTTGACAAAAACTACAATAAAAGGACTCATTCTTCTTTTTATAATCTGAGATGTGATTTAAGAATATTTTCCCTACAGGTCTGTCTTTGAATAGTAACATAAAATTACCTGCAGCTATACCATCAGTAGAACAGTTTGAAAAGCTGGTATACTTTGTACACAAAATATTTGTATGCAGTATTTCCCAGCATAAAATAAACTGCAGTTAGGTTTTCAAAGATTTTTAGGCAGGTGATTTCCATATACTGCAATGACAATTAACACCAGTAAATCCTTTGGCAAACATGACCATTAGTGTATCAGACTACAGCTAACAAATAATGCAATTAACATTTATTAGAATACATCAGACCTTTAAAAGCAGGTTATCATATTTCCTAATACTGAGTATCTGACCTACTCAAGCACACCTTTGTTGTCACCTTATTCTTTTAATATCTCATTGCTTTTAAACTGATATAAAAACAGTGGATTTTACAGGAGCACTTCTACACAGAGCTCAGCAGCTTATCCATTCCACAGTTCAGATGGTAACTGTATCTCAGTTTAAATAACCAAACTGCTACTACAAAGGCACTGCAGAATAAGTGTCCAGGCAACTATTATAATGAACAGCTGTGAGTAAGTCATGGGAGAATACAAATAGGAAAAGTGAAATGCTCACGTCCTTCAACAACAATTTTTCCAATAACATTTAGAAGGAACAGTTCTACTGATTTGGCACATGAAAATAATAAGCCATAGCAAGCTCTTAGTAAAATCCAGACAAAATTACCCAGCTGAAAAATCAGTAAACAGATATTAAATAAATAAATAAAAAGCTTTCATCTGCCTGTTACCCTCAGTAACGACCTGAAATTCAATAGAAAATTATAATAGCAGTTTTTAAATCCTTGGATAAACTTTATTTAAACTTTTTAACTGAAAAATACACACAACAAAAAAAAAATAGAGCCCCTGCTAGCCATAAAAGTACGAAACAGTTTTATAATGCAGTCTGATTATGATTTAAGTTGTGCTTATTACTTAAAGTATTGACTCATCACAACCGAATCCATCAAGAACACCAGCACCACAGATACCTTTCAGTGCTATGTGAAAGGTGCATAACTGGAAACACCCATTTCACAGGAAAAACAGATGAGAAAATAGAAGTTTCATGTCATCTTCACTGAATCAATATCATGCAGAGAAGTTCTGGAAATCAGCACTCAAAAAGACAACTTCCATTGTTCTCAGGGTATTACAGTTAAACTAAACTAAGGTGACTTTTTTTTTTTCCACCTGGTCAAACACAATATGTATAATTCATAATTAAATCCAAGTGTGCTGGCAGCTTAAAACAAAGATGTAGTAAGCACGTGAAAAGCACAGCACAGAGGTTCCAGTTTAGGATTTTCAAGCGGCGTGTCAATTAGACCACATGTAAACCACTTTCCTAATATGCTCACAAACTCGGTAAGTACACGGTCAAGGAAATGTTTTTGCAGTGGAAATAATAATAATTTCTTCCCTAGAAAAGCATCTTACCTTCTCGTTCTGCTTTTTGACCTCGATCTTTGAGACCTGTAGGATTTTCCTCTGCCCCTTGATCGGCTGCGACTGCGTTTTCTTCTGGAACCATAAGAAGAGCTACTGCTTGATCTGTGCCTGCGTCTGAAACAAAACCATGCTATCAGCACACTTGTGCTTCTAACACACAAAACAGCAATGGGAAAAGGAATAAACAGTTGGCTCAAAATTATGTACATGCAGAACTATTTCTTGCACTGCAGCATGTCATAAGAGCCTCAGCGTACACTATGACTGCACAGTAATAAGTAATTCACACACATACTTGAGCAAAGCCTGTCTTAAAGAGCTTGCATTCAAAAATACATGTCTCAAGGGTAGAAAGCAAAACAGAAGTTAACTGATATGCCCAAAATCATACAACACTTGAAGGGCTAAGCCAGGAGCACAGCTCAGCTCTCAATGAACGGCAGCCTCGTGACCAGCATATTGGAACTCACAGACTCTGCCAAATCTGAAGTTAAGGAAACATTTAGACCTACATTCTCAGCAGCGTTTACTCAGAAACACACCGTGTGAGACTGCTTTTCAGTAGAAAGAACTAGAATGCCAGCACTAAAAACGGAATTCAAAACATTAGCTTCTGCATTGCAGATCAGTACAATTATCTCCAGTCACCCAGCACGATCCAGTGCACACAGAGAAAGCAAACATGCATAACAATTTATTTTGAATTATGTACACCTAAAAATATTTTCCCTCCATACACAAACAATTGAGTTTTCAACTTTCATAATGCGTAGACCTTGCTCAGATATAGACTGCTTTTTCCCCCCGCTCCTCCTTTTTTCTTTAGTACTATTATTAATCAAATAATCACTATTCATTTATTTGAGCTTGGGAGTTTTCTCTTGAGCTCTATCAGGGGCCAGAATGACATCTTCTCTCCCCAACCCACTCCCAGTTTAACACAGTATTCTTGTAATTCAGGGTCTAATCCGTGGAATATGTGCTTATCCAGCACGAGGGGAAAGGTGTTGTATTACGTACAAGGAGTGCTGCAGTAGATTGGACTGAATTTTGAGGCTAACTTGTAAAGGGTAGGTTTCCACATGAGAAAGGAATGCAATGCTCCCACTAAATGAAGATGAAGCAAAGTAATCTTGGATACTACTGGGTTTTATTCTTATGGGTCAGCGATAAATCCAGCAGAATCCCAGAGCATAACAGTCATTTAACTGCCAGAAGCAAATATCTTAAACTAAGGGCAAGGCAGAGGTGCTAGCCAGATACTAAAAGCGGACACTTTGGTCTTTTCTGGATTCAATTTAAGTCAACTGGTCTTCATCCAGACTCTAATCTCCCTTCAAGCTCTGTTTTTATCTGCGAGATAGCCATGCCTGCACTGGACTAAAGAGATTCATAAAGCTGCATGTCATCAGCATATTGTTGGCATCAAAGCCCATGTCATCTCGCTGTGTCCCCTAAGGGCTGTATGTAGATGCTAAGCAGGAACAGAAAAACAGGGGGATGGAAAGGAACCAACAAGAACCCCTCCAGAAGCCAGCCTGCCCCTTGCTGAAACACTCTTCTGCCAGCTGTAGAAAGGTTGGTAGGTTGGTCAGGAGCAGCTTCTCATACGTTCCTAGAACAGAGAGACGTGATGAACACCTTCCAGCCCCAGCCATTAATAATAACCTGCTCAGTCTGATTCCAGTATCATCTTCAGTCACAGACAGAGATACCTTGAAAGATCAGGTACCAAAGTGGGCCTCTGTGATGAAGGAAATAACAGTGTTAGGCCAGTACGAATTTGGTAGACAGAGCAACACCATCTGTGTTCTCATTACCAGGCTGACTACTATATGCTGGACCCACAAAGAATTGGGAAGCGTGATGGTGAAATCCAGCCCCTGGTGCTGCTCGTTTTGATGGCTTATTTTTCAAATGGAAGTAGAACTGTTCAGAATCCTGGAAGATGTGACAACAAACAGCAACAAAACTCCAAACTAGAACTGAACTGCACACAGGACTGCAACACTTCTGGCTCTGTCACATAACACGAAGTGTGGAAGAGCCCAACATGTAAACAACAGTGGCAGTCATCTACCACAAATGCACCTTTTCTCATATGAATGCGAACGTGACTGGAGATCTCGAGACCGTGACCTTGACCTTGATTTCCTCCCAGATTTTTTCCGGCTGTACGTTCTGCTGTCTGAGGAGCTACTTGAAGACGAACGCCTGCGGTGTTTCTTTTTCCTTCTGCTTCTGTTCTCTTCCTCTGTGTCCGAGGAACGACGACCCATTTCTGCACTAAGTAAAGACAGAAATCCTCAGCTGTAAGAACACCCCGTGCCTGCATTTAGGTACACACACAAAAAATATGTTTGCATAAATACACAGAGCGTTAGGCCATGTTTAAAACCTCCATGTCTACAAACAATTTGGTTTCTATGCAGAACTTAAATCAAGATTTAATTATAAGATGTCAACAAATTGAAGTAATTCAAAATTTATTTGCTGACTGTGGCATTAAATGTTTGTTCTAAACTTCTACAAAAGATATTTCACGACCATTTAAACAGCTAAAAGCACTAATAAAATCCACTTTTATATCAGAACATATTTCATCTTGTCTTATTTTTACATTTCTTGCCTAGATATTAATTTCTAAGAAATTTGGGGAGTAATTTACAAGGAGATATTTCATACCTACTCCCCATTAAACATATTGAAGATGCTGTACTGCTGACTGCACATCATCTTAAGTTACAGTTACAGATGAAAATGCATACTTGCTCAATCAATAAAACATGATCTATTTCTGTTACTGATGTAACTCACTTCACGTGTTTTCAGGTTGCCCAACCATGGTAATTGTAGGGTGAATAACCCAAAAGAACAGTATTCACAGAAAATAGTGAGGAAGATGGTATATTTTGCTAGGCTTATCTGGATGGTAAACAGACAACCAGTAAATAAAGAGAGGCTCACCTTTTGCAGATGGTTGAGGTTCACTGATAACTCCACAGGGGAGGGATCTCCAACAAGAGAACCTTCCCCAGTGGTGGTCAGCCCTTAAATGGGGTCTGGGAGAGGTGGAGCCAGACTCCACTCCTTCCAGTCACACAGGTACATTGCCTTCACCTGTGCTCCTGTGGCTGACTCAGTGCTCAGCTCAGGTGATCCATCAGTGGTTCAGGCCATGATTCAACAGTTCCCATACAGTAAAGTATGTCTTTGTACTACTTATCACAGTTAAAAGCAAGCACTGAGGAAAACAAGTTATCTTCAAATTGGTTTGTAGTAGAGTTGGGCTGATTTTGGTTTTCAGTTTAAAGCCCTCAACTTAGAGTTGTTTTACTCTAAAAATCAGAGCTACAAATACGAAACTTCAGAAATGTTTCTTGGTTGCCAGTGTGTTCATCTGGACAAAGTTAGCAGACTCTCATACAATTTTAGGAAAAAAGGTGGTGGTAAGGGCTGCCATTCATTTAACTGCTGCAGAGACCACCATCTTTCAGAACTCCAATCAATCTCATTGCTTCAGGGTTTAAGGAAAGCAGTATTTTTTTTTACTTTTCAGACTGCAAAACATAAGATGTGCTTTAAAACTGTTCTTCTGTCCCACCAATAGCTGTCCTACAAAGCCATGAGCTGCAGACCCCTCTCCTCACACATCTTCCCTAATGGCAGCCAGCAACAGGCTTTCCTGCCAAGAACAAACACTTGTCTCAAGGTTCTCCAGCCACCAAGAAAACAGGAACTCCGAACACCTTAACATTTGTATCAACAGCCAGATCACGGGTGTAATATGGCACAATATCATCTGTCTTTAACCAACACAGAAATATTACAGCTCTTCTTATTCCAGCATAAAGAGGTTGGACTTGTTCCTTTTCTGCATGCAACCTTCTGCCCCTCCTCACCCCTTTTACCACCTTGGCAGCAGACCCTGATCTCCAGGGTCAGGACTGAAAACTGAATAAAAGAGAAATTCACTATTAAGTATGTTTCTGTTTAAATACACCAAACATTTATATACGCAAATAAAAGCCTTGATTAGGTTAGGTCAGAAACTCAGTGAGCAAAAAAGCCTGCTTATCCCCACAGGCAACAGCCTCCTTAGCCTACGTTTTCACTTTCATGTTCCCAGGACTGGCAGAACTTTTGCACACGCATACTTGCAGCTGTCCTGCCACGATGCATTTCAGGCACAGGCTCTGCAGGGTCAGCGCACTGCAAGAGAGTTTCTCAAGAAAAGCTTTCCAGGTAGTAACTGGCAAAGCACCATAAACACATCCAAACAGTCTGAGAATGCTCAATACAGGACAGCCCCTACATATCTGGCTCTTCTTTGATTCTCACCAGTTTCCTTCCTACCACAACCCATACAGCTTTGGGAAGCTCACTCCCACGAAGCAGCATGCCCCTGAGAGCCACAACACTAAATCCCTCTGAATATTTACTTCACTGCTCCACAGTTGCAGTCTTCAGCACTTCAGAACCGCTCTTTCAGCTAAGAAAGCATTTTTGAAACATCCCAATGAATAGAGCAGCTCTCCGTGCACCCAGAAGGACAGAACTTCAGGAGGATAAGCTGTCCTGCACCAGCATTCCTCCTGGAACAAAGTTATTTTTACCATATTACTGAAGTTCTTCCTCACAGATTTTAAGAAAGACAAAGGCAACGTTTTACAGCCTACTTTATCTCACTTAAGGAGGAACAACTTCAATTTGCAGTTCTGTAGGGGAATGACTATTTCTGTCATCATATTGCCCTGTGCAGTTATTTCCTGCCTGCCAACTCAAAGACTTACAGAGACCCACTGCACCAACAATTACTATACAGAAAAATAAAGCTCTTCAAATGTATACTGACACAACCACCTTCAAATGAAGATAAGTTGAATTTCAAACTCAAAATAAGCAGAACTGCTCAGGAGGAGGAAACTACAATGCACAGGTTTTAAGCTAAGAGCTCACAGGCCACAGCTCGTGAAGCAAGATTAACAGAAAAGATCTGGAAACACAGAGTACAGAAAACATTTCTGCCAAGACATTCACCACTTGATGTGGATATCATTATGAGCCAGAATATTACACGTGAACATATATTTTGCCTGTTGTTTAACTTCCTTTTCTAACCATCATCTTTCCCCCTACTTGGGCACATAACTGGATTAAGTAGCATACCAAGCTAGTGAAACTTTGTGTAAATCTCAATTCTGTGTCTTCAGGGCCACAGAAAAGCTGCTTCATGACAAGCCCTGTTGCAACACACAAGCAGAGCAGAGCATTCAACACTGGTGCCTCAGGAGCTCCTTCCTGGAGCACTGGGTTTGCCATAGCTGAGCTGCAAGATGGAGGTGGGTGGGCGACTGCCACCCTGCATGTCCTTGGAGATCCCACTGGAAAAGAAGTCACCATAAGCAGACCTGATTCCAGACCAATGTGTGCAGCTGAGAACCTGCAGCTGCCAGCTACAGGGATACCTTCCTTGGAAGTACACAGTGCCTGTCAGACAGGCTCACCCGCCTATCTCCCATCAGCATTTCTGGACCATTCCTTCAGCACATCACATCACTTTCCTGTGAAGATGCCTCTTGCAAACAAAGCACTTGAAAGCAGTTGATTGTTATGACCTACACAGAACTGCATATTGAAGCTCATAAGCTTTTTCTAGCCATCTGTTTCCACAGTCTGTAGATCCACTGCAGTTAACAGAGTGCTGTAAGAGTTCCCCTAATAGCTGTGGGGCCCAATCTCATTGAGGTGCCTCCCCTTGCAGGTCTCAGCTGGAAGTGTTAAGCCATAGGTACTTGCAATAGGAGATGCATTACTAACTCCCCTTTACATGCAGACACTGAGAGATGCAGCTCTCCATGCCTGGCAAGGCACACGAGGCAGCAGCAGGTTTTTATCTTAGCCACAAAGTAGCACAAAGAGGAATAGGTACATTATCAAGCACTGACAGCAGACAGATGGTGAGACTGAAAAGCCAGGTTACATCCCAGACTTCTGGGGAGAAAGAGTCTCCTGACTGTGACATCAGTGAGGTTCCCATTTCTACAACACTCTGCCCTAACCTTGTCAGTAGGATGACTCGCTGGATCCACTGCATTTCAAGTTCCTGCTCTGGAGCAAAGGCACATTACAGCATCACACAGGCAGGTTTCCAGGTCTTTTTTTCTTTGGTTTTTTTTTTTTTCTAGTAATTATTTTTTATCTCAGTCTTGTTTCTGAGAACTGATGCTGCAGCAGTTTGGTTGAAACAAAAACAAAGCACATGCTTTCAAACACATTTGCCAAGAGACACACCAACAACAAAAATTTCAAAACAACTATTTGCATTTGATGAAATTATAAACAGAGCTACCAAGCTCACCTGCAAGTAGCTAAGTAACCTCCCACCCCACATGCAAAAACATAAAGAAAACATTAGTTACTAAGAAACTCCACCCAGAGCTGACTTGCAATAGTCACCTGGGTTCCTCCTCAGAGGGAACCAACAAGTCAGGGATAGATATCACTTGCTGATCTCCAGCCAGGAAACAACACTAACTGAAGTAAAATGTATCTCAATGTTACTGACAAATGTGACTCTAATAAGCAGGATTCAAGGTGTCACTAACAGCAATGCTGTTTCCACAGAAAGGGAAACTGCAAACAGGCAGAAGTCACTCTGACAGAATGCATATGCGTGTGGATGAATCACAGCACCACAGAATTATAGGGTTTGGAAAGGACCTCCAGAGATCATTGAGTCCAACCCCTTGCCAAAGCAGCTCCCAGCCCAGGTTGCACAGGTAGGTGTCCAGGTGGGGCGTGAACATCTCCAGAGAAGGAGATCCACCACCTCTGTGTGCAGCTCCAGTGCTCCATCACTGCACTGTAAACAAGTTCCCATGCACTTTGGTGCAGAACTTCCTATGCTTCAGTTTGTGGCCATTTCCCCTAGCCTTCTGATCCCCTTGGATCAGAAGTGGTAACGAGGTGGCTTTTCCTTTAGAATCACAGAATTGTAAGGGCTGCAGGGGACCTCTGCTGAGTGCAAGCCCCCTGCCAAAGCAGGCTCCCTGCAGCAGGTTGCACAGGTAGGCGTCCAGAAGACTCTTACCAGGCAGCACACACTTTTAGGTACTTCTTCGGTGGCTTCTTTCCCTTGGCTGAGCCTCCAGATCGCTAAAGGAGAAACATCCAGCTCACACCTATGAAGTCTGAAACCAAACCCAATTCCTTCAGAAGGAAATACTGTGACAAAATAGCAGGAATTCAGCGACCCTCTCCCCCACAGAGCCAAGGACCCACGGGCTCTGCTTAAAGAAAGCACGTCCTCTCTGACGACGACACCTCAACTCGAAAACGTTTCCCTCCATCCCAACCCACAACCCTGCGATTCCTATCACTCAGCCCCAAACCCCGAGACGCTAAGTACGGAAGAAGAAGGCCCACGCAGCCCCTAAGAGCCGAGCGGGGAACCGAACCGCCGCCCCAGACCCTACACCGACGTTTCCCAAGGCCCAACCTCACCCCCAGGCTCTGCCCCAGGCCAGGCCGCAGCGTCGCCATGGCAACGGCAGGCCTGAGGCCTAAACCACCCTCTCCCCGCACCCCGAGGCCCTTCAGCAGCCCCGAGCCCACCCCAAAAAGACCCC
>VXAB01011900.1:0-11295 GCA_013399175.1 Odontophorus gujanensis
CGCCGCCCTGCTGCACTGCGCGCCCGCAGCGCCCGCCCGCCGCCACAAGCCGGTGAGTCGGGGACGGCACCGGGACAAAGGGGGTTTTGCGAGAGAGGATCCCCCGCCTTAAAGGCATCGGAGCCGGCCGTGAGAGCGAGGAGACGGGATAACCGGAGGAGAGGGGCGAGCGGGAGCCGCCGGGTGCCGGCAGCCGGGATGCGGCTGCGGTGCGGCTGTCGGGGAGCGGCGACGGGAGGCACCGGGAGAGCGCCTCGAAGGGCTCTCAGCGCGTGTGCTCCACCGGCGTGCCATAAAGCAACGGCAGAGCGAACGCCCGGTAGCAGCCCGAAGGGATTAGTTCAGGGTCTGCCGATGGTTTTATTATCAGCTCTGTCATCCGAGCACTTTCTAACTTGGCTGCGAAGCGTGCTGTGGGCTGGGACTTGGCACCGAGCAGCCTTGGCCCCCGAAGCGCTTGTATTATTCCAAACCAAATGTCACCGCTCCTGGCTCAGCTGTGCTCTGAGTTAGGTGAGGCCGGGCTCCCACCGCAGCTGGCCGGCTGCGGGCAGGCAGAGCGGAGCGGAGCGTGCAGCCTGACCTGCGGAGGTGCGGCACGCCGCCGGGATGCTGCCGCTCCCGCAGGGAGCCGTGCGGGCTCCGGTCCTGCTGCCGGCAAGGAGCCATGAGGTTCCCAGGGGACGGGATTGCCAGTCACGCGTGTCGCATCCTCCAGGCTTGGGTCTGGTCCTCGCGCTGCTCGTGTCCTTCTGACGGTGCTCGCAGCTGCTGGCCGGCTGCGGGGGTCGGCTGGGTCCCCCAGCTGGTGGCCTGCTGCCCCGGGACTGCTTCCTCCTCACCCTGGGCTAGTGCTCTCCGTCCTGAGTGCTCATACTTTTGTCTTGGCTGGAGAAACTCCACGTGACGCCCCTACAAATATGTTTTGCTGAGGAACAACTTGTGCTGGTGTGTTTGGTCAGCCACGTGGAGCTCGGGGTTGTAAATCAACGTTTCATTCAGTGTTTGCACAGAGAGTGGCTGCGCTGCTTTGGGGTTTGAAATGGACAGACGTTTTTCTATCCTTTCAGACAGAAGTTCTCTCCACCCCAAACAGATTCCCTTTTGGGTACACGTTCCTTATCTGGTGTCAAGGCTCTGGTACCTTTGAGTACAGCCTGCATCACAGTGGCTGCTCTCAGCAAGATGACAGCAACGTGCCTCATCCCACTCCCAGAGCTCCCATTGGGGCGTGGAGCAGTGACTGCAGGGAGGGGGACTGCATGGTTGACAGTCCCTGCACATGAGTTTCTGGCCTCACCCCTTCTCCCCCCTGTCTCATAAGAGAGCTCTGCGATGCCATCACATACTCTCCTGGCTAATTTTAGTCCTTCTGCACAAAGAGATGTTTCCCCATGTCCAACTGCAGCTGTTTTCCTTCCTGTGCACCTCGTGCTGTCGGGTGATGAATGAGAAAAGAGCCACAGGACTGAGCTGGGAAAGGAGGCTCGCTCCTCTGGCTCAGAAGATGCTGACTTCCTCAGGCTGTGCCAGTGAGGGGTGTGCAGGGCAGCACTGCCAACGCCCCGGACCCAGACTGGGGCTGCTGGGTCCTCCAACACCGACAACAGCCATAACTGGGAAGGGAGGGGAATTGAGGGTTAAAATTCATTTTAAGGCCAGGCTTAAGGAGCTGCGATCTTTGTAGCAAGCTTTGTAGCTCTCCTTCACTTTTATCTTAATGCTTAGGAAAGAGAAAACGGAGAGTAAAACACAGGCTGTGTCTGGTGTCCCCAGCAGAACCGGAGAACAAAAGAGCTGCAGGCTTTGGGCAGCGCACGGGCGCGTGCTGAATGCCTGCACTGCTTTTGGCTCCCCTGGGAATTCAAAGTCACTCTGTTTGCTGGGAAACTCTCCGTGGAAAAGCAGTGGCATGTCCCCAGCAGCCAGCACCATCACCTGGGAGCTGCACGCTGCAGCTGTGCCCCCAGAGCTGACAGTGCTCGGGATCCCCGTGCTGCTCCTGCAGCCCCCAGCTCTGCGGGTGGGGAGCGGAGCCGACGAGGCAGCTCCTGCAGGAAGGGTTTGATTTGCACTGTTTGGTTTGGCTATTTAAATACTGCAATGAGTGTTGGGGTAATTTTAGGCATGTTTATCCTCTGCTCTGGGAGAGACTCAAGACACATGTAAGCAGTTATTCTCCAGCAGGCCTGTTGTGTTTGTGCTTTCACATGCAACGCGCACACACCCTGCAGTGTGGCAAATGGGGTGCAGCTGACAAAGCAGGCTGGAAAGGGGGAAAAGGGCAGAGGGGAGAGAAGTGCTCTGTGAAGACCCCATGCTGCAGCACACACTCACTGCTGCTCGCTCCCCTGTGTGCATCCTGCCCTGGCACACTGCTCAGAGGGACTCGCAGAAGCAGGGTGAAGGTGCTGCTCAAAAAGGGGCTCCTGTGGAAAACTTTTCATGCCGAGTCTGCTTGTAGCTGCCCTCCTCGCAGTGAGATTTAGGTAGCAGAGAGGCATCACAATCTCACACCATCTCACCTAAGTGGCTCTGAAAATTAGTAAAGAGAGGAAGCCCGCTGGACATCGCCAGCAGGGGGACAGAGCTCGTCTTGTGGGTCTGGAGATCCCAGCCTGTGTTCCCTGAGGGCAGAACATCCCCCACTGTGCCTGGTGGCTGTTCCAGTGGGAGGTGTCCTGCCTGTTGTCCTTGGGCTGAGCACCAGTCGCTCATCGCTCACCTCAGCTTGGATGTAAATGCACAGTGAACAAAAAAATCTCAGCCCCTTTCTCCTCTGGCTGGAGAGTACTGCATCCTAGACTGGTTTCTTGTTTTCAAGGGGATTTCTAGGTCATCAGCCTAAGGGCTCTTGAAACCTTTCACTGTCCTGGCATCCTGGAGCTTGTTTGCTTTGTAAGTACTGCTACTTCTGGCAAACTGTTGCTTTGGTGACACCGGCAGCATGGCTGCAGTGTTAACGATGGACCAGACTCACAAACTATCATGTAATTAAAGTGTCTGATAATAAAAATAGTCCTGCAGTGTTTATTCATTTGCTTTCTCTTGTTACATCAGAGCCTGAGCCTTTTCATTCTGACTGTGGGCATAAACATTTGCAGTCTATAATGTTTCATGTTCTGTGTTGCTTAGGAAAAATAAACATTTTCCTTCTTTCATTGCCAACAACAACTATCACCAAATAATCCGGAAACAAACCATCAGGCCCCAGGAGGTCGTGCTTGGTGGTGCTATGAAGTATGGGAGCGAGCAGAGAGGAACCTCCAACTGTGTGTGAAGGCCAGGAACTGTGGCACCTCCCATCTGGCCTCGTTTGGCCTTGTCCTTTGCATTCTCTCTGCTCTGTCTGCAGCAGGACAGGGCTGCGGCCCAGCTTGGAGGAGCCAGTCTCTACTCCATAGAGTGGGGTGGCCCTGGTTTTACTGCTAAGTAGCAGCTGTAGGTGCACTTGCAATGCAAGCTCTGCAGATCCATGCTGGGATGAGAAGCAGGCTGGCCTAAATGCTGGGCACAGTACTCTGTGCCTGAGGAAACCAGTACTGATGTCAGGCAAGAGCATCACTGCAGCGTGTTCAGGGGTGCAGAGCCACTGAGGGGGTACAGCTGACTGACAGCACACAGAAAAGAGGTGCTGGAACTGTCCTACATGAGAGCCACAGGAGAAAGCATCTCTGCTCTTCTTCTCCACACACTGAGTTAAGGGAAGGAGTGCTCCAAGGTGCAGACTCATGGCTAGGAGGAGGATAATCCTACTCACCAAAGGGGCACCAAATACTGGGGCCTCACCAAACACTCTGAGTAACAGAAGAAGAAAACAGAGAAATATAAAGCAGAAGAAGAAGGGACAGGGAGGTGGGGAGAAAGCCCATCTACTCATCCCATAGCAGAAGGGAAAACAGCCCCCAGCTACAGGGGAAGTATCCAAGACTGATGGAATTCATGCTGTATCTTGTCCAGTCCCTCCCATCCGACGGGGAGGGGGTCTCCTTTCATGTCTGTGTGCAGGAGTCAGCAGGAGCCCAGCCGTGGAGGTAATTAGGTGCATGACAGAGAAGACAAGTTTAAGTTCAGGGCAGGCAGCAGAGGATGGACCTGGGCAGAGGAGTGCACTGGGGTTGTTAGTACCAGACAGTGGCCCTGCTCTTGAGGTTTTTATACATTCATTGTAGCTGTGCTGCCCTGGCTTCTGCTCTTTCTGGGGGGTGAGTGCTGCCCACCACAATGAGGTTAAAGATGCTCCTGGCTCTTCGGCATGGCTGGGGCACTTCCTGGGAAGTTTGGCTGATGTTCATCTGGCCCCATCAGAGCCAGAGAGATGTCTGCTGTGTCACAGAACTTGAGTGGTGAGACAGCTGGGAGGAACTGAGTGGGCAGTCAGCGCCTCCACGGTGATTTCTGCTCTCCCATGGGATCTGTCCTTACCCTTCAGTTCTCCCTCAACCTTTTGGTCACAAGGCTGTTAGGAAGGGATTCTTTCTTTGCACGGCCTTCTTTGTGTACAGTTTTGTTCCTCCGTTCTTCTCTGCTCTTGGTTTCAGGCCTGGCAGCCCCTCTGCACTTGCTGACATTTTGCTCCTCAGTCTCCATTGCAAAACTTTGGCTTCTTCCCCAGCAGAGAGCTGCCTGTTCCCATGTTCATTGGCCATCCCTGACTGTGGGTTATCCTGTGAAGGACAGAACTGTAGGGGTTGGAAGAGGCCTCTAGAAATCACTGAGTCCAAGTGGCTGCACACTGCTGTAGGCTCAGAGGCAGGGTTCTCGTGGGTTGGGGAGCAGCTGTCACTGAGGAGAGCTGGCAGGCTCAGCACTCTGCAGCCCTCAGCTCCCCCAGGCTGGTGGAGGAGAATTGCTGGAGGGTAAAGCAGGCTCTCTCATACTGTCTGGTTTCCTATCTTCCCTGCAGGTGATGTCCTTGTGCTCTGACGCAGCCCTGCATTTGGCTGTTCTGAATGCCCTTCCTGGCTTGCAGGGACCTCCCTTTGCTTTTGGTCTTCAGTAATTCTTTCACCACTGGTGGCAGGAGGGGAGGAGCAGGGATGCCCTCATGGTTACCCTACAGCCAGTGCCTTCCTAAACCCCTTTCCACAGGTTTGTCCTTGCTTTAGCAGCAGCGTAGCTCTAAGCAAACCCCTAAGCATACAGTTGGAGCATAACATGGCTCAAGAAAACAAAAGAGTAGCTCCCTGAAATTCCCATACATATATCCCAGAGATGGGCAGCTTCAGCACAGGGTGGGAGGGATGCAACCTTAAGTGAGAGGATGTGTTATCTGAGCCTTGGGAAGTGACTGCAGTGAGGTGTGTCCAGTCAAGGAGGCTGAAATCTCCAGCCTGATACGTCTCCTGAGCATTGTTTGGCAAGTGCTTTCTGCCCGTCACATTTCCCCTTGCTGGCTGTGCCTGCAGTGGCATTTTCCAGCCCTTTCCTGCCATCATGCTAATGGCAGTGTAGTGACGGCAGAGAGAGACTCTATGCACTACTGCTGTTTGTGTAGGGGTGCAGCAAGTGCAGGGGCAGCAGGGCAGGTCTAACCTCCTGTTTCCACCCAAGGGACCTGCTGGTGTCTCCTCCCAGGCCTGCTCAGGCTTGGTCATGGCAGCAGACAGGCAGGTGGAGCAGGGAGGGTCCTGCTTAAGATAAGGCTGAGTCTGGATGGCTGAAAGCTGGAGTTTGTGCCAGCAGCCTCGAGTTAACCAAACAGCAGGGACAAAATCTACCTGTCCTCTGCCCCTGCACATAGGTTCCCTCAAGGCAAGAAGGAAAAAAGTAATTCCTCCTCTCTGCCCCTGCTCAGACATTGATAATCTCCAGTTTATGCCAGTGTTCCTAGCAGAAAGCCAACAGTGGACTTTTCCTCCACCTGTAGGGCCTCCAGCAGTTTGGGTTGATCTTGTTATCACAGCCAAGACAGAAAGCCCACCTTCAGTTTCAGCCCACCTGCCTACCTGGGTGACTCCTGTCCCAGTTCCACAATGAGCGCTTCTCCTAGAGTCCACCTTCAGTCCTTCTCCCCAGGTGCCCTGGAGCTGCTGCCTGGTGCCTCCTGGCCCTGGGGATGCAGACACATTCATTACCCCATGGTAGCAGAGTGCTCCTGTGCAGTGCATGCAGTGTGGGAAGCCAAGAGCCTTTCAGGCTGGCCTTTGGTGAAAAGCATCAGCAGACACAGCTGCCGTTATATGCTTGGCAGAGGGTCTCACAGAGGCTGAGAACAAAGTATTGTCCAGGACACAATCCTCATGAGCTCCTCCTGCCAGCTGTCCATCTCAGACATAAGCTGCCTGTGCAGGCAGGATGCCAGGCCACTCTTAGAGAGCTCAGCTTAGAAAGTCAGGTATCTTGCACTTGGCAGGGCTCCAGCATTCGGTGGGAGCAGGCTGGTGTAGCCTCCCCTTGCACCCTCCTTCCACTAAAGGATTAGATAGATTCCCCATGCCATGGCTGGTGGGTTGAGTGGGCTTTGCTGTGCAGGACATAAAATGGTTTTCTTTGCACTTGTTTGTGGTGCGTGAAAGCGCAGCGTGACGCCAGGATGAGGTTGATGCAGAGGCTGTTTCTAAGGCAAAGGCTGGCAGATGCCAAGCCTCAGGGTGGCTGACTGGCAGGGGGGACAAACCAGCACACTGAAGTAGTGACAGACATATGAAGAGCTGGACACCTGAACTGCACCTTGTGCAATCTCTCTGGCTCCTGTGCTCATCCATGCACCACTCCGAGGCACGGGGCAGTCTCAGAGCGAAAGCCCAGTAGCGGAATTAATGCCAAGGGCTTCACACTTCATTCCTGCCCGCATGAATGGGCTCATTGTAGGGGAACAGAGGGACGGCAGCATGCGGATTACGCGGCACCGCGGCAGCGCTGGCGTGGCGCCAGCCCAACCCTTGAGTCCTCAGACAGACGGAGAGGTGGCCTGAAAGAAGGCAGCTCTCTGCAAGGGAAGGAAGAGACCCCTAAACCAGAATCAGGCCTGTGGGCTGACTGATGACCTTGCATCACTGCTGCATCTCAAGCCCTTCTGGTGCTCAAGCGCGTTTATATTTGGCTGCACAGAATCAGGCAAAAAAGGCTGAGTTTGGACCCAGGGCTCACACAGCACGGTGACATGGGGAGCAAGCACCCCCTCACCCTATATGCCTCCCAGCAGATCGGGGATTAAGCTTGACTTACATATCATGGTGGTCCTGTGCCCCATAATCCTGCTGCTAGTTGGGAAACCAACTAATCAACTAATTAGCACTAATTAATGCTTCTGAGAGGAACCACACTTTTCTAATTAAGTGTGAAAGAGTGCAAGCAGAGCCATAGGCATAGTGAGGCAAGGGGAGATGGTCTTGTCCTCTCTCTCACAGGGATCTCAGACAGTGACAGGAACTGCAGGAACAGCCACTGCTGCTCTGTCATCCTCCAGATCCATGTATCCTGCTCCCAAGCTTGTGCAGTCCCTGAGCCATGCCAAGGGTCTGCTTACCACACTACAATATCATAGGAGGGAGAACGGGGAGCACGACCATGTCCTGGGGACTTTAGGCGCCTTTAGTCTTCTTCCTGTTCACATCACATCTGTGAGGGCTAGGAGGGAATACAAGCTAAAAGGATGTGGGGAAAAGAGAGAGATTCTACTCCCTCACTAGTGATTTGTTTCATGTTTGGAGGGTCTGGTTCTCATCCACAGTTTGCAAAAGCATTTCATGTTGGCTAGCTGTCAAGGAAATGTGGACCAAAAATAGGCTGGTGCTTTAGGGATGCCATGAAATCAGACTCTGCTCACAGGTGTGGCCTAGCCTGGGAGCAAGAATCCAGGGAACAGAGGATGTCTGTGGGGAGCAGGACACGCTCTAGCAACCAGAGAAAAGCCCAGGGAGAGGTGGAACTCACCTCTGCAGGTCTGCTGTTGGTAGATGTCCATCCCTCCACCAAGACCTCTCATAACCCAGGCAACGAAGTGACAGCTTTGCTTTTCTCTTCCAGGACATGTCTCGAAAACATCACACCTGGAAGGAGCAGAGTCCCTGGCTTTCATCCCTGATGGGAACCGGTGTGCCCACCAAGGGCTCCCCCAGGGGTGTGGATGAGCGGGCGGCACGCTGGAACCCACCGCGCTGTGGTGTGCCAGACCTCCCAGCACTGCAGGACGGCCAGAACGGCCGCAACAGGCAGAAACGCTTCGTCCTGTCCGGGGGACGCTGGGACAAGACTGATCTCACCTACAAGTAAGAGAGATGTGAAATGAGGGACTGAATGACTTCTCCCTCCTCCATCTGATGTCCCCTGACTGCGGCCTGCTGTGATGTGCTAATACAAGCAGGAGGGCAGCCACCTCTCCATCCGCTCACACACATGTTCTTGTAATGCAGCTGCTCGCTCCCCCATCCAAACATCTTCTGCACAGCCACCCCTCAGCCTGTCCACAGCAGAATCCTGGTGCTTTCCTTTGCTTCCCCATATCAAACCCCAGCGCACGCTGCGCTGTGCCTCCGCCACCAGCACGCTCCTGCTGTGCTTCTGACCCCCACAGCCATCATTCCATGGGTTCACCTCACAGTTTGTTTTTAAAAGTCCATTTTGTACTGCTGTTACTGATGTTCCCATAAACATAATTTTGGTATCAAGTTTTGCCCAAACCAGCCCACACATTCTCAACTGCAGATCTGCTGATCAGGTTTAAGGGAAGGTTGTGTTGTCTCCCCAGTTACCCATAGGGTATGAGTACAGAAGTGAGCACACTTGTATGGACTTCAACAGCACGTAAATAATCTTTTGTTTAACTGAGTGCAGGAGACTGTTCCTCGCAGTGTCAAGAGGCTACAGATGAAAGAAAGGCTTCTTCCATTTTTCCCTTTCATCAACAGTGTTAAAGAAGGAAACATAGCTGAGATGAGCACACACCAACGCTGTTAACGAAAGGGAAAGTGAGCTCCCTCTGCAGTAGATTTGACACTGGTTATATTGCAGGGGGCAGAAGAGGCAGCAACTGCTCTGTGCAAACTCAGATTTCCAGGGTCAAAAATTGCAGAGACTGAGAGGTTGAAAGTACCTCACACCACTCTTGGGCACCTTCGCAGGGGTGGACTCAAAGGGACAGAGCTGCAGCCCTTTACTCTGCAAAGCTCTCCAGAGCTCACCTCCGGGCTCAGCAGCCTGAGGGTTTCAGCACTGATGGAATCTGTCTGCTGCAGCGCTGCATGGAACAGTGCTGGAATGGAACTCACCTGGATTGGAGATGCTCTGGTGCCAAGAGGGAGTGGCAGCCCTCTTGATGCTGATCCTATAGCTAGTGACAGCAGTGTCCGTGGGACAGTGGCTGATGCCCTTTTCCCCTGGTGTCTTCTGCCTTTCAGAATCATCAGGTTCCCATGGCAACTTGTAAAGACCAAGGTAAGAAGGACCATCGAGGAGGCTCTGAAAGTCTGGAGTGATGTGACACCACTGACCTTCACTGAGGTTCAGGAGGGCCGGGCTGACATCATCATTGATTTCACAAGGTGAGCAGCAGCACTGTGTATGGGATGCCAGGCCTGCAGCTGGGCTGTCAGTGCAGCGCAGGCACTGACATGGAGGCTCACGTTTCAGCTCTCAGACTTAGGCATGTTTTTGGTTTTTAGTCAGATGTGGGCCACTTACTGTAAATGCAGCTGTTCCGTGCTGGCTATGCACAGTACTGTTACTAATCCTTCATTACTTTTCTGTGTATATTTACATTTCTCTGCCCACAGGCTGTTTTCCTAAGTGTTTGTTTTGACGTTCCACCTTCAGGTCCTCCATCCTGTCCCCTGACAGAACAATGTAACTGTCTGCCTGAAGACAAATATAGCTTCCTGCTTAAATGAATTTTGGCTCTTGGCCTGAAATTCACGGTTGGCAAAACATGCACAGGGGCAAAAACTTCCCTCCGTGGTCTGTTGGCACAAATGGCGGTGGAGCACATCCAAGCAGTGATGCGATTGGTGTTCTGTGTATTTGCCTGTGCCACCCTCAGCTCTCTATAGTGGTCACTCATGGGTTTCCTTCAGCTGTCAACAGCGGGCTCTGCTTGAGCCAGGAGCTGAGGATGGGGTTCTTCAGAGGCTGCCCCTCTGCACCCCATGGGCTCGGTGTGGTGGAGTTCTGCTTCCTCTCTCCCCAGCACAGAACCAGGCTGGCAGCAACCTGGAGGGCTCCAAGCAGTCAGTCACGGGCTGAGCTTGCAGCAGGAGGGAGAGCTGCCATCTCCTCAGTGTGACTCTCTGCTTTTGTTCACACAATGCTTTGCACCTGAACCACGTGGCTGTGTGTCTGAGGTGCGCTGTGGTTTCCCTCCAGGTACTGGCATGGTGACAATTTGCCCTTTGATGGACCCGGAGGGATCCTGGCACATGCGTTCTTCCCCAAGACGCATCGGGAAGGAGATGTCCATTTTGACTACGATGAGACCTGGACCATTGGGAACAACCTGGGTACGGTACTGTTACAGGAGCTGTGGTGTGCTGGGTGCCTGCCAGCGTGCTTAGAAATGGTTTAATGGTGCTCTGAGCAGGGCTCCTGTAAAACTGATACACAGCCATCGTTTCTGTGGGATGTATTGGCACTTCCTGCCACTTCATGCCTGCTGGATTTCTTTGTCCTCTCCCAGCCATAGCAAAGCCTGTGCCCAGCATCAGGACCCTGGGTTCCCAGAGCAGACAGGGGCTCATGCACCAGGTGACACACCAAGTGGCCTCCAAAGGACAGCATAGCAGCCAGACCTCAGACTCAGTCCTACGTGCCCTCAGAGTATTTTCTCTTTGAACAAGTCCATAAAGGGAAGCTACTCAGGCTCCAGTTCTGTCCCTGTGGCCTGGGAATGCTCTGACCATAAACAATGCCACTGCAAGTCAAGACTTTTTTTTCTTTGCTAATAATAGATCAGAGCTGGTAGCTCACTGCTCAGGCATTTGGGGCCTGGCGTCACAGTATCCATGTGATACAACAGTACCACTTGGGACCATCTGGATCAGTGCCCACAGCATCCATTTCTGCAAGAGCCACCAAAACTAGTGCAGGGACAAAGACACAATCACAAAGCCCAAGTTAAACCTCTGCCTCTCTGAGGTTCTCCAAATATTTTGTCCACACTGATGTTCAGGGCTCAAATGGGTCCCCCTCAAGTCTAACTCTGCCAGCTGAATGCCAGCTTGGCTCTATGGGGGACAGGACTGTCACATCTCCAACCTGGTCCATGCTACCCCAATACAAGAATCACAGAGCACCAGATCTTGCTGCTGAAGCCTTTCTGATACTCAGGGACAGGTGGGCTCTGCCATTTTGCACCCCCCC